>VZTM01007978.1:0-12973 GCA_013400555.1 Jacana jacana
CAGTTGCACCATTAGCATTGAGGAGGACTGGGAAGGAAGGGTGGGCGTGTGAGAAAATTTTTGCAACAGATGGAGAAGTAGCAGGACTTAAAGGACAGGTGCCATGGATGAAGTGCTCTCAGAGACTGTGCCAAGATTACGCTAAGGCAGGCAGGCTTTAGTAGGTAAGGGTAGAAACTACGGGAGTTAAGGGACAAGACAGCAGAGGAATGACAAAGAACATCCAATAGCAGATTTCAAACACTGTTACTTGAATCTTGACACCGATTTAATACTTTATAAATTAATGTGAAATCCCACTTCCATTTATTTTAAACCTAGCAGCACCACCCATTCTTTTTTTTTTTTTTCCTTCATTAAAAAAAGCCAAACCCAAACCCAAACCAACCCAAAACCATCTCCAGAGCAACAAAATCAAGCAAGCCAAAAGCTTGTTTTCAAACTGAATTTGTTTACCGTTGTGCGAACCCTTCATTTCTTCATCAGGAAAACAGAAAATTCGTTATGATGGGAAATAAAAAGAAAATGAAATCCAGGGGCGGGGCATAGACACAGACACAATGCATCTCAAAGAAGGGGGGTGGAAGTCCAAGAAGCTCCATGGAAAGAAGTGGGAAGCAGCAGACATAAGGACTGGTGAGAACACAATATCCAGTAGCAGAGACTGAACAGTCAATCTTTTTTGTGAGGAACAGGACACACAGGGTCTACAGAAGGGTCATAAAAGCAATGCTGGAAATAGCTGAGGGTTGTTTACAAACAGAACTTTTAAATTATGAAAATTGTTCAGGCCCTTATTTTCAAATGAGGAGTGACCTTTATATCAGGTTAACACACCTGCTTCAAAGAGGGTGGAGGCCCTGCACTCTGGAAGGACACAGGTCTTTGGAGGTGCCATACACAGCACCTACAACTAGTGTAGTATCAGCCAAGGTTTTCCACCACATCTCCTGGTCTCAACCTTTCTACCTAATCAGAGAAAGACTTCAGATATAGGCAGCCACAGATCTCACCAGAGGTGCATTCAGCTGCCATGCTTTCTGCCCAGCTGCTGTTGCAAAGCCCATCATGAAGGAAGACCACATGAACAAGCGGTCATCCTTAAAGGATTAGAACAGAGAATAAATGGACTAACACAACTCTTAAGAGTAATGCCATCAATACCTAAAACTGGTGCTAAACCTTTCACATACTGTCAGGTCCAGAGAAAAAGTATAGAAAAAATGCTCTTTCAACCACCACATTCAAAATAAAGGGATGCAAGATAGCACTTTAAGTCCCATTGCCTGTTGCTGGGGTGTGGGACTGAATGCATTTTGTACACAGCATTTGAAGTTTAATTTTTACAACATGCTGAATTCAACAGCCATACCACATGAGCCAGACTCTTAAAAAAAGTCACAGTAGCAGATGCAGAACCCCTCTAAGACTCCATATCAAGTTATTACCCTGAGACCAGAGAGGAGTGCCAGGTGCTATACTGCAAATTCAGTTTTTTTGATTCTGTGACTGTCTAAAGCAAGCCATGTTTTTCTTTTCTCAGGAGACAATCCACTATTAAGAATCAACCCAGGGGAGACAAAGTCGGAAGGACAAAGGTCAAACAAGAAATGTGTGCCTCCAATGGAAATGAGGTCATGTTTTGAGAAAATACCATGTCAGACAATGGCTTAGTATTAAAGGCAGAACACGACAATGTTTATTCTCATACCACACTCTTCTCTGTACTCTAAAAGCCTTTCAGACAATGTGATCATAGCCAACATACAGGGATCCTCCTTTGTTTTACTAAAATGTCAGAAAAGCAGCATTAGGCAAGAAAGGATCTGATGTTCAAGACAAGTTCAATAGCTGGGGGCACAGTGGACATAAGATTTAAAGTGAGATAAAATGCAATACCTTAAGTGGTTTGGATACGAAAAGAGCTCAGGACTTAAAGTGGGAAGAAGTTGGACCCTCCTAATATAACCTCTCTGCTACCAGCTCTTGCTTCACACAAAACTTAAATGCAGGTAAAACTCAAAAATGCCCATACAAGTCAGTGTCTCGATAGGGAATACACCACCACCACCAGACAGACTGCTGGATGGCACCCAAACTTAAACAGACNTTGCCTGCGTTCAAGAAGCATTTGGACAATGCTTGAGACATATGGTTTAATTTTTAATTTACCTTATGTGGAATAAAGTGTTGGACCCAGTGAACTGGGTCCCTTCCAACCCAAGGGGTTTCAGTGATTTATATAGGAAGAATATAAACAGTATTGTGTACCACTAGTTTTGGAAGAGTTCAAATTATAAACTGTTATTATCAAATTGGTAAGTTCGTAACAATTTTTTTCTCATTTTTAATTACGTTCAGGATAATTATGAAATTAATAATAAAAAACCTGAAGTAACAGCCAGTGTTTCAAAATGTTAAGTACATCATCTGGCAGGTCAGGAAAGGCAGACTAACCATTTACAACTTTTTCCTTATACTTCTAACTGCAAATTTTTTCTTGTACTTTTGCTTTGTAAAAAGATCAGTAACTACCAACCACTCAGTAAACTCAAGGAATAAAACAATATAGTTCTATTTTTCCATTATTATTATGCACCCATCTCATTTTATAAGCATCAAAACACTGTTCGTCTGAAACCTATGTTAGTCTCTGATCCAATACTATACCTAGTATTTTAGAACACAGCAACTGGCAGGAGGGTAGCAAAGATGAGAGAGTATTAGCTATCAAATTACAAAGAGTTTCCTGTTAACCCAAAGTCACATAAAAATAAAGGCGCTCAGCCACCCACGTTGCTGTCAGTGATCTTTCCTTTGGTGGTATTTGCAGAATAAAGGAGAGCTGCTGTCCTGTGTTCTTAGGAGAGCTTGCACACAATCTACGGTACAATTGCTTTTAGCAACAACTGTCCATGACTCTGAAGTCACTGAACTTTTCACAGAATCACAGAGTATCAGGGATTGGAAGGGACCTTGAAAGATCATCTAGTCCAATCCCCCTGCCAGGGCAGGAACACCTAGAGCAGGTCACACAGGAACGCCTCCAGGTGAGTTCTGAATGTCTCCAGAGAAGGAGACTCCACAACCTCCCTGGGCAGCCCGTTCCTGTACTCAGTCACCATGCTCCTGAAGCACAGTTACACAGTTCTAATTACACAGTACCTCATCTAATCCATACCATACCAGAAAACAGCAACAAGCATAAGTTGTCCCTTCCACTGAAAACACGTAACATCTGCTACAGTTTGCAAAATCATAGGGTTTGGGGAGAAAAAAAATGGTAATTTGGGAGTCAGTCAATCAAAAAAGTTAATTTAAATATGGGTTGGGGACAAATGTAAGCCTGATGAATATGACACATTTCAAGTATATGCATAATACAGTTGTGAAGTCAATCATGTGTCATTGTGTCATTTCACTGGAAATGGCAGAATGAGTTTAATAAATACTACTTCCTCTGAGAAACAGGCTACCAAATTCCATATAGAAATTATTTTTAGATGAGAGCTTAGAGAAAAAAAAAGAGGCAAAAAAAATGGCAGCGCCCATGTCCCTCCATTTAAATCTAATGCACATGACAGAACAGCCCTACCAGGAGCTGAGGGGTTGTGATTATGAATACAGTACAGCTCTGATCCTCAGCTCATCAAAAGGTACTTTCAGAACATTACATTTAACATGTCACAGACGAGCATTTCAAATTCATGTGAATACTAATGGCCTACCTAAAGCAGCAGCAGTTTTAAGATAACATTTTCTTCATACAAGCTTCCTAAACACAAACACTGAAATCAACTGAAATTGGATTTAGAAAGCCAAGAAAATAGAATACAAACTTTTCCTGTAAAGTTATAAGTTTTTAGATCTGCTTGTTTTCACATAAATGAAATAGAGAACTTGAAAAGGCTTGATTCAATAAAGCAGGCAAATGCCCAGAATAGATGAGCGTGGGCTGGTTTTTGTTGGTTTTGTTTTGTTTTGTTTTTCCAAGTGACTGGTCCAGTATTATCTGCTTTAGGAATTTAGAGTCCTGTAAAATTTGTGATCAAAGAACTTAGGAAATATGCAACTTTAACAGCAGTTGAGGGTCTGTACTAGACATCAGAGTGGGAAGTTTCACCTGCATTAAGTTTCTTTTGCTATTACATAAGAAAACAGTTGAGTTGATGACATTTTCTAAAACACCTTAATAGAGACTAACAAAAGAGCTAGCAAAAAGGAGCTTCAGTTATACTACAACTAATCTGTCCATGCTGCTGAACAGCTATTGTGATATTCAACACCTTTCTAGCAGGTCAGCTAGAGTCTGCAATAAAGCACTGTAATGAAGTCCCATCACCATGACTTCTCTGTACTTGTACACCACTTTCCTCCCCCAACCCCACCAGACAACCGTATCTGTGAATCCAATGAGGAAACCAGGAAAATTCTATAATTATATACCTGCTACTGATAGATTGAAAGCAAACAAAGATCAGCAATTATTTTTTCAAAAAGAACATGAAAGGACCTCATTGAGAGGCCTGTAGGCTAGATACAGATTTGAAAAGGCTGGACAATCAATAATTTGGAAACTATTCAGTCAGCACACAAAAAAAAAGAGATACGAGGGCATCTCCTGACTTTCAAATTATTTGTACTTCTGAAGCAGCCAGATAACTAAAGAAAGCCCTAGGCACTAAATACTGTAATACCTACTGCAAATCCAGCAAACAAACCCAGAACTCTGAGACTTCAGCTAGTTTCTGGCAACAGGAAAAGAAAGAGGAGTAATCTGGGCAAGTGATTCTTTTTTCAAGATATATCAAAGCTGACATGTAGACCAGCTGAGAAGCGTTTGCACTGCAGCATCTGCTGCTATTTAATGGTCAGCCAGGCAGCTAACAATATTTTGTAAAACAAGAGATTAAGACCAACTCAAAGGAACTCTCCATAGAGACTACAGGAGATATTGTTTTAGCGCTGTATCTGCCAAAAATCTTTCGAGATTAATTGGTTCTAGCAGTTGCACAGAAGAACAATATACTTAAATATCAACTCTGCTGTCCTAAAGCATATGGGGGAAGTAAATGGCACAGGCTGTGCATCAATCAGCACCGCACAACTGGCTCTTCAGAAGTTGTACAGGGATCCATGAGGTCCACTTTCAAACTGCTGAAGGCAATTAAAGTAATGCAATTTAAAGAATGCTGTTGCAAGCCTAGAATCAACCTGTACTACAAACAGATCTTTTTCAACACTACAGAATTTTTCTGGTCCCTCTAGTCCAGACAATAGTTTTGTTACTGGGCCCCTGAAATAGCAAGTTTTAGAACTGAATGGTAAAAATGAAACGATGTCTTGCAATGATCCTGGCAATTCAGTTCAGCTTAGGGGGAAGCAAGCAACAATTTGCCGTGCTAAGGATGCTGCATTTTTGACTTCACATCAATTTTTACTTTTTTTAAATACTTCAGCATAGCCTCAGCCATTTGAGACTAAAGACTTTGCCACTGCCAGTATAAGAAGTTCTGAACTACTTCGATTCATAGCCTGGACCAAGTGTTTATACTATATGAATCAGCCTAAGGGCCTAACAGCAGTACTGTAACTTCAAAGAGGACAAAATAACATCCAAAATTAGCTCTTGTACTGGAGCATCAAAACCAGTGACTTTCTAGGTTACCTTCTTATAGTATAACTAGTATTTCTTAAAATGCACAAAAAGAAAACAACACTGGCAACACCTCGAGAAGCTGTTTTCTCCACCTCAAAAGCTACAAAAAGCTTACAGAGACTTTCCATTTGCAGTTCATTATACTCTTAATTATTTTCCCCCCCCTGTTAGGAAAAGACAACCTGTTTGGGCCAAGCTAGATCAGAAGCACAGAAGTCCAGAAATGAATTTTTAATCAAGACAATTATTGTTACAATCAACTCCTTAGTACTAAGGTTTGCTGCAAGAACCTATCAACCCATTCAGGGCAGCCTGAACTGGCCTGACGGTACACTTCTTTTCCTCCAACATCACAACCCTCGCCATCAGGATGAATCCTCTTACACACATTGTAAGCATCCATTCAGTGGGAGGTTAGCATAATATTAAGGCCATCTGAAGTATAGAAATGAACAGCACTGAATGTTTTATCGTGCAGCCGTTTGGTTATACGCAAGAGGGAATAACCCAGCCAAGACATCTGCCACAAATTACAATCATTACCATTTTTTGCAGAATGTAAAGAACTCTGGTCAGCACCTGCATGTCGATGTGGAAGTTGCTACGCGCTTCCAGGGCCTACTCTTAAGGAAAGCCAGTCTGGCAAAACTGAAGAACCAATCTGCTTTGGCACAAAATGAAGCGGGCACAGAATACTCCACCTTCCTTATAAAGCTCAATATTACAAGGCTAAACATCCAGATTTTTTTTTTTTAATGGAAAGGGCCTATTTAAAACAATATTCTTCCCTCTGCTGACAAACCTAGTATGACAGTCAAGAGGAACCACTCTACACCTTGTGGCTCGCTACTCTTTTTCCTGTTCTGGCTCAGAGAAGCTGAAAGCATGAATTAAGTCTTATTCACAGCTGCCCCCATTCACCTACCTGATATAGGGATCCCTCCCAGACCTGTGCTGTGTTGTGGTGGGAGATTCAAGTCCAAGAAATTACTATTTGAGGTGGGATTTGCTGTGTGGTTCAAGTGCATGATGCTATTGCGTGGGAAGGCCATCCAAGGATAGCGAGCTGCTTGGCCTGGAAAACTGAAGGAGTTGTAAACTGCTCGATGTTGTTGAAACTGTGGGAACCTCTGTGGCATGACTGGAAAGGTGCTACTGAGAGAGTTGGCATTTGCAGGTGCAGCAGGATGCAGGAATCCAGAGCCCGGCCCTTTGGCAGTTGTAGTGTGTGGGGTAGGGTTCTGAAGAGATGTGGGCGAGAGGGAAGGTTGGTCTTGGACTGACAGTTCCTTCTCAATCAGGTCTGCTAAGGCTTTGCGGGTGATGTCAAAGGGGTCAAACCCTAAGTCGTCCTCTTGCTGTTTAGAGGAACCAAACCCAAAAGCCGCTTGCCAGTCTGTGGAGGAGGATACTGGTATAGTTTCTGCCAGAGAGGAGAGGAACAGGATTTAGAATAAGAATTAGTAAGTATTTATCCATACAAAAATTTCAGCCTTGGTGTACCTGAATCTGTTGCCTGTTATTTTTCATACAATACTTCTTTATACATTCCCCAAAGAATCTCATCAGCCTAGAATGCCATTTCCACATCAAACTAGCAGAGATTTCTAGTTAAGGTGAAGTGGTATAACTAGCAAACAGTACTTCGGAGTTTGGGAACTACAGAAAAACCTTGCCAAATAAGTATTTTCAATAATAATGCCAAGTATAAAGACACCAATAAATGCTCACTTAGTACTGACTTTACACCCATATTTGATGGAAGTGTGAATAAACAGATCTTAAATAAGATTGTTATTCAGTTCAGTACTTTGCTTTCAGCATTAATCCTGTGCTTCAGTTCCACTGTTAAGGAAGGCGGGGAGATGTTCCCTCTCAAAGTGGGAACCTCTGAGCAACAGTTAAAAAACTCCAAAAACTAAAACCCAAAAAATTCCACCAGCTACCATTATGAAGGAGAACACCACAAATTCCTGAGCAGACATCTTGATAAACCAAAAGGAAATAAGGAACTGCATTACAAGATATTGTTAAATATTTTGAGGCAGTTTTGCAAGAACCAAAAAAAAGGGGGTTATCAGAATTTCCTTGCATTTTCAATTATTACTTCATTTCATTATACTGTTTAAGGATTTTATTCAGGTTCAGTAAATGCTGCATCCAGTTTCACAGTATTTTTCCTTAAAACTGTGGCAATGGAAGCTGAGGTGTACAAGATAGTATCACTCACAACATCAACTCCCTCTGCTGGTAGGGAACATGGTTTGCCACTTTAAGCTGCTTTAAGTAGTTAAAATTAAGCTCAGTATCCTGTCAGAGAAGATACCTGCACTTCTGTTTTCACTCTAAAATCCATGATGATAGATAATAAGAGCTGCTACAAAGGACAAGTTTTTGTCTGTCTATTTTAATTTAAATAGCAACCATATATTTTATATTAATTATGAAACTAACAAGACCTCTGCTACCTGGAAATTGTCTCTTAACGCTACTTAATCCTCACAAAAATTGGTGCTTATAGTATCTCAGTAGCAGGCAATTTCCTTGGTAATAAGTATTGTTTACAAAGAATTATGACATCCAGATGTCAGACAAACATCACAAGACTAATCACTAAGTAAACCAACAGCCTCCTAAACTGTCACTTGCATTCTATTTATTAATGATATTGTTTCATTTAATTTTCTAACAATGCCCTCAGATTTATAATTTGTGAGCTCTTAAATACTGTTAAGCAGTCCCAAGACTATATATATACACCTAAAATGATGTTTCATTCACATGAAGTGGTATTTCAATCAGAAAGTACCTAGAAAATACAGGTATCTTTCAGTTGATGTAACTAACCATATTTTTATCTTTTAGAAACATATATAATCTCACTTCAGAAGGAAAAAGATTAGGCACCTTCAGCTAACTGTGCAGAATACCAAGAAAATTCCTGAATTCCACTGCACAGCTTCTGATGTTAGATTATTACACGAACATATACCAACACCATGTATTTTCCCTTCTCAAAAGAAAACCTGTAACATTAAATATTAAGCATACATGTCACATCCTATTATTTAGACAGGCTCATGGCTAAAAAACCCACCTAAAATAAGCACTCTGATAATTTAGCTGTGCAGCTGGAATACTCTGTAAAGTTTGCTGCACTTTAAATCAATGCAATTCTTTTGTTAAGTGACAAATTTTCATCATTTGTGGAGGGGGGAAAGCAGAAAAGAGCAAGTTTTTGGTTCTACACAGTTTTAGACATCAGTTCCAAAAGCAAGCAACATCCAGCCATACCTGATGTGAAGAGGCTCTGTGGTTCTGGTGCCGTTGGCCAATCATTTGAAGTCTGTGGAGAGCTGGGGAATGGAGGAAGCCCACTAGGGATAGGGTTAGGATGCCGAAAGTTGTCAGAGAAGAGTGACTGTGATTCTGTTACAGCCCCCTCAAAAGGAGACCGTGCGCTGTGATTAGATGAACTGATGGGTATGACTGGATTGGATTTTGTTAAACCAGGCGGTGGTGAAGGTGTGTCACTGTTTGTTATCTACAGGCAAGAAGATGAGAAACAATTAGGACATGAGTGTTTATATAAAAAATACTTTCCACTCATACAACTGAAAAATTTCCTCAAAACTTTTGGTTGCAATTAGGTTAGTTAATATAAAGCTCAGTGTAAGGTAAAAAAATGCTACTGCTAAGTTGCTTTTTGTTTTAGTTTTGTTTAAAATTATGATACGCTTCAGAAGGTACTTGTTTCTTCAACTACAAGTCACACCATGCCCTCAAACTCAATTCTTACTTTCACAGCATTTATAGTTGTGTCTTACCTGCTGGGAGCTGTCACCATTTCCTATACTGAGGGAATCTGAAGGTTTGTCGATGGGGCTGCAAAAGTGGGAGGGGAAAAGAGACAGTCAGACACTCAAGTATTTAACATGAAAAGTCAACATTTGCTTTCATAGGGGTGGAAAAGCCCTGAAATAAAGACAAAGCAAAATTAATTAGGAGGAATTAAGAAGGAAATAAATCCACTTATTTATGAAGCTCCTTTAATTCTAAGCATTGCAATCATGTGCTATATACTGTAATACTTCTTCCCAGCACTCTGCTTGTTGACTGCCCTGTTAAGGAACAAAAGGAAAGTTTTAAATACGATCATAGTAACTTTATGCCATTCAAAAAACCCAAGACCTTAGTGTTATCATAATATTCTGTAGCAATCAGTTCCATATACTTTACTACTGGAAAGAAACTTGTGAACAGATTTGTTCTCCAAATACTTAAGTTCCTAGTTCCCACAAAGTCCTAAATAAATCTGGGGAGAGATGAAAGATTAAAACAACTAGTCCTGGTAGCAAGTTAAGCTTCCCACCAGCCTCCAAACTTTTATCAGCAGAAACTAGTTCCAAAGTAAGAAAACTGAGTTTTGGAGTGACAGAAGTGGAAAAATGCAGGAAAAGATGCAGCATAAACAACTGCCAACAAACATAAAGAGAATAAAAGATAAGATAAAGCAGAAAACCACCTCAGAAAGCTATTCACTAGGAATTAACATGACTCAGCTGAAATGGCACATCTCAGGATTCAAGATATTGACAGGCATCTGTGATTTGCCTCAATTATGCTAAATACCACACTAATGAAACAGTACTAGTTCAAGTTCAGGTTAAAATCTGTGCTTTACAACTTCAAGATACTTTTGTTTTTATCGAGCTGTAGGAGAAGATGCACAAGTATCAGGTTGCACAACCCCAAACACTGGTCCTACAATCACGGACCACAAGTAGAAACATGAATTTCAATCAAGAGGCCAGAACGTGATAGAAGTCAAATTACAGGCATGATGTGTTAACACATGACAAATACATATAGTTATTTATTTTAACTGGGTGCAGACTTCAGATTCTAGCTACACCTTGTTTTCAAACACCTCTTGCTGCTGTTTAAATGTTGCATAGAGCCACAAAACAAGGTCCAAAAATCTGTAAGACTGAGTCTTCCCATATTTGTTCTCTCCTATAGAGTAGAACATAATTGGAGTAGAATAACTGGGGTAGAAACCCAGGAGAATTATTTCTTCTCTTTTTTTTTTTTCTGTGTGTGTAAGAGTAATCTGTTGATAAATACAATTTTTGTGCAAAAAAACCAAGTTGGTATCTCAAAAAGATACCTGAAGCTGAATTACTTATGACTACAAAAGAAAAAAAATCAGAAGAATATACTTGAAAACAAGCATTTCTCCAGTGAAGATTTACACATACTTTCTACTCAGTGATCAAACACCATAAATAAATTTCTTCCATTTGGAATGACCTGCCTTGGGTTAGTAATTTGGGAAGACCTATAGCACAAATGTTTGTTGTAGACTTCTCCCTACACAATCATTCTGATTGTAGAGGTGATATTCCAGCCAAATTCTTTTCCCAAAGCTGCTCACCAAGTCACAATGCTACAGTTTAAAAAATCATGCATAAAAATTTTTAATGACTATTCAAGTGCTGAAAATGTATATCACACTTGAAGCTGCCTAAGGAGCCTTTAATTGTAATGCTGGTTTCCAGCCCTCAGGAATGAACAAGATTGATTATCTATTGGCTACATTATTTTTACCTACCGCAAAGGGATGTAAAGTACTGACAAGGTGGTGAAACACTGAAGCAGGTTGCCCAGAGAAGTTGTGGATGCCCCATACATGGAAGGTGTTCAAGGCCAGGCTGGGTGATTCAGCAATCTGATCTAGTGGAAGGTGGCCCCTGCCCATGGCAGAAGGAGTAGGACCCAGTGATCTTTAAGGTCCCTTCCAACCCAAACCATTCTATGATTATACACATTTCAGAAGCGATAAGGAAGCTGCACATCACTATTGAAATGCAACCACAGGATCTCTGATCATACCTCAGCAGGACTACTGTCAAGCCTAACAAGAAGGTACTACTTTCAACAGCACTCACAATGTTAATGCATCAGTTGAATATTGACTTAAACCAAATATCAGCTACCTCATCAGCAACAGGACTTCTTGAAATATTTGGGTTTACCTTGTTATTTTCCCATCCAACCTCTGAATGAGCCTAACTGGGTGGGTCCATAAAAAACCAAAACCAGTATGACTAGACTACCATTGGAATTGCTAGTGATGCTTATGATGGAAGAGGACACCAGTTTTATTCAAGGAGGACACCAAAAGAGGAAAAAATGTTGGTGAGCAATAAGTAAGTTATAGCAGGCAGATGAATTGTTTCCTCTGCACAAAGAGGCCTTAGTTGAATCTGCTGCCCAGTTGTTCCTGTTCCTGAGTGATAATCAGGGCATCTTTACCTCTGCAGTTGTGTTTCTGGAAAACACCACTGCAAAGAAGTAACAGATAGGCTGCCCTAACATTCAGCTTCCTTCTGCTAAAGTTTTTCAAAGTGACAAGCCTCCTGATGTAGAGCAACTACCATGTTATTTTTGTGGAAACTTCTATGTAGAAATGAAGGGCTCAGCTCTGGCTGGGACGACCATGCAGCTATATAAGCCATTGATCCCTCCATCATTCAGTTCCCCTCAGCCCTTACCTGTACCATCACTTACTAACTTTGTTGTGCTTCACCTGCACAATCTGCCAATCAGTCTTTTTGACATGGGCTATGCTAAGCCCAGCTTTCTGTGACCCGATCAGGATTTGAATCCAGCTCTCTAACCACAGGGAGAGACTGGAGAATCATTCCCTCCACACCAATCAGTGAGAGAGAAAGCAAGCTATCTGAAGTATAAAATGCAGCACAATTACCCGAAATCTGAGTCTGCACCATCTGGAGTCATGTGTTCTGGGTCTGTGCCATTTTCTAATATAGGAGGCGTTTTCCTGTGTTCCATTGTTAAACCGTTGGCTGATTTACTTGAACTCTGTAATGATGGCCAGGCATCTTTGTTATTACTGTTGGGTCTGGAAAAAGGCAAGAGTAAAAGAAAAAAAAAAAAAAAAAAAAAAAAAAAAAAAAAAAAAAAAAAAAAAGAAGAGTTCAAGTTATGAAGAAAGTGTTTTAAAAATTTTAAGCACTGGGGAAATAAATCCTTGTGCCAGACAATCCATAAGAATAGATTTATCTGGATATCATTTCTTAGATTTTAAATGGTGTTGACTTAAAAAGAAAAAGAACTATTGGGGTAGGGAGGGGAGAGAGAAAACTGGGGAGAATTTAGTTTTCTTCATTGACTAGAGCTGCTCTGCCAACGCTGGAGTCCAAACTTGTCCATTTGGCAGAGAAGAAAAAAAAAATAAAAAAACTCAAACCAAAAAAAAAAATCAGCTTTAAGTATCCAGACCTGCAC
>VZTM01007979.1:3460-16622 GCA_013400555.1 Jacana jacana
TCTGACTTCCTACTATTCATCACAACAGGCACACATGACAGGCCTCTTTTTCTCAACATGAAAAGCCATTCTGCCCCAAACAGATCTGAATAGGGGTATGAGATCAAGCTCATGAGCCAACTCTATGGGTGCCCTCCGCATCTGAAAATAACTTTCCAGGGCTTCCAGATTCTTGCTATGAAAAAAAAGCATTCACTGGGAACAGCAATAGGACATCACCTATCATTGTACATTTCACCTAAGAATTTTTTGGGGAGAACTTGCAGTAGCTTTTATCCTATCCTGAGACAAACACAGGGCTATGCTCCTCTTACCTTATGTGAGCCCCTTTGGATCAGCCTCAAGCCTTTAATAAAGGGAATAGCAGAATCAGGAACTGACCCATCATCTCATCCATGAGGCATTAGACACACTATTTCTTTCTCCAGACAGATCTTGTTTTTCTAAATGTTCAGTTCTATCATCAGGACACATATGAATGCTTTTAGACACAAAAGCACATAGTCAAGCATGTAAAACACAGGATATGGGCACTCTGCTAAAAACAGAAACAATATTTTGTCCAAAGCAGTATATTTTGTTAATGCAAATTTTGTAGGAAACTGTGCGTGCACTGGAAAAGATCAATCAGGTATTGATTTTAAAAAGGAAAACACGAACATGGGGAGAAGTGGCTGCTTTCTAGAGATTAGTGTTGCAAAATAAATTCAAATGTGTCATAACAAGATTTCCTAGCAAGTTTTTTCAGACTTAGTCCAAGGGAAAAACAGATACAGTTTTCAGGATCTAGTCAGCTTGAGAATTGATTAGCAGCCCATAATAAATTGACTTTAGAAGTTTAAACCACAAACATTATTTTTTTTGTCACAATCACTTTTATTCACATGCTCAAAGGGAAAAAGGTTAAAACAAAAAATTACTTGTTTCCCAATCTTTGCTTATTTAGGGCAAATTTACCATGGGAAACATTTAGATGGGTAGGCTGTTTTGCTGTTACTATTCAGTGGAAAATACAGTTCATTCACAATGATCTCTTGAAAACGCAGGCATGCAATAACACCTTCCATCTGCAGCATTTTTTTGATTGAATGAAACATTGTTGAAGGATTAGTTTGTCTGCAGTGGAGTGCTGCTTTATGTTACTAGCCTTTGGAGTGCTGACTTCAGGGTATTAAAGTCCCTACAGGCTTTTAGGACAAAATTGTCAGTCTCCTGGGAAATGAACATAAATTATGTATCTTATTTTCTGCGAGGAGCAAGGATGGCACAGTACAAAAAATATATATAAACGTTACCCTTTGCCTCAGTGTCACATAGTGGCACATTGCATAGATCCACGAAAACACTGAAAAAGTAGTTAAGGAACGAATCCCAAACGTCCAAGTCACATGAAATTCAGAATAAGGCCATCCTTCGTGGCTAGGCAGGGCAGTGAAATACAGTATGGCATGAGGCATCACTGATTATGGTGAAATTCCTTCAGCTACTCTGTGAAACTAAGACAAGCAAACACAGCACATATTTGCTTTTCTTCTTTTTACCTACTAATTCTTTTGGTTTCCAAAACAATTCAAAGACTACGACTGATCTAACCATAAGATTCCACAAAAATCTTTTAACTCTCAAGTCACAACAAAGAAAAGTCAGATTTAAACATTATGTACATAACTTTGTAGTATTCAACATGCAATAGCAAATATCCAGTTACACTGAAGTCTGGCAGAACAACACAGATTCCCAGAAGACTAACCAGATTTCTTCACAAGTCAACCACCATAAAGAACTGTACTCGGTCCTACTTCTCAGCAAACACTTAATGGCACAGTGTGGTAGTGAGGTCTCATATTACCACAACCTCATCAATTTCACAAACCATAGTGAAGAACCTTTGCTAGCATACTGTGAAGTATTATTGTAGATTATTTAAGCTAAACTACACTTGTCAAACAAATGATTTAATTACCTTTTGTGATGCAGAACCCTAGATTTTTCACTCTGGTAGTGTTTCCCAGCTTCCTAATTGCCCAAACTAAAAATTTGTTTTAATACCTACTACAGCAGTACAGCCCTGAGCTGATGCCTAGTTACTCTGTAGTATCCTTGTATGTACCACAAGCTTCAGGTGAAAACTGCATCAAAGCATGGGTTGTTCAGATCAACCAATGCTTACTCAGTCTGACCTATGGAGAATGTCAGCTTTTCACACGTGAGCAGGCCATTTGGGCTCTCAGTTGTCAGCTCTGAGGTCAGCACCAAGAGAGAACTTGGAGCTCCTTTTCCTGCTATACCTATACATCCAACAGAAATATCAATATTTACACAATATATCTTGGTTTCATCAGTGAACCTCCAGAGCTGCCTGGCCAACTCTTCAAGGTCAGCCCCCTGATCTTGAAGGCCATGCTGTCCCTCTTTGCAAAGGTGAAGCAGCCCTGCAGTAACCAGTTTCATCACAGCACTCTGGTGTTGTGCCAAGCCTGCTTGCCAACACTTTGTAATCATGGTGCTAAAACATAACCAAATCTGACAAGGGAGGTAACTGGAGCTACTAGTATCATAGCTCCTAAAAGATTACCATAGCCAAAGTACTCCCCATTGTCACATTCTTACCTACCATATTAAATCGGAACAAAATTATTTACAGTAAGCCGAACTGTCTTTAATAGTTTGATCATTCAGTTGAGGCACTCAAGAATCCACACATACACTATAGATACGCCTTAGTAATGAAGGGTGAATGAAAGAACTTGTTTGCTATGTCACTTGGGGTACAGATTGAAAATGTCTTAAATTAACATCATTTAGAAAAATTGAGCTATAGGTTATTAAATATCAACTTTGTGCCAACAAAATTAAAGACACTAATTTATTTTATAACACTTTGAAGTATTATATGGCATTTTATTTCTTGATAACCTTTCAATGTCTAACCCCATTTAATTTACATACATAGTTAGCAGCTCATTAACAGCTCATTAGAAACACCAGGAAAAACCATGCGACAATAACAAATTCAGTGCAGCAGAGGGGACCAAAATTCTATTTGGAAAATTATACAGAAATTTCTGCTTCTAAATGACAAATCTATGGTATTTTGCCAGCACTAGGCCTGCAGGGCTCACTGTTATTACAAGAAAATAGTAAAAATAACTCAATTTCTATAGCTGACTCTTCTTGTATTTATTTAGACAATACTAGAGGGCAATGCGCTGAGAGATGATCACATGATACAAAGCAAAGAAGATGCCACATAGCATAAATACTGCCACAGGTAAATGCTGCGTTGAACCTAGTAGTGCATTTAGGATGATATAGAGTTCCCCAATATTATTCTTTTCTGAAGTGTTACTCCTTTTTAATTTTTAAATCATCTGCTTTATCGTAAAAAGCAAACGCGCATAATCTAAAGCCAAGAAGTGACAAGAATGGATGTGCCAGGTCAGATCACAGTCTGTGTAGCCCAGCAAGCTGTCTCCATCAGTGAAGAGGAATGGACTTTTAAGAGAGTATAGATAGTGGTGACATCTCTCCTCGGGTGTACCTTCTGGCAAGTACCAAGTCAGAAACTTTCCAGGCGGGATTACTGTACATCCAGACTGTCATGCTGAATAGTGACTAATGGACCTATCTTTCATGACTCTCTTTAATCCTTGGCACAGAGTTTCTGTTTATACAGTGAGAATAAGGATGCTGACTACTATCATAAAGTGTTCTTAGATCCACTGAGAGAAACTCATGAAATACTGTCATCACCTTTACATAGGACTTTAGAAGGAACATAGAAATTAGTACTGCCAGGAAATGGGGTGCACATTGACACTGGAATATGGCAGTATAGCACAAATCACACCAATATATCTCAGGTAAAATATCAAACTAGTGACACAAAGAGTTGATTTAAAGGAAACTGAATGCAAATGAGTCACGGAGCTCACTTGAGAAAGTTTCCACATTAGAAAATAAGACACATTTCCAACAAGGATCTCAATTTCCAAATGCTGAACTCTGTCACATTCTCTGAGCTCTCTGCAATTCTTTTGCTAATGTACTCTGATCAGGATGGAGTAACTTTAATTTTGAGTGTGGCCTGATCCAGTTCTTGCTGACCCTCTTAGTTCTCCTGAAAGAGATCTCAGTTGTCTCTTGGTCCTTCCTCATCCTCAGCTTAATCTTTCAATTCTCTTTTCCGTATAAACTCCAGGCTTTCCTTTCTGTTATACAAAGTCTTTACTATACACCTTAAAGTTTTGTTCCTTCCTCTTCCTCCCACTGCTCCCATGTCTCGGAAGAGAAAATAGTTTTTACTCACCTATTTCATCATTCCTGAATCTTTTCTTCTACACTATTTTAGATTTCAACAGTCATTTCCTCTAATCTAGACTGTCTAAAGTGTTACTGATAAGGTCCTCAAAGATAGTCTCACTCTCATACTTTCTCTTTCTGTAGTATCATTTCTCCTTTTTCCACTTGATTATATTTAAAATTTATAAAAACTTCTTGCTATCACTGCCTTTTCTGGTGGGCATCCAACCATGGTGCCCTCTTACGACTTTGTCAAATAAATACATATCTTATTTCTTCTCCCTCCTTCCCAGTATCACTCTATCCTTTCTACTCTACCAGTTTGGCCTGTTTCTTTGTTCTCTACAAATCCAAATCCAGCAGATTCACCTCTAGAAAATGAATATGCATCTCCTTTACAGGAAAGACATGGTACCAGGATATTCAGACTGATACCTAAGGATTTCTCAGCCTGAACTGAGATACCACAATCTTATGTAAGTGTAAACATGTACGCGTGTATATTACCTGTAACTTATGGGCAGCTTCCCATGCTCAAGTCAGCTTGCCAGATCAGTCTTTTGTGATACTTTTTTTCCCTTTTGATCACCTACCAACTCAGTAGCTGCTTTAGCCATAAAGAGCATCTAGTAATGCCATCTGACTTAGATATTTCTAGGTTGCTGGGACATGAATACATTTTCTTGTTTGCCTTCCCTCCTGCATCAAGGCAACCCAAACCACTCTCAGCAACGGCAGCTCTACGAGGCGCACGGCCACCTCGAACCTTCAGGCTGGAGGCCTGCGACCATTCTGATCTTTCCACCAGCGGCCGCTACCGGGCAGGGTGCCCGATCCCTCCCGCGGGCCGCCTCCGGGCCGCTTCGGGACTGCTTGCTTCCCGCCCGGGGGACACAGGTTTCAGCAGGTGGGTTGCGGGCGGCCGGTTCGCCTTCGAGTGTAGTTCAACAGCTTTTTCCTGCTGCATGTTCGAGCCGCCCCTTCGAGCCCTCGGGCAGGCAGTCTGCGTGGGACCCGCCACCCCTTTGCAAAGCAGGAGCGATGGGGATTTGTTACGTGCAGTAATTAAGCTCTGAACTGCAGCAGCAACTGGAGAACGATGATGACGATAAAAGAGTTAATAAATCTTCGGAGAGATTACTAGCTAAATGGATAGTGTTAGCTTAGAAGTACTGAAAGTAAGTTCTGAAGGAAAACATAGTTAAACTTACTGAATGTAGGGTGAGGGTTTTTTAAAAAATCTTTATAACCCATGGACTAATTCTGTTTCCAGTGTATCAATAAGTATCCCTGGCCAGTAAAGTCACATCTAGTAAGAGTGTCTGTTTGTTCATTGATGATTCCCAATTTCAAATTAGTCTAGAAGTTTATAGGCACATTTAAAACTACAGCAGTTCCAAGCCTAAATCTGCAATTAAAAAAAAAAAAAAAGAATAAGAGGAAAGCAGATGTTTTTAATTTTAGGTCACTTAGTTTTAAGCAACAGATAAAAAATTAGAATACAAGATAACCACCTCTCTGTGAAGTTTCCCGTTACTGTAAAAATTAAGGATATGTTTCTTAAAAATTTGTGCAATTAAATGGCATCTTATCCAAGCTGTAAATGCTGAAAACTAAAGTGTTAATAGAAGCTATTTAACTGACTGTCACACTACTTCTCATTGTTTACCACTCTAAATCCTCCTCTTCTACATGTTAAGATGCTTATCATCCTAAAAACCTAATAATATCTAAGTATAACCACTTTTTAATGAGCTCCCAGTGGATCATACACAAGGCCTTTATGACATCTGTACTCCTCTTTTGCTCTAGTCTCTGTCAAATGATAAAATAAAAAATCTGACAAACAATTGTAACTTTTATGCCTCAATCTTACATTCATAGCCTTTCTTTTTTACAGCAGAGAAAAGAGTGGCTCCATGGCCAATATATGAAAGAGCAATTTCATGTTCTGGCAAACAGAATAAATCTATGCTGTAGTGAAGGAAGGCAATTTGCTGTGATAAAGGGAAAGAAACTGAATTAACTGAAAAGTTAAGCAGTACTGTAATATACGAAAGCAGATTGATGGCTTCAGTGATCTTGCAGTTCCTGCACAGTGGAGATCGTGAGTGTGAGGAAGTCTCTAAGACACCTCCACATGTCACATTTCACTGCAGTACACTCACACACAGTATTTTGTGAGCATCCATGACCAAACAAATGGAACTCTTGACATAGAGGTTTCCTTCATGGTTTTGCATAGCTAACCTCAATATACTTGATATTCCTGGAAGCCCCTAGACACCACAAGTTTATCTGAGAACACAGAGCTTTGATACATTTATTCCATCAACTCATTTTCCTTCAATCTCAGCAACTGCTTTGGTCTGGGCAATTAAATCAGGAGTTTAAGCACCCTCAGAGATAGCAAGCAAGACACTTTTGATACTTTTAAACATAGCATCAGGGAGAAGTCTAAGCTAGCCTCAGTTCTTTCCTTGGATCAGAATGGCCCCAAATTATTACTGTGGAGCTTTTCTAGAATTGTACCAACTTAAATCACACCTGAACTCAAAACAGACTGGAAGAAAAGTTAGTGACAGTGAGTTACATCTCCAAAATTATAATGCATCCATCAGAGTCAGAACGTGACTGTTTTCTAAGCAAATTTAGGATCATTTCTATGTGTCGCCTTAAAGTACAATGGGGGAGAGGCACAGGTAGAAAGAAAAGCAAGATTGATTTCAGACTTAATACAGAGGGGAATAATTTCAAGATTCACACTCACTAGGTGTCTATCAGAAGTGGTGCTAGATGACTGCATTTGCATTACAAAATGTATGCAGTGACCATTGCTCACTGCTATCAAGCAAAAGGCAGCTAAAGCTGTGCCATGCCACAGGAGAAAATACCGCATGAAAGTGGCTGGGATAAGATGTCAAGAATCATGAGGAACAGAGAGATTTAGCACAACAGAGATAAGAAAGGACTAAACTAATCATCTAGGCATATGAGATCATCATAATTTTAATCTTCTACACAAAAGCACTTGAAAGTATGCAGATGTCAGTGCTTGGAAAATAAAAGGCTGCCTTTTAAAATCATTGATCTGAAGTGCATACAGAAATAAGATATACAATGGGGATCAGATACGTACAGAATTTGGTCGTTGTTCCCTGTTGCATATTTGTTAAGAGATTTCTTTTTATTACTTTTTAATTCATTATTGTAAGTGTAATCTCAGTCAAGTCAAATCACTTCATTAATTAAAAGGGATTGAAAAGGTCCTTAGCTACCAGATTCCACAAAGGCCCAAAAGCTCAGGCCTGTTTACAGGAGGTCGTATTTCATTTGCTGCCTATGTCAAATCAGTACCCGTCAGGCCTTTTGCCAGGCCCCAGAGACGAGCCAATCAATGTCTGCTCACTAAAGCCCCTCGCATGAATCCATTTAAGCAATGTGGATGCTTCCTGTCGAAAAAAGAAATGGTCTCTTGGTATCTCTGATAGAAATTAGCCATGAATTAAAAGAGAAGCGCAGTTGTTTTGGAAGAAAGCCAGAACCAGAATTAATAGGCCATCTGAGCCTCTTGAGTGTTGAATCCCATTTGTTAGCAATTCTTTATGAAAGGTTTCCCCTCCCTATACCAGTTCTGACCAAACCCTTTACGCTGTCTCTTGAAACTAAAATAATTCAGTTACATTTTAACCAGCTGGGAAAATATGAAAAATACTGTCTTTTGTCAAACATAATTTTAGAAACTTGCTTGATATTTGTACTCCAATAACCCATTTCCGCTCCATTTCCTTTAAAATACATGTTCCCTCATGACCATCATCTCTCCATGCTCCAGTGTAGCAGGACCATGACACAAATGGAGCTGCACTAGGCATGAGTTTGGCTCAATATAATTTCAGAAATTTTGGCAGAACCTTGTAAAGGCTTTCACTGCACAGTTAATTACTATTATCTTGTTGCTCATCCTCCTAGTCTCACAAGCTTTGTATATACATCTAGTGGCAATGAAATTAAAGAACTTTTAGAGATCTCATCTTAAAATGCTCTAGACTCCCACTTTTTACAATGGACAATCTACTTCAAGTCTGGGTTTCCAAAGTTAGTTGAATTTTCTTCAATCTTTGGTGTTTGAGGACAGGAATTGGAGGGTGGGTGTGGGTGTTTGTTTATTTTCTTTCTAACACTTGACATCAAACTCTGGACTAATTTCTAAAACCTTTATGTTTTCTAGAAAGCTTAGTTTTGCCTCAGAAAAATCTTACGAGGACTTCTTGAGTAGGACATCTCTCTCTATACTTACCTGAGGTATCATACTTCTCTTTTCAGACTGTAATATTTGCTATGGCCTGCCGTATTTATTCTATTTGTATAATCCTTGGAACAATAAGACATTAATCCATGTTGATGCTTTGTATGCTCAGGCTATGCAAATCAATAATTTGTTAATAATATTTATAAGCATATAATTGGGAATGTGATTAGTTTTAGAATCATCAGCTAGCTCAAAGGATCTTGCTTGGTGATAGGGAATACTTGGAGCAGTAAATGAGTTTTTTAATCATTCATTCAGAACATGTTGATTTTAGTTATAGGGAAGGTTAAACCTGACCTTTATTGGCTTCTCTCCTGCAGACAAGTTGTACAGCTTATTCTCTCTTGCAGGCAGACACATAGACCCCAAAAACTTCCAAGACAGAAGACATAATTTGTGTAATTTAATTCTGACTGGGACACATTTTCTGATTTCTCTAAACAGAAGCAGTCCAGTGATTATTTGCCTACTTCCTGACTTCTCATTTGTTCTCATTATTTTCAAAGGCCCCTTTCTTTTAATTGATTGTGATTTCAGAAGAACAGAGGAGAACAAATAGCAGAATTTTAACAAATGCCTCTGCCAGTCTTAATTCAAATTGCAGTATCATTTCATCTTTTAGTCTTGGCATCAGTAAGTCTTGGCAAAAATACCGCACACATTAGAGCACACAGAAGAATGCTGTAAACAGCTAGTCTTCCAGGCTTCGGCTCTAATTCATTTTCACTGGATTTGCATTGTCTGATGTCATTAACAATCAGAGATACTTAGTGATGTAAGAAGGGGGTTAGCAAAACCTCCACCTTGGACTTTGAGAGGGTGGGCTTTGGCCTATTCAAAACACTGGTTGAGAGAGTGTCCTGGGAGATGGTCTGGAAGGTGAAAGGGGCCCAGGAAGGCTGGATGCTGTTCAAGAAGAAAGTCTTAAAGGCCCAGAAGCAGGATGTCCACATGTGTCGTAAAATTAAAGGGCAGGGGAAAATGGGCAGCCTGGTTGAACAAGGAGCTTTTGATAGGACTTAGGAAAAAAAGGAGAGCTTACCACCCTTGGAAGAAGGGACAGGAAACTCAGGAGGAGTACAGAGATCTTGTTAGGTTATACCGAGAAAAAATTAGGAAGGCAAAAGCCCAACTGGAGCTCAACTTGGCCACTAATATAAGGGACAAAAAAAAACACCAAAAAAAAGCTTTTATAAATACATCACCAGTAAAAAGAGAGCTGGGGAGAATCTCAATTCCTTACTGGACGCAAGGGGGAACATTGCAACCAAGGGGGAGGAGAAGGCTGAGATACTTAATGACTTCTTTGTCTACATCTTAAATAGTCAGACCAGCTATGCCCAGGGTGTTCAGCCTCTTGAGCTGGAAGATAAAGGGTGTCAGGAGGATGGAGCCAGGCTCTTCTCAGTAATGTCCAATGATAGGACAAAGGGCAATGGGTGTAAGCTGGAACATAGGAGGTTCCACTTAAATATGAGGAAAAACTTCTTCAGTTAAGGTAACAGAACACTGGAACAGGCTGCCCAGAGAGGTTGTAGAGTCTCCTTCTCTGGAGACATTCAAAACCCACCTGGATATGTTCCTGTGTGACCTGATTTAAGTGTTCCTGCTCTGGCAGGGGGATTGGACTAGATGATCTTTCAAGGTCCCTCCCAGTCCCTGATATTCTGTGATAAGGATGGAGAGCAGAACAACCCCCCCATAATCCAGGAGGAAGTAGCTAATGATCTGCTTTTCCACCTAGACATGCATAAGTCTATGGGGATGGATAAGAGTCACCCAAGGTGGAAGAGCTCACCAAGCCATCATTCAACAATCATTATCAACAATTTTGGTTAACAGGGGAGGTACCAAATGACTGGAAGGTGGCTAACATGACACTCATCTACAAGCAGGGCCAGCCAGCATGGGTTTATGAAAGGGAGGTCCTGCTTAACCAACCTGATCTCTTTCTATGACCATGTGACCCGCCTTCTGGATGGAAGGAAGGCTGTGGATATTGTTTTCCTGGACTTTGGTAAGGCCTTTGACACCGCCCCCCACAGCATTCTCCTGGAAAATGCTGGCAAATCATGGCATAGACAACTGTGCTCTTCACTGGGTAAAAAACTGGCTGGATGGCCGTGCCCAGAGAGTTGTGACTAATGAGGTGAAATCTTGTTGGTGGCCAATCACCAGTGGTGTCCCTCAGGGCTCAGTTTTGGAGCCAGTCTTATTATCTTTATCAATGATCTGGATGAGGGGATTGAGTGCACCCTCAGTAAGTTCGCAGACCAAAGTTTGCACACCAAACTAGGTGGGAGTGTTGATCTGCTTGAGGGTAGGAAGACTCTACAGAGGGATCTAGACAGGTTTGATCAACAGGCCAAGGCGAATTGTATGAGGTTCAATAAGGCCAAGTGCTGGGTCCTGCATTTTAGTCACAACAACCCCATGCAGCACTACAGGTTTGGGGAAGAGTGGCTGGAGAGCTGCCCCGGAGAAAAGAACCTGGAGCTGCTGGTGGACAGCTGGTTTAACATGAGCCAGCAGTGTGCCCAGGTGGCCAAGGAGGCCAACAGCATCCTGGCTTGTATCAGGAATGACCAGTAGGAGTAGGGAAGTGATTGTGCCTCTGTACTTGGCACTGGTGAGGCATCACCTCAAGTACTGTGTCCAGTTCTGGGACCCTCACTACAAGAAGGAAATTGAAGTGCCAGAGCCTGTCCAGAGGAGAGCTACCAAGCTGGTGAGGGGTCTAGAGAACAAGTCCTATGAAGAAAGGCTGAGGGAAGTGGGTATGTTTAGTTGGGAGAAGAGGAGTCTGAGGGGAGAACTCAAGTGTCCTCTACAACTGCCTGAAAGGAGGTTGTAGAGAGATGGGAGTTGGCCTCTTCTCCCAAGTGAATAATGACAGTACCAGAGGAAACGGTCTTTATTTGCAGCAGGGGAGGTTCAGATCAGATATTAGGACTGAAAAAGTGGTCAGGCACTATAACAGCCTGCTCAGGGAGGTGTTTGAATCACCAACCCTGGAGGTATTTAAGAAATGTGTAGATGTGGCACTTCACGGCATGCTCTAGTGGCCGAGATTGTAGGGGTTTTTTGTTGTGTGTATGGTTGGACTTGGTGATCTCAGAGGTCCTTTCCAACCATGATGATTCTGTGATACCCATTTCTAACCAGTTTACCATATAAATGCTCTTCTCTTTCTCTGAAGCAGATCTTACTGTTTAATCATCCACAATCTGTTCATATATTTGTCAAAAAAGAAAAGCACATACAATGTACTAACTTCTTCAGAAAGGAAAAAAAAATATTGTCTTTAATTATTTTTTTTTAATCTAAGATATTTCAAAGCTTTTATTGTGACTGTAGAGCAAGGCAATGGACACAATCCCATGGAATGCTTCAAGTATAAATCATCATTTCAAAGCATCTTTTCCTAGTGGAGCTGGAGCATCATAAACACAGCTGTCCCACACAACCTTAGCTAACAAAACAGACAAACATATGTCTTCATTACACCACCAAAGCAGCAAACAGGAACATTTAGAAGATCCTAAATTTTGCCTTAACTATCTGACCTCATTTTAGCATTTGTCAGTCATAAACCCCAGCCTTCCTAAAAATCTCTTCTTCAGGTCACTGAAGTCTCTTCAAGGATGCAACCCTAAAGGTATGCTTAGGTACATGGTTTAGTGGTGGACTTGGCAGAATCAGGTTAAACAATTGGACTTGATTATCTTAAAGGTCTCTTCCAACGAAAATGATTCTATAACTCTATAACTGGGTCTGCATTTTTTGTAAACTTCAGGTTGACACAGGATAGGCAATGAACATGGGTAGGGGCAGGAGGAAAATACCACAGCAACAGAACTCCTACCAAATATTTCACTAACTCAGTCAAGTGTCTGTTCTCATCCCCACCCAGAAAAGGAGGAACAGAAAAACACTCTGTTCAGTCATACCAGTATTGGCAGACAGATGCAAGGAGAAGTTCTTCGGAACAAATGGAGGCATGGGCTCACATTATCCCACAGGTGGGATAAGAGTAGTTTAATCTCAGTTATTTCCCAGAGCTCACCTAGAGGCAAATAAAAGGACCTACAGCAGGACACAGGTTTCACAAACATTAAAGGTTGGATTAGATGATTCTCGAGGTCCCTTCCAACTGATATTCTATGATTCTGTGATTATTCCAACTTACAGCAAGGAACATAAAAGCAGAAATAAAGATTTACCTGATTACAAGCTATAGAATAGAATCATAGAATCATAGAATCATTTAGGTTGGAAGAGATCCCTGGGATCATCAAGTCCAACCATCAGCCCTACTCTACAAGTTCTCCCTTACACTAGATCCCTCAACGCCACATCTAATCTACTCTTAAACACAGTCAGGGATGGTGACTCCACCACCTCCCTGGGCAGCTGATTCCACTGACTGACCACTCTCTCCGTGAAAAATTTTTTCCTAATGTCCAGCCTAACCCTACCCTGCTGCAGCTTGCAGCCATTCCCTCTTGTCCTGTCGCTCATTGCCCGTGAGAAGAGACCAGCACCAAT
>VZTM01007980.1:2895-33734 GCA_013400555.1 Jacana jacana
TGGTTGAATCATCATCCCTGGAGGTATTTAAAAGATGTGTAGATGTGACACTAAGTGACGCAGTTTAGTGGTGAACTTGACATTGTAAGTTGAATTGTTGGACTTGGTGATACTAAAGGTCTTTTCCAACCTAAACAATTCTATGATTTATAAGGTTTGTAGTGAATAATTTATATTTTTTTTTTTTTTTAATGTTAGCCTTGATTAGCCTTCCAGAACTAAAACTGAAACCTGGAAGAATTCACTTACAAATCATCATGAAAAAAAAAAAGCTTATATGTTTACTCTTTAATTAGGAAATTTAAGATAGAAAATATTAAGGACAGAGTCAGAGGAAATAAGAGAATCAGTAGCCAATTAACTCTTAAACTGACATGTAACTACCAATTTACTGATAAATGGTGAAATAATGATGCAGATATCCAAACTGTAGTTTCTGAGCTTTCTAATACAAATATCATAGCAGTCCTCTTATTTTTAAATTATTATTTTAAAATTATTTAAAAAAAACCAAACCTACTGATAAGTTTTGCAATTAAAAGTGAGCAGCAATCTCCCTTTACAATTATTGGCATATGTTTCCTTTCCACATCCCCTGAGACTCTACTTAGAAAAGTAGTTAACACATTTATCTAATGCACTTCTTAGCCTGAAATAGCTGAGAAGCTACCCCTCTTCATTAAATTGCTGAAGTTCTTCTTTATGGCTGATTTTTTTTTCATTGCTTAATTTTAGTTTATTTGTTGAGGGGGTTGCAATTTTCTATTTTTTTCTTTCTGTATATCTTGTGTGTATATATATACTTGTATGTATTTATACTTGTATGTATATGTATATATATAAATATATATGCATGTTTTTGTGTGAGTATGCCTTTGAATGTATTCTAGTTAATGTGTAGGTGCTGTTTATTCAGAGCTAATCATGTCAACTATACCATTAGCTTTTAATGATACTTAAAGGTCCCTGAGAGTAGCCAGATAAATGAAAAAAATCAGTCTTCTATGTAAATATTTTAGCATCAATTACTCAATTTGGAGAGCACCAAGCTCTTAAGGCAATTTTCCCTCTGATAGCCATGACCTAATTACATCTCGAAATGGGAGATCCAAATATTAGTGACCAGAGAAATCTCCAGTCCATGCTGAAAACTATTGGGTAAGACGACACCATTTAATCAGCTAAATGTACATGTCTGATAACATTTTAGATGCCCTGGGATATCCTTCTGCCTTCTGTTTCAGAGGAATAAGTTTCACCAGCCTTCTGTATGCAAGGCCCGCAAACACCTATTTTGGACAAAATGTGTTATCTAAAATGTCATTAGACATCCATGCCTAGACAACTGACCAGCACTTATTAGAAGTGCCTCAGAGCTAAAACTTTCCAGTCATCACTTATAATTTGCTGCTGGTAAGTTCCCAGTTCTCTAGACCAGTTTGCAGGCAGATCTGGGGAGCTGACTCTGCCTATGAGAACACCACAGGTGCACAGCAACTGTTGGGGTGTTGGGCTGTGTCCACGCTAAGCAAAGCAAAAGGATCTTGATTTGAGAAGTTGAGTGTGTTTCATGGATACACTGGTACAGATTCCTGTCCTTAAATTTCTGAAGAACTGTGGTACAAGGGAGGGAAGGAAAGGGAGCTGACCTAAATAATGCATATGCTTATGATCCCGTTTTTTAGAGCAGGAGTGTGGAAAATTATATGGAAAAGAAAGCTCTCACAAATAGTCAATACAGATTCACCAAGGGGAAATCACACCTGATTAATCTGATAGCCTTCTAGGATAGCATGAGTGGATGGATAGATGAGGGGAGGGTGGTAGACATTGTCTACTTTGACTTCAGCAAGGCTTTTGACACAGTGCCTCACAGCATCCTCATAGGAAAGATTAGGAAGTGTGGTTTAGGTGAGTAGACAATGAAGTGAATTGAAAACTGGCTGAAAGATAGAGCTCAGAGGACTGCGATTAGTTGCACAGAACCTACTTGGAGATCTGTTAACAAATGGGGTCCCCCAGGGGTCAGTACTGGGTCCAGTTATCCTCAGAGCAGCTCTGAGGAAAAAGACCTGGGAGTCCTGGTGGACAACAGGATAACCATAGGGTAGCAATGTGCCCTTGATTTCAAGAAGGCCAATGGCATTACATTAAATGGCAGTACATTAAAAAGAGTGTGGCTGGCAGGTCAAGGGAAGTTATCCTGCCCCTCTGCTATCCCCTGATGAGGCCCCATCTGGAGTACTGTGTCTAGTTCGGGGCTCCCCAGTTCAATAAGGACAGGGAACTACTGGAGAGAGTACAGCAGAGGACCACGAAGATGATTAGGGGCCTGGAGTATCTCTCTTATGAGGAAAGGCTAAGGCAATTGGGTCTTTTAGTTTGAAGAAGAAAGACTGAAGCGGGATCTGATCAATGCCTACAAATTGCCTGGGTTTCAAGAGGAAGGGGCCAGTCTTTTTTGTGCTGCCCAGTGACAGGACAGGAGGTAATGGGCACAAACTTGAACATAGGAAGTTCCATCTCAACTTCTCCACTTTGAGGGTTGCAGCACACTGGAACAAGCTGCCCAGACAGGTGGGAGAGTCTCTGTCTCTGGAGACATTCAAAACCCTGATTCCCTGATTTTGTGTATTTTATTTCCTGCCAGCCTGGGTTTGTAAAATGTGTATATCAGTGTGCAGATCAGCAGTGTAACAGGCTGAGCTCAGTCCGCAGATATTATAAGGTTATGTAATTGAACAAGTTACAGCACGTCTTCAACTCTGCTGAGTAAGCAGATGTATTTTCTCTCATATGAAGTACCTTCCGCTCTGTTCCATTGTGGAGTATATTTTCTCAAGTAATCTTGCTTATGAATACATGCCGCCAGCACAGTTCCCACAGACAACTGACACTTGTTCTTTTAGTCCACAATACTTTTTACATGTCCCAAAATACTATGACATTAGTACAGATACACCACATACACAGAAACTGACGATCTGGTGTTCTTAATGGTTGGGGAGGGGGGGGCGGGGGGGGGCTTGTGCTCCGTGTGGATGAATATATTTAACTTCAAGCAGCAAAGTTTGAAAATGTACTCAATGCTGATTTAGGGATCTCTAGGGAAAGGAAAAGAAAGAAACAAACAAACACAAAAAAAAATCCCCAACCCAAACAAAAACATAACCAAAAAACCACCAAACCCAATTCTTGTTCGATGCAGCATTGAAAAAGACAGAACCATAATTTCTTATTAACTCAAGAACAGATAAGAATATCTTGCTCTTGTCTGCCAAAGTGTACAACACAGAATTATTCCTGTTTCGGTCTGCCGTGGTTTCATTGCTTGATTTTTCATAGCAAACAGTACACAAATACTGAATTTGTTTATATTATACCAAGGCTATGAAATCAGCTATGGAGAAGTTCAGGAAGACAGTACTCAAGTTCACCGTACATATTTGTTGGGCAAATGTCTCTATATGATCCCATGGTGGTTTTGTATAGCTAGTCTCTGCTGCATTCAGTATACAGAATGGATGGCACTTTTATTGATCGATTAATCAATTTATTTTTGTCTTCTTTGAGTAGTGATGTATATCTACTATAAATTGTAACCATTGTTAACAACAGTTTCATTAATTTTGCCATGTTCTTCAACACAGTAGTACCTGGTAGCTTTGCAAAGACTTGTGGCATTTATTTTCATAACATTGTGACTCTCAAAAGTATTTCTCAGTTTTGGTTTCCCAACGAGACAACTAATTTGTCTTTTTGGGCTTTTTTAGATAAGTTAGTAAAGTAGTTAACTGGACTGACTCACTTGATAGCAGCTGACACTGCAAATGCTCAGCAGTTCTGTAAATTAGATGCTCAGGTCCCACAAAATGAGAAATACAAATCGGTTTAGTTTAAGTTAGTTGTGCTGTGTCACATTTGTCATTTGTAACCTTTTCACTATTGGCTGCAATAGATATGTGCATGTATTCTCTTTAACTGAAGGGTGACAAAGCAGTTCAGGATTGTTCCGCCTTTGTCATCCCATTGAAATTGGAAATGTGGGGTTCAAATATAGAATGAGAAGTGATAACAAAAGGAGAAGTTGACCATAGAGTTCACAACAGGAGTAGGGTCAATCTTCCCTCCAGTCTCCTACTACTCTTGCTCTTTCACATCCTGCCCAGACCCTCATCTTGCTGTTGGCCGACAGCAAGGAGAGATTGAGCCCAAGGCCACTGTATCTGTCGAAATCAGTAGTAAGGAGCAGGAATATACTATGAAGAGATAAAATGAAATTTCAGTTTAGAAGACAGGCTGTATTTCTGAGAGTTGGACCATCCTTTTGAGCCATATACCCTCCAGCCCCATGCTGCCAGTGGAACGCATCAACTTGAAAGATTAAAGTTCAGTAAAATTATAAGCCACCAAAATCAGGGCTTTATAATGGGAAATGTCATCTAACTTGAATAATAGTCCCATTCATAATACTTATACTGGATCTTAATCTCACTTACAGTAAAATTACTCTGGGGACTTAAAATTGTAATATTTGTAATTTAAATGCCTTCTGACTCTCTTTACACCTCAGATATTGTATATAACTATGCCCTATGTGAGCTCTCTGTGAATGTGTGCAGGAGTCTGTGTGTCAATATATGTACATTCCAGACATTTTAAGATAGATAGTAGTATACAGATAATAATAAAACCAAGAGACATAATGATGGTTTTCTCCTTTAATCATTGTCAATAAATATTTTTTTTTGTTTTGACAGTGCATTATTTTCTTTTCCCTGGCAAATATAAAAGTTAAATACAGTGAAAAGCAGAGAGGGAAAAATGAAAAAAAAAGGAGGAATGCAAATTAATAATAAGCAAATTATTATTCTGGTAAATTGTAGGGAAAAAAAGCCACCAAACCACCAACCAAAACCAGGTAAAAGAAAATATTTCTTCATGGAAGTATGCTATGGAAAAGCCTTTGAAGCATTGTTGTTCATTTAGTGGCCAGCCCAACGTAAAACTCAACAGAGTTAGTTAATTGATAAAACTTACTATTAATATCAGAGAATGCAGTCAGTTAGAAGAGTCTTAACCAAAAAATAAAATTAATGGAAAGAAAATTATTTTTTTCTATCTCAAACTAGGACAAGCATCCACAGACGTCTTTGTTTTATGAAGAGAGCCACCAAATACTTGCTGTGCTCCAGACATAGCACTGAAAATACCAAATTAAATTTTCTCAAGGCTACAACTTCTTAATGTTTTTAGCATAAATTTATACCTTTACTCATAAAATTGCTATTAGAAACATGCTTACAGTGAGCTCTCAGTGGAATACAGAATTTCATGCTACTTATCCAGTGCTGGCTGTAACTTCCCTTCTTCAGCAAAAGCTCATCAGTTTGTGTAAATTATCATTGCTTTTGCAGGTAGAACTTTATTATAGGTGATGCACATATGCCAGACTCATCTAGTATTATAACACTTTCTGTCACCTCCATCCAAACAACATCTGGCAGCAGTTCCCAGAGTGACATTTCAGGCATAGAAGCAGAATTAATATGAAGCAAAAAAAATGGTGGCAGAGGCAATACAACCAGAGAACAACTTCCTCCCCAGTTAAGTCAAGATGATTTTATACTCCACTGTCTTAGGGGCCCCTGCTCCTTCCCACTAGTTTTTGTTTTGTTTTTTTATGTCATTTGCAATAGTACAGTTTTCCATAGTGTTCCAGGTCAACCGCTCTCCCTGAGAGAGACTGAGAAAGGTGATTGTCAGCTCTTTGGACTTGGCATCCAAGACTGAGGCACAGATATGCTCCTTTGACTTCGTATGGTATTGTATGCAAGTATGCTCTTTCTCTATGGTTAACATGCTATGAACTGAATTTGCTGTAACATCAGAAATCATTTCCAACTCCCCTAAAGCAGAAAGTCTATTTTGACTCACCACAATTTGTTAGATCTGTATTGTTGCATGTTACTCCTTCTGCAGACTCTTCAGAAACTTCCAGTGATATCCACAACAAATGTAAAAGGTGAGGAAAAAAATATAGTTTTATTAGCCTTCAATCTATTTTTATGGGAATTAAACTGTGGTTCTTAATCACTAAACATTAATTTTGACTATAAATGCAAAATGTACAAAATTCTGACAAAGTTGCAGTTTATGGTTTCTAGAGAAAGGGAGTTTGAAAAATTTTAAATTTCAAATATTTTAGCTGAGAAATTCAAACACACATAATGTTCAATTATGTGTCATGCCGTGGCTTCTTTGCCTCACTAAATACAAGTAGAATTTCCAACCCAAAAAGATTGCATATTGTAGGCTGCACTGTGCCACTGTTTACCTACAAAATAGGAGAGGAAACCTGTATAAAGATCTGTGGAGTATCATACAGACAATCTTCTCACAGTAAGACATCACTAACTAGATTATGGATTTGTATCACACTTCTTGGTCATATAGTCCCAGTCCCTTAACAGGTGAGGAAATTGGTTCACTTACCCTTCATAGGTAAAGTAATTCTTACTAGTTGCCATCACTAGCTTTTTGTTATTTTTTATTTTTTTTTGTGCATGCTGTGTCACTTCTCCTACAGAAATAGGGTTGCTCACCCTAACATGGATCACATGTAAATGGAATCCAGGCAACAAGAGAACACAGTGAAACAGCTATTTGCCCGTTACCCTTTCATATAGGGATCTATTTACTTTTACACCACAGCTTTTTAGAACCTTGATATTTATCTGGGTACACATTCATTCTATTATTTTCCTTTCCCTTGTCTGTTACTCCATTGTGAGTTTCTGAAGTTTCTAAATTTTTGTTTTGCTCTTCACATGCTTCCTCCTTAATCACTACACCTCTCTTTTCTTCCAAGGCTCTTTCATGTACTTCTGTAACTTTCAAAGCAAGGACAAACCAGATCAGAAACATTCTAACATGTCTGAAAGAATATTAAATGTTTTAAAACATTTAAGGTGAGGGAGGATCTGATCAACACCTATAAATAGTTAAAGGGTGGGTGTCAAGTGGAAGGGGACAGTCTTTTCTCAGTGGTGCTCAGTGACAGGACAAAAGGAAATTGGCACAAACTTGTACATAAGAAGTTCCATCTAAACATGAGGAGGAACACTTTTACTTTGAGGGTGACAGAGCATGGGAAAGCTGCCCAGAGAGGTGGGGGAGTCTCCATCTCTGGAGACATTCTGGAGTCTCCACTCTGGAGTCTCCACTCTGGAGACAAAACCCGCCTGGACAAGTTCCTGTGGAACCTGCTCTGGGTGGACCTGCTTTGGCAGAAGGGTTGGACTAGATGATTTGCAGAGGTCCCTTCCAACCCTGTATAATTCTGTGATTCTGTGAAAAGCCACAAGTAAGTCATATTCATCTGTGCCACAAAATAAAGTACAACTACTAATTACAAGCACCTACTGATATCAGCAGCAACCTTGAGAACTTCCTGTATACACTGAATAGTTTTTAATTATTTCCCCTACTGCAAACACTGGAATTCCGTCTCTTCTTTGTTTACCATTGAGTCCCCAAGGGACCAAGGTGAGGAGAATACAAAATCAATTTCAATCCTTATAGCTCTCTGAGTAACCCCTTATGTCCATTTGGAAGAAAAAGAAATGTGACACCGAATACTTTGGGAATCTGAATCAAGTTTCTATCATGTGTGCTTAAGGATCAAAGAAGTCTCAGAGATGGAAAAAGGCTATTATATTTCATCTAGCCACCACCGTTGTAAATGCAGCACAGCCTTCTCAAATAGAGGCTGTAAACAGAAGCTGAAACTTCATCATTAATTTCCCAGGAACTAATTGCAGAGGCTGGCTAATTTTACACTGACTTCAGTGGCACCCTACAATTGTGCATCTTCATGACTTTGTTTGCAGGCCAGACTTCTGATGTTTTATCCTGCCTGCCAATGGTTATGCTTTTGCTCTCGCTCTTGGATCTGTGCTCCAGCAAGGCTCCCTTCCTCCTTGTGGGGCTCTTTTTCCAATGCATCTCCATCCACACATGAGGAATCTCTTGCAACATGATGGATACAGTGGAGAAGCAGAACATTTCAGCGCATATGAAAGCTTTCCAACAGCTTTCTGGTGAGAAAAAGGAAAACATTTCTTGTCTGGAAAGTGCAGAATGATACATTTTGACATTGTTCTCAATCCCAAATACTAGAAATGGGGGCCAGAAGCAGCACAGGGCACTGGTACTACAGCTGCTAACTTCTGCTGCCCACACAACTCTGGCCAGCTTTGTTCCCCCCCATCTTCCTGACAGCACTGTGCCCTGGGTAAAGGACTCAACAGAATACTAAGGCACAGGTAAGTAAGTGGTGTGGGTAGCTGCCGTCGTCAGGGCTGAGTACACCCTCTTCTCCACTGGTTTGCTGCCTCTGCTCAGGGCCAGAGTAATTCTGAGACACCTTGGTAGGGGGTCAAACCCATTGCTCAGGATTACATTGTAGCTGAGGGTACAGTCCCTGTTCTCTGCCACAGCAAAACTGCAGCTGCATGCTGTACTACTTTGATTTGGTCCCTGCCTGACCAAACAGACAAACTTCACTTTGATCTGCCTTGTCACTGTTGACATGCTGGCACATCTGGACTCTTGATTGTTGAACCTGGTTGCTGAAACTGGACTTGCTTTGCTTTTCTTGTTCAAGTAGTATAGGACAGGCCCCCTTTGGTGAGGCCATAGTGAGATTTTAGTGTGAATGATCAAGCAAATAACTTCTCTGCTGTATACGCAATCCAAGCAGGATTTGGTAGATGTTTTTGGATATATAGAATGTTTTCAAGGACTAAGGAAAAAGGCAAACTTATGAATTATAGTAAATGAAATAACTGCTTTTATTCATGAAAGCACTAAAAAATTGCTCAATTTTTTTTTCTTGTTTACCTAGCTACAAAATTGTAAGGCAGGTTGCCTGGAGACAATCAAGGTCAGATAGTTGTCAGTAAAGAAGGCATGTTCCTATATAGATAAAACCAATTTCCTACTAATCTCCAACCTCTCTTGGTAGCACTGATCAATTAAAGTCAGCGGTACAAAAGTTTATAATTGCAGCTGCAAGGAAGTGAGACAAGAATTTTGGCTTCTGGATCTGCCTCTCTATCATTAGCAGAGAAAGATCCCTTGGGCTTAGACTCACTGCCAGGGGTGGCAGCTGGTAGGGAAAATATTGGTTTTACAGCAACTGCTGAAGCATGAAGTGGCTGGTAGCAGTAGCTGTCCAAGAGGGAAACTCACATTTCTGTAACAGAATAGAGAGAGAATGGTGTGCAGATTCCTCTGTTGTGGGGGAAACCAGGAGATAGCAAGGACAAGCACCAGAATTTGACACAAGCCTACCTGAGACAACAATTCCTGTGAAGGACACCTGAACAGTCAATAAGTGATTATTGACTGCACAATGGAAAGGCTTTGATGTATGTGTACATTCTATTTTAGACCTCAGGATCTGGCCATGTAATGAGACACAGGACTCTGTAATGGGAAGACCCAGGATGGATTAAATTTACTACCCAGTTGACACTGACTGTCTGGATATACTGGAATGCTTAGAAAGACTTCTACACATCTGCCGTGTGTGTGTAGTGTTCCATTATGGCAATATCTGAGGACCTTGGGACCAGTTTAGGTGTCACGGTTAGTACTCCCAAGGATGACACGAACTCATGGGTTTTGTTATGGTTTGTTTTCTACTTCATCTCTCTCACATGAGCAGGCTGTGGCATGCTTGTGTCTCTGTTCTTTCTCCCCCTGGGAGAAGGGGCTGGGTACATAGATTTTATAGGAGTCTGCAGTAAGGACATGACTGCTGTGTGGACCTTTCACACCTTGGGTTCTTTCCTACTTTATGTTTGCAAAGTACGGTGAACCATTCAGATTACAAAGTTAATGTTCTGGATATCCTTTCTCTGATTTTTTTTTTTCCTAACAGCACTGACAGTGTTGCTTAATTTCTCCTATTCTACTCACTAAAGTGTTGCTGGACCACTTGGATATAAGTACTACCTCATTCACCTTGGACTAGAATGATCCAGCATTTTTAAGACTATGGAAACAAGAAATTATTTACTCCTCAGTAAGTTTTTCTTTCTTACCCAGGGCAAGAAAATTAACACAAATTAAGACTTTTCTTCAGGTGATTGAGAGTTGGCATTGAATCAAAAAGCTAAAAATGTTAATTTAATAACCTTATGCAAGCCTGTGCTTGGCATAAATTCAGCAAGTTAGATGTGCTTTAGGTATGTAGTTTTGTCAGAGCCTTTGCTTTGGCATTATCCAAGCAAGCTTGATGTGCTGACTACTGAGCAAATTATTTTATATAGGTTTATTTCTTTGACATCACCCTATTCAGCTAAGGGTGCTAACCTGTTCACAACTTCAGTCCTGCAAATAGGAGATATTGATCCATTGACCTCATTGAAACATTTACATTGATATAGGCCCTGGAAAGTAAAGATGATGAGTTTGTCCTTAAGAATGTTTTTGACTTAAAATCAGTCTGATAAGCAAGGAGTGCCGAGTCAGTAAATTTAAGCATTTAGGTTTGACATCAACCGCACAAACTAGAAATGATGATCAAGTGATCTTATCAAGGTTTTGACTTTGGTTTCGATGCTGCTGTAATTCGACATTTTATTATTTTTTTTTGACCATCTATCTGTCTTCTAGTTTGGGGTGGGTTTTTTTCGTTTTTTTTTCTAGTTAAAGTTAAAACCATGAGACGCCTGATCTAGCCATGGAGAGAAAAAGCAAACTTATCCCTTCTGTGATCTAGAGATAAATTGAAGGACCAAGAGAATGATAACTTAATAGAATCCTAATTCATTTTAGGATTTGGTAAAACTGCAGGTTTGTGTGCTGTTCTTTCACACTTAAAAAATCTTGCAAGTTATATAGGTATTTCTACAGGGCATTTTTTGGTGGAATGTATCTGGGTAAAAAAAACAGGTCAGATCTTCTGGACTGTGTAGGAAACACTGCACAAGGTTTTTCCTTATGTTTTGTTTTCTTTTTCTAGTGACTGAAAGAGAAATTTCCTCTCACTTGTGGATATAATATAGACAAACATCTCTCTGCATTTGTGCATGCGGTCTAGCAGTGAAAAAGATTAGTAACTGGAATGTTAGTGATCTTTGGAAATTATAAACTGGAAAATGTACCCCAACATTTTGATTTTTAGATTAGAAAGATCCAGCTATTTATTCTGATGGCTGTTGTAAAATCTTTTTTCTCCCTTTATAATCTCTTCTGCAGTATTAATGTTTGCTCCTTTGAGATAAAAGGCCTTATCAAACAAAGACAAGGTAGAGGCTTAGGGTTTCTCTGGTTTCCTGGTGCAGTTGTGGGGGTATTTTTCCAGATCTTCAGATGCAAATGTAGGCGGGGAAAAATTCATGGTATTATTTAACTGAAATCACAGAAAAGGTGAAAATGGCATCTCTTCACCCAGTTAACTAGCAGTGAAATAACCAGTCAAAAGAAGGAAAAAGAACAGCTTCTCAACTTCTGAAAATAAAACTCTGTATCAAGAGTCAAGTAGGTACAGTGGTAGTTATCTGACCTCAAAATATAGCCAAAGACTTGGTATAATATCTGATAAGGCATAATAATACAATCCCCTTTAGGACAGGATTATCTACAATGGAAATTTTGAATACCTCTGAAGATTATGGATTGAGAAGAACAATAGCTACCTGCTGCTACTCAGGAGAAATGAAAAAGTTACAATAATGCACATTATACTGTCCATGAATGGGACACACTCCCCCTTTAGTAAACTAATCATGTTAACTAATGATTCTTAATGCTTCATGATAGGAAGATATTTGCTTCTAAAGAAAGAGTAAAACACAGTTTTCTTCTAATATCATCAATTCTTACATTGACAAACAAAAATATTGACTCTTCAGCCTTTCATCTTCCCCTTCCTGACCTAGCCTGAAAAAGCAACACTGAATTTTGTTTGGTTCACGTCAGCTCTTATTAGTTTAGTTCCACTGTCATTAGCCACATAATCAAGCTCCATGTTCAAAATATACGTCTGAAAATCGGGCAGATATATTGCTTATTTTTATTGCTAGTAAGGCTGCAAATGCCTGAAGTAGCACTTTTCCTCTGTCTTCCTTTATTTTCCTCAGATACAGTATTTAAAGAGCATTGCCCCTACTATGTTAGTGGACTGCTGTTTACCCTATCTATATCCCTCTGAACAGAAAGGCATTTATCAAAGTAGAGATGTCCCCTTTGCTTGGTATTCAACTAACACTTCATTTTCCTTAATGCTTTACGGTAAAAATGTCACTTTGAGCTCCCTGAGATCAGAAGGAGTTGAGCCAGGACCTTCTAAAGCCTGTGACAACGCAGCGGTTCAGTGGGACAGAGGGACTGTGTCAATGATGTCATGAGGGCTTTGACGTGGCAGCAGGCAAGCAAGATAGAGAAATTACAAAGCACTGCACCGTTTTATCAGCATAGCTCACACAGGCCTGACAGACTTTTTGATCTGGAATAAGTTCAGTAAAGTTGCTGCTTCAATAAATGATTGTTATCTTGGTAAGCCAGAGGCTCTGATCTACTGCCTTCATAGAGTATGATCTCAGATGAGAGAAGGCTAAGGTTAGTGATCCAATAACTTGGGAAAGACCAAATCCTGACAAGGACCCCACAAAGTGACCAGTTAGACCAGTAACATTAACAAAGGCCCTACCTTGACATCAGCCTAACAAGTCAAAACTAGCAGTATCTACAAAGCCCCTAATTTGAAATCGAGGTGTGTTTGAGTTTTGCCTTTTAAGTCAATCCAAAAAGTGTAAATATGATATGCCTTCTGAAGCTGCTTTGCCAGGGGCATTCCAGAGTGTTTGCTTGTTATGTTCATGATAATTGTAACAAATTTGCTGCTGCTGCTAGAACTGCTAAGTGACATCTGAGTTAAAATTTAAACCTTCCTGGTGCCCTGAAGCATGGAGAACTGTCACTTATCATTCACACTTCCTGTTGGTAATTTTGGGGGAATCTACTAAATTCATCAGGTGAGTACCACATAGCAGCATCAGAAAAGCAAAAAAGGGCATTGCATTGATTCTTTTGGTACTGTGGACTTCCATGTTTCCTTGGATCTACTGCTACATACAAGAAGGTATGCAATGGATATGATATGTCACAAAGTGAAAAATTATCCTTCCAATATTAAACACAAGTGTCAGTACAAGTTTTCTCTCAGTTCACTTGGTTTTGTAAGCCTGAAGCAGGACAAATAAGTGCCTTAGGAAGTTTTTCCAATGTTCTCCAGTACGTAGGTTCATTGTTCTGAGTTGCACATTCTCCCAGGGCGTCAGAGATACTGGTTTTAGCCACTAAGCCAGTATAATTATTTCCTACGTTTTTTCTCTGGTCATTTTTCCTATCCTCATGGTTCCGTTTTAACTCCCACCTATCTCGTCAGCTGCACAAAATCTGTTCTGTGGTGGGCTGAGCAGGAAACTGGATAACTGAACTCAGCTAATTAAAAGTACTCATCTAAAGAAAAGAGCTAAGACCGCAATGTGCCAAAATCAATTGTGACAGATGGCATCTGCTTTGTCTGCCCTTTCTTTTGTGTGCCTTTAAGAATCCTCAGCAAGATGAAGCCTCCAGAAAGACAGGGAAGTTGCTCCTTTCTTTAGGGATCTGCTGTACCTGCTCAGAGATGGTAAGCTTGGGAGGACTGCTGTGAGGAGTAGAGAGCAAGCAGGCAAGCTGGGTACAGTACACTAAGGGAAAAAATAATAATAATAAAAATAATATTTATAGTGTATTTAGTCTATTCATTTTGAGTTTTCTAAATTTAAAAATAAGGTAGCATGGACATCTTTGTTCTAAAAATCCTGGAGAGTTCTAGCTCTTTTTAAAGAGAGACATAGGTCCATGTAAAATCCATAGCTAGCTCTATTATAGTGAAACTACAGACTTACTAAGTAGCTTGTAAATAATACTCATAGCCAAAATCTACCAGATATTTCCTGGCATATTGTGCTCATGAAGCCTTTCCTGTCAAGACTCTACACTTGTTCTTGTTATATTTCATTAAATTTCTCCCCGCCCAACTCTCCAGCCTGTCCAGGTCCCGCTGAATGGCAGCACGGCCTTCTGGCGTGTCAGCCACTCCTCCCAGTTTGGTGTCATCAGCAAACTTGCTGATAGTACACTCCATTCCCTCATCCAAGTCATTGATGAATATATTGAACAGTACCGGTCCCAGTACTGATCCCTGAGGGACTCCAGTAGATAGAAGCCTCCCAAGTAGATTCTGTCCCATTGACCACCACTCTCTGGCTTCTATCCTTCAGGCAGTTCCCAATCCACCTTACTACCCTGTCGTCCAGGCCACACTTCCTCAGTTTAGCTACAAGGATGCTGTGGGACACAGCATATATATATGTGAGACATATTGATGGCTGAATTATTTTTAACAAAGCTGTAGCATGGCCAGTTTAGTTATAAAACCACTTCAGAAGAGGGTAGGTTAGAAAATGAAGAGTGGCATAGTCTAATGCTTGCTGGGAAGTTTTGTAGAGTTTCCAGAATAAGGCTGAACTGCTACTGGAAATACGTGAGGGAACTCATGTGTGAGTAACTATTGCATATACATCTGAAGACAGCTTAAATCTAGACCTATTGAACAGTATAAAGCTAACTTCAGGAAGCAGCTGATACTGGTAATAATGAAGCCTGTCCTTAAGAAGTATTATTGCTGAACAAACTTCTAGAATTTTAGATACTCTATAGTATTTAGTTTAGGTATCTTTAGCTGAATACATTCCCTAAATATATATTTCTTCAAGTGGATTCAAAGTAGCATGGGAATTCAACAGAAAAATATGTTTTTTCTTTCTCAATACAAGTATTGAAATAAACTGGAATTTTTTTGAGATTAAAAGACTGATTAAAAGACTTCATGGCTACCTACGTTACAGTAGATATGATGAAACTGTGAATAGCAAAGTCAGGCAATCATTCGTTGGGACAGAATAGAGTTTGCTAGTAAAGTAAGGATAATGTAAAAAGATCTCTTTTTTTTTCTGCTTGTATTTTGCAGATGATCTGTGCTAATTTTTTTCCCTCCTCCTCCATTTGTTTTTGGCAAGGAGAGGAAGAGGAAATGATTTGCTACTATCCAGATGTGCTGCTGATTATACAGCAATATTACCAATGAAAAGAGGTCTTCAAGTTGGCTAAAAATTCTAAATTCACTTCTGTGAATTCCACTTTCAGAGGAATCTCTGTTTTCTACTTGTCCAGTCGTCTATTGGTCAGCTATTTTTTTTAATTCAAGGCCTCATTTCTGGCAAGCATTGCTGACATTAAACTGGTTTAATGCAGCAAGAGAGAGGTGTCTGATGGTACTCAGGGTGCTTCAACAATTTTTGCTAGCTTGGAAAGCTACAATATCCCAGCAATTTTGCAGTACTCTTACCTCCTTTGCACAGGGACATTTTTTAATAAGATCTTCGGGATGTGTACTGGTTTTGCTCCGTATTTTTCTTAATACAGCAGGACAGGGCTTATCAGAAGTTCCAGCAGCACCCTGATAGAAATAATCAATAATATTAGTTTGCATTAGGCAGTTTCTGCTTGCAGATTTCTAGCTGCTTTGTGAAAAGAGGTGAAACTGTTAATATCTCCATGATACTGAAAGAAAAGGAAAAGAGGTTTATTATGCAGTCACACAGTGTATCAGGAAAAGCAAGGGGCAGAATCCGCATCACCTAAGTCTCACTCGATCATCCATTTTGGTTGCAATACTAATGGCATGTGGCAGGTACAGAAAACTTCCTCTACTTCTCTGATGCTGTGGTTAGATCTTAGTGCTTTTCCAAATGTTAGATGGGAGGGGGGAGGCTTGGAGACTGCTGCCTGCACCTTGCTATTTCCATTTCTTCTCATAACAACTCACAAAACATTCAAGCTACAAAATATGTGAGGTAGAATATGTGGCTACTGACTACTGTAACATTCTGACCAAGAAATTGATAGGATGCCACTTGCTAGGATGTAATTTCCAATAATCATATATCTTCTGTTTACCTCCCTCTTAGTGATTTATGGTGTAACAACTCCCCACCATATATCTGTAGGGAGCTTCTCTGCTCACCTTGGTTTCTGCCTTTCAAGATACTGCACTGCATGATGATAAGCTTCAGAGAGAAATGACTACTGTCGACAAACCCAGTCATCCATGTTGTACATTGCATTACCTAAATCCCAGGGGAGTGTCTATCTGCAGGTGAATGCTGATGGCAGAATCCATTTAGAGAAATGGTTGATGTTGCTCTGTTTATTTGCATAAGGAAGTATCTGTAAAGCATCCTATTATTCTATTCCCATATTTTTCTCCCAACAAGCATTCTCTGAGGACAGAACTATAAAAATGAGTGTTAAAAAGCTATGAAATACCTCAAGAATTTTGTTTTTCTTTTAAAAAAGAAAAAAAAGTTCTGTTTCTACTATGTAAATAGGAAAAAATGAGAAGGTGAGAGAGACTGGAACTGAAACCAGGAAAAGAAAGATAATTTAATCTTACAGAGCATTTCAGTGTTTCGCTTTTGGCATTCTCTCTTCATTTGGTATAAAAAATATTTCTTTTTAATTTTCTGTGAAAGAAAATAGAAACGTGGACTCTGGGAGCCCTCTGTCACTAGCTCAGAAGCAACCCACCTGATATTTTTCCCCAGAGCTGTGAAATACTGAAGCCTCAGGAACAGTCAATCTGTCTTCTTGGGAACTGTTTGGCTAAATTCTCAGGGAACCGGTTGCTGTCTAGCAAACTCCCTTAGCACTGTGGAAGAGTTGAAATATCTCTGCACCTCATTTAAAGTTCAGGAAAACAGTAAATTCTTAAAAAAAAAAAAAAAAGAAATGAAAAAAAAAGAGTTATATTTGTTCAAACTTGTCGCAAAGAGAAATGACCCCCTATGTGTTAGTGAAGTCTTAAAAATGAAGTAGTTACCATACAGACAAAAGTGGGAGGAAGCAAATTCTGATGTACATTAATGCTCATTTACACCAATCTGTATAAACAGGCATTAATGGGGTCACAAACTGCTCCCAGAGAAACAGCCTTAGAGTGTATGACTGTTATGTCTCAAAAATATGTTCTTTAGGACCTCTAAACCATCTCACAATGTACAGGATGTATCAGGGTGAGAGTGGGTGATAGGAGACAGGGAATGAGTTGGGTCTAGAGAATGCAGCTAATTTTGCTTTCTAGGGCCTGAGTTCTACAGGAAAATACAGAAACACTACAAAGTTGCTTTTGTCTCTCACTGCTTGAAGCAGTTGGAAAGGCATGTTGCTTTTTAGGGCAATGAAGGAAGAAGCCTTCAAGTCCTTTAGGACATTCAGGAAGAAGACCCAGATGATACCAAGCCCACAAACCTCTGTGCTTTAATCAAAGTCGAATTTTTATAGGGCAGGAAGAATACAGTTTTAATAAAAGCTGTCGGCTTTTCTCTTCACTTCAGCTCATCTATTTTACATGTTTCTCAGTGGCATGAGATTCAATTAATTAATGTCATGCAATGAGGTAAGTTAACCTTTGTTTGTCAGGCTATGCTCTGAGCTTTACTTCCACAACTTCTTGTTCTTGAGGGCTCTAAGGGACACCGAGCATTCTGCACAGGCCTTGTTATGTCCATTCCTGGTATGTTCTTTCTAGTAGGTCCTCTTATTCCCTGCAATTAAGCAGTCAGAAACCTTGTATTTCCAATAGAATTTACCATTTTAGTTTAAAAGCCTTGGGTTTTTTTATTTCCATTGATAGTCACTGTAGCTCTGGGGAGAATGTTTGTTACCTGACACACACAGAAAAGTATGCTAAATAACAATATTTACTTTTACTGTGAAAATATGGCTCTTTATAGTTGTCAGCATTAGTTAATGAAATATTGTCTTTAATAAAATGTTTAGACTGCAGAATAATTCATACTGTATGCTAAACCTTTTTGAGGTAGGTTAAAGTAGACATAAAGTAATATATGTATACAAACATCAACTCTTTCCCTGGATATCTTCTTACAGAACTCAGAAAAACTGCATGAATGCAAGATATTTTGCAAGGCATTGAAGGAATGTACTCAGTTTGTGAGGAAGCAGATCTGCTCATTGCTGTTGGTGGGCATAGATATTCCAGTCTGGAGAGGTTTTAGCTCCTTTGAAGATCAACTGGTTCTCTCTTGGCAGGGAAAAATAGATACTTTGGAGCTACCTTTGAGGAAGCAGAGCTGCAGAAGCTGCAGTTTCCCAGTTAAGAGTCCTGCAAGCACCAGGGCAGTGCTTTGAGCCTAAGAATTGGGATTTTGCAGCCTCCTGCTTCCTTTGTAGTCCTAGCGGAGTGTTGCTGAGAAACCCAGGTAGTGAAAATGCAGCAAATATTATCAAAGGCTTGCCACATACAATTGCATTTGAGGTTAAAAAAAATTATTATAATAATAATAGTAACTAAGAATATCTGTTCATGGCCTGATATTAACATTACTAGACTCTGTCATTCTGGCAGCATCCTTGATTTCTGTAAGTTTTTGTGCCATTCTCAGCCAAGAGTAGCTAACTAGTGGCATTAGCAGCATCTGCTATCGGTACCCAATATTGCATGTGTTAACCACATAACAGAATCACACGTGGTAAGGAACAGATGAGCTAAGCTGCAAGATTTGCTGCGGATTGAATTAATGTTTATATAATTTTATTTTCATTATTCAGCCACCTGCGCGGCCACATCCATTTAGTGAATAGGTTAGACAATTTGTAACCTTTGGTCACTAGATATATATTTTAGCCCAGCTTTTATCACTCTGACCTAGTTAGTTGTTGCTCGCTCTTCTTACTGGTCTTTTAATTAATATCAGGCTAAAACATTATATGATTCAAGAAGAATTTTAATTTAGTTTCCTTTTTTATATTATGAAAGCTAGTCAAAGTTTGAGACTGAGAACATGTAATTCTGTTCCTCACTCAGCACCCAAGTGTGTAAGGATTTTGCTACTTCCCTGTGGCAAACCCCACTTTAATAGGGGTTGTAAGTATACTTGTGAGTTACTTCTGTTTTCTGAGTAAAGAAATGTATATACAGAGATAATACTGTAATCTGCAGGAGATGTGAAACTTTGCCAGCCAAACCTATGCAGTAAACGCAGGAGGATCTGTTGAACCAGAAAATGGCCTGGTCTGAAGGAGGTTAATTCCCAGCCAGAAGTAAAAGTGTTTGGTAAGGTGCTCCCAGCTGGGAGCTAATTAGCCACTGCTGAGCCTGCTAGGGTCTCCAGGTGGCAAATATGACACTTCTCATGTCACTATCACACTTCAGCAGTCCCGTCACACATTCCTGCACCTCAGAGGGATCTTTCACATCTGGCTGAGCTGTGGGAAAGCTGAAGGCATTTTCCTTCAGCTGAGCCTTTCAGTGTCATGTATCAGATGTGGACCCTGTTACAATCATTGTTTCTGCCTTCTCTTTTATTGCTTCCACTGCTGGATTATGACGGCTAAGAAAGAGCTGCTCAGCAGGGGAAGGAGACATTGCTACCTGAGGTTTGTATATGTGGATGTGTAAATTTACCAAGTAACACTCATGAAATGAGCTATACCTGATATACCTAGCTGTGCTTATTATTGTTGGATCCTGAGCCACAGGTGAGCTGAAACACGATTTACATACTGTGTCCACATTGCCAGTTCTGAGACACCAGAGACCTCTCCTCCTGAAGGTTCAATGCTGCTTGTAATGTTAAGACATTCTGAGAGGAGCCAGGGCTGAAGTCTCTGTTGAACAGTGGTCAGTGTGAAACTGCTGTGTGGCAGCGAGAGGGATGACACCACTCCTGCCCATGCACTCTGTAAAGTGAGACATGACGACTGGTAGGGAGTGCTTGGGAAAGCCCTGCCCAGCTTGCTTTCTTGCTATCTATAAACGATCAAAGCCAGAAACTGAGTCTTGCCTCTGTCTGAGCATCCTGGATGGCAAAGCAGTTTGGACATAGATTCAAAATGCAGTTTAGGATAATCTTTTGAAGTTTATTGCTTTTAAAGAGGATAGTTCAGGAATCACTGCTACACAGAAACTCAGACCACCAAACCACACAGTCTATTCGTGAATTTGTGTGTCCTGCAAATAAATTTATTTTTATTTTAAATTTAAATTTTAAATTTATTTTTATTTTAAATTTATTTTTTTAATTTTTTTTTCATATAGTTTCTAATTTAAATAGGACAAAGTGGAAACTCCAGAAAAGCTGCATTCAGTTTACAGATGCTGCTTACTTAGTCACAACTCACAACTTGGAGTTTCAGTGGACACTAAATAAGGAAATAAGGCTAATTGTATACTTGGAAGTCTTTGAACTTTGAAAGGGCAACTCTCTACAGAAGTTTATCTTATACATACCAATAACATCCGCAAACATTTCCAGTAACAGGTTTCAAATAGATTTCTTCATTACATGAGCAACTCCGAGGATAATCAAATGGTATTTGTCAGATAAATTATTGAAGAGATTCCTGTTAAATTTCTGGTACATTCTTCATGCATTTTTTTAATTATTGATTTGCCAGCTGTAGCTATTTTGGTGGTCCTTCTTTTCTTAAGAGTTGTGTGAGACAAGCTTTGTACAAACATCAGTGGTCATCATAACCATTTAGTTATAGCCAGTCAGGACCTGTGAAAACTGTAGGTTAAAAACAACCTGTTCTTGCATAGCTGGAATACCAGGAATTGACTCAATAGGTGGTTGGAAAGCTCTGATCAATATTAAACTGTAAAGAATTTCATTTGCTGAGGAAAGGTGAAAGCTCAGGGCTACATGTACTCAGGACGTCCAGGAGCAGAAACTTATGGGAATACTGTGAACTACCCAGAGACATAGGGTGGGATTTGTATGTGTTTTCTTCCTTAGTACTCTCTATCTCACAAAAGCAGTTATTATTTGAGCTGGTTTGGGAATATACTGGTGCCAACGTATTTTCCTTAAGAAATTTCCATGGTTTGGCTTTTGTTGAGTGAAGTTGCTTTTTTTACTAAACCCTTTTGTACCTGATATGCTTTACAACTGTCGCTTCTTCTTGCCTTTGCACATCCTCTGATTTTAAGTTGGGAGCTTTCCCTGTTTAGGGTGTTAAATTTTAAAGGATTTTTATGTGATGATTTGCCCAAATAGCCATATGAGAGGAAACAGCACTACAATTTTAAAATGGGATGGGATATGTTTGAACTTAGCAAGCACATTATGTTCAATTTCATATTCTCTTTACAATGGTATTAACTATAAACAATACGAAAACATTATTTCCTTTTTTCCCTGTCATTTTTCCTTTCTTGTTTTCCTTTCCTTTTTTCCTGTTTTTACATTTGTTATTAGTTGTTTGGGCAAGTACACTTCTAGCCCTACAAAGCTGAGCTGAAAAAGCTAAAAGCTTCTCCCATCTTAAACAGAGAGAACAGACTACACCTCCTGCAAAGGCTGGAGGAACAGCAGAGAAAACCTGGGTCCCCATCCCCGTGGTTTAGAGCCTCTGTGGCCTCACTGGTAGGGGATGTAGGAGACAACAGCTCTTTTCCCACTATGTGCAGACAGAGCAGTGGGAAAAGAGGCTTCAGCAACTCAGTGGTGTCCCCTACATTTCAGGTGAAAGGGTACAACTTTTCCCACTAAGGGGGGCCCATTGGGTCAAAAGGCCATTTCAAGTTATTTTCAAGAACTTCTTCAAAGGTAAAATTAAAATGAACAGTATAAGTTTTTGTCTTATTATATGATTCCTAGCAGCCTTCTAAGAAGCATCTCAGAAACTGTAAATGAAAAATTCCTAGACAGTCTATAAATTAATTAAACTTTGCTCTAGATTGTAATTTAACAGAGATATTAATCTGCTAGAATTTTCTAATTAAATCTAATTTTCCCATTTTGCTTATGCAAACCACATAATTGTATGTAAGCAGCTGAGGCTCTTTCCTTAACTCAAAATATTAAAATTTCAAGTATAGTAATGCTGTAATTTAGAAAGACTTAATCCCAATCCAGACATAGATTTATGCTAATAATTAAGAAATTCCAGGTATTTAACATTCTTAGGAGTCAAATACAGAGAAAGCTTGAATATTTTAAGAATGTTTAGAAGACAAGTGATAATGATATTCTTTCATAAATATTTCAACACTGTATTGTACTTTTTTCTTAACATTAAAATGTCTCACAGAAAAGAAAAAGAATTGTGTGGGTTTTTATATCATGTATGTGTTTGATGTTAGTTTTACCCACACAATTCAACTTATGTTGTTATTTCATAGCTATAGCCATAAGAAAGTCTAACTAGCAATTTTTTTTCCATTGGGTTTTGTTTCAACTAATCATTCTGTGCTTTAGTGCAGAGAAAAAGAAAGGTGTCTCCAAAAAGCAGTTGTTACAAATAGATTATGGGGCAGTAATACAAAAATTCTTCCTAATCAGGTTACATTCAGTGCTAATCAAGAAAAGATTGTGTGGAAGGAGAACTTTTAATTCCCTTTATGCACTGGACTTCATTCCTTTTTGACTTTGGTGTAAATGATAAATTGTTGACTTTTTCCCATTAGAATAAACATAATCATAGGTGCAAATGAACACAGCTGTCTGTAAAACTGGTATTTTAAAGAAGAGAAGGAGCCCAATATGTTCAGTAGATCAGTGGAGGGCTTGAGAGGTCTCCATTAGGCAACTGCTGCTAATTGTCACCATTTTTAAAACTCTGAGCAGAAGTTCAGCAGAAATTAGATAATGTTTTTACTGGGCTGTTCTGTTTTTGCACTGGTGATCTGAGGCTGGTAAAGGAATTGGAGGAAGAACAGAAAACCATTGAGAATGGTTTCATAATGAATGTCTGAAAGCTTTTCCTTTAAAACTGTGGCCTCAGTGCATACATGCATATACCACCTTTTAGCAAAGTAATCCCATTCGGCTCCCATTACAGCTCATAGTAACAAATCCAGAGCCCATGAACTTGGGCTCTGCTCAACAGACTTGAACTCTGCTGTCAGTGGGTAGTGCCTGCAGGGAATCAAGCATGAGGACAGCATGTTCTTTGCCACCTTTGTTGCTAAGCAGATGGGTTGCTTTATTTCCTACCAGTTGGCACAAAGAAGACTTGCAGTTCAGGGTAAGGCAGCACCACTTTCAGTCTCAGCAATGTCTACAATAATCCCCAATTCCAGAGGAGGAAAGTAGGATTTGCAATCAATAAGACTGGAGACGGGTATTATGGTAACCAACCCTAATCTTGTTAAAATGAACACTGAAATAAAACAAAATACGTTGGATGGAAGAACCATAGCTGGAGCTATAGTGAGCTATAGTAATTCAGGTAGCTGGTGAACCATGGTGTTTTTCAGTTCATTTCCACACACGGCAGATAATTACTTCATTTCCAAGCTTTGGTTAGAAAGCCACTGAGGGAATCAATAGGGAGTCTAGTCCCAGATAAAGTGTGTTCGCCTTTAAAATGTAGTTTGAGTGTAGCCACTGCAAAGTGCTTCAGTGCACAAAAACATTTTCAGTGGGTGTCAAAATCAAGTAACTGAAAATCAGGGTAGGGATTGTGAAGGACAAATGTAACATTATATTACTTACATTTTTGGCATGTTGCCATTATTTCATTTGTAGCTTTAAGGGGAGTAGAAATATCTCTTTTGAATATTTAAATGCAGGATATGTTAAAAAGCAGGCTAAATAGAGAGCTACTCCATGCTCATTAAATATAACTGGGGGTTTGAAATGTATTTGTTATAAAATGTGAAAGAAAATTATTAAAAGTACACATTTGTATGCTATGGGTAATTCACAATAATTATGTTCTTGATGGTCAGTTGAAATCTAGCTGGCATACAGGAGAAATTTCATAAACATTTAAATTAAAAGTGTATTTGAAATCCATTTTGAAAATGACTCTATTTGATATAGACCCTGTTTGATATTTAGTTGGAAATAAATATTAAGGTTTGGTTAAGTTATTGAGACTCCAGGAGATATCACCTGTTTGATAAATGCTTGGTTTAAAAAAAAAATAAATGAAAAAAAGAAAAAAAAAAAGCGGGGAGAGCTTCCTGAGAAAAGGATTCAGCAGTATAAAAACCAGTTACAGAACAAGTGTTACTGTGATGCACCGGAAACTTCTTCATAAGAGCTTAATTCTCACTGCTTCACAAAAACACTGGATCCTGTCATGCCTGAACAACTGTACTTGATATCAGTGGTGGAAAAAAGCACTTTTCTTCCCATGTTAGTTCTTTCTGATCCATGTTGACAGCATCCAAGCAAATTGTTTAATTAGGGTAACCTCAGAACTTAGGGCTTTTCATCCTCTAAGAGTTGGAGATTTGCCAGGTCACTGAGATTTCCCATTCATGTGCCTGGTCCAAGAGTTCCCATGGCTCCAGGAGCCATGAAGACAGTGATACAGGAATTGACTTGGTCACCACCTTAGCCTTTACCCAGGGCTATCTATAATAGGGTGGTTATTGTGACTATGACGGGTTTACTCATTGGCATAATATTTAACTGTTCAAAATCTACTAAACCTGAATTTGAGTTGTCATAATATGTTTCCTTGTGAGTGAATTTTTATGTAGTTTTTTTACTTGATATTTTCTTTTATATTTTAATACCTTCTGAGTCAAGATAGTTCTGTAATTATATGTAGAAATGTTCAATTCTAAAAGATCTAAAACCAAAACTGATTTACTGAACTATCCATTTTCCCAGCTCTGATTAAGGGAACACATCCAATTACATAAGTATATTATTAATGCTCATCTGTAGTGTAGTAGAATTAAAATTGCAATGCCTCCCAATCACAGTCTAAACCGTGCAGTAATCAAGCATGAATTTAGCAAGTTCATTTTTCCATTATGCTGTTTTCAACACAAAGTTACCATATTAGCATATGGTACCATAACATTGCAGTTCAAACCAATTGTGTGCTGGGCATAGGAGGCATGAAAGACAGCTTACATTAAGGCCAAATGGAGGTCACCTTTGAGATACTGTGGCCTGTGCTTGGGACTGCACTTAGATTTAATCATTTTTAAAATAGAAGATAACAGGATGAGACTGAAAATCCCTAAAAACTAAGACTAGAAACAGCATATTTAAAAAGCTTACTATTTGAAACTTCAAATGTTTCCAGTGCCATCTCCCCCTTGACTTTTGTCCCAATAGACCTTATCAAAACAGGAATAATGTTATACCCCTGTACTAAATTCAAAACTACAGTAAAGTGTCCAGGAATCTAGTTCTGCCCAATTCAAGTTATTCTTTTAACTGTGCACTGCTCTTTTAAAATATCAAATTAGAGAGGAGGGAAAAAAGTGAGGGTTGTTTTTTTGTTTTGTGTATCTGTGTGGTAAAGAAAAAATCTTCATTAAAATGATGCACTGTAAATAGTAAAAAGCTATAGAAGGTTTTTCTGAAAAAAATGTGTCCTTTGTAGTGTGCCAAGTTTTAAAAGTAATTATTTATCATTATGTAACTTTCTTTTTTTTCTTTTTGTTCCGAGCTTGAGCCACTTTTTTTTTCTTCCCAATCTTTTTCTTCACTCATTTAGATAAAAATAGGCAAAACTATGAAAATAATGCATCCTCTATCTGTCATTCATGCTTTTGTGATATGCATTGCATCGGTAATTTTACCTACTGTAAAATTTTTGGGTTTAGCTAAGATTAACTAGGCTTCAAAGTACTTTCAAGGCTAATAATACAGACTGTGCTTATGTAAGCAATCTGCTCATTTGTGAGGACTTTTTCTTTAGAAGTTTTTGATACTATAGGACTGCTTTCTGTTTTTCTCTAACTCACTAAGCTGCACTTGAGTTATAATCTCTCGAGAATCTTTTCCATAGTGGTAACCATGCACAAAGGAGAGGTATGAACACAATTCAGAAGATACACCTGTATGAGACAAGAAGTATTACCCACTAATAGAATCTTTGGCTAAAATCCAGTGCAAAACTAATCTTACAATTCTTTTTTTAAAGAAAAAAAAAGTGTTTTAAAAATGATGTTTTGTACCTAATGGACTAAATTTCACTCTACTAAAAAAAGACTCTTGGTTTTTACTTCTACATTTTGCTAGTAGACCATGACCGTTCCTTTGGAGTTTACTCTCTATATGACTTGCTAATGTTGGCTTAAAAAAACAAATACAGGCAGCTGCTAAACCATCAAATAATAAATGAAGACATGCCAAATTGCATAACTAATGACACTGTAAATTGAAAATAATAAGTTAGGCAGTGTAAGTTTATAATTTCGGCTTTTGCAAAAGCAGACTTCGACTTAATAAACACTAATGAGTACTTATGGGCTCATATATTGCTGAGTATTTTTACAACCACAAATATGCATCATGAACTACACAGATCTTGGGGGCTTTTTAATGGAAAATAGTAGCTGGCTATGAAAAATTCTTTATCTAAAATTAAATAATTCATTTTTTAGCCTTTCCTTATAACGAAACCCACATTAATGTTCTATATTTTCATTAGAATAAGGTGCAACAGTTCAGGAAAAACAAAAAACTGTCCAAAGCTTTTTATATTATTCTCTGAAATTAACTTTTTAAGGTCTTAAATTTACTTTTTGCACTTGTTTGGGTTTGTTTATTTTCCAGACAAAGCAGGGAGGAGTGTCCTTCTGCTTCTGAGATGCAATGGCAGCTGTTTCCCACTCTGACTGTGAGCCTGAACCATCTTTTCTGTGGTAGCAGGATCTCTTCCCACTTTGGCTCACTGGAGCAGCTGCTGCCTGAAACCTTTCTAAAACTTGTAACTCCAAATGTATCGTGTGTTGTCTGACCTTTTCCTTACTAATTACTAATTTGCCCTCTATGGACAGATAGGAGCAGCATCGCGCTTGCACTCCCTGGTCCTCATGGGTGACTTCAACCACTCCGATATCTGTTGGAGGGACAACACATCAGGGCACAAGAAATCCAGGAGGTTCTTGGAATGTGTTGATAACTTTCTTCTTCAAATGATTGAGGAGCCAACGAGGAAAGGAGCTGTGCTGGATCTTGTCCTTACCAACAAGGAGGGGTTGGTAGTGAATGTTAAACTCAAGGGTAGCCTAGACTGCAGAGACATTAAATGTTAGAACTCAAGATTCTTAGGGCAGCAAGGAGGGCGTGCAGTAAGCTCACTACCTTGGACTTCAGGAGAGCAAACTTTGGTCTCCTGAGAGACCTGATTGGCAGGATAGCATGGGAAAAAGAATTGGAGGGAAGAGGAGCTTAAGAAAGGTGGTTAATATTCAAGAATAACCTCCTCCAAGCTCAGGAGAGGTGGATCTCAAAAAAGAAGAAATCAGGCAAAATAGCTAGAAGTCCTGTGTGGTTGACAAAGGAACTGCTGGATGGGCTCAAGACTAACAAGGAGGCTTATACAGGGTGGAAGCAAGACGAGTAGACTGGGAAGAATATAGAGAAACTATCCAAGCAGTCAGGAACCAGATGAGGCAAGTAAAAGCCCAGACAGAACTGAATCTAGCCAGGGACATCAAAGACAATAAGAGAAACTTCTATAGATATGTCAGGGACAAAGGCAAGACTAGGGAAGCTGTGGGCCATCTCTGGAAGGAAACGGGAGACCTGGCCACCAATGATATGGACAAGGCTTGGCTACTGAATTACTTTTTTGCCTCAGTCTTCACCAGCAAGTGCTCAAACTGCACTGCCCAAATCACGGAAGGTGGAAACAGGGGTTCTGAAAAAGAAGAACTGCCCATAGTAGGAGAAGATAAAGTTTGAGACCGCCTAAGGAACTTGAAGGTGCATAAGTCCATGAGACATGACAAAATCCATCCATGGGTCCTGAGGGAGTTGGTAGATGAAGTTGCTAGCAGCTTTCCATCATATTTGAGAAATTGTGGCAATCTGGTGAGTTTCCCAGCAAGTTTGCCAATGACACCAAGCTCAGTGGTGCAGTTGACGTGATGGAAGGAAGGAATGTCATCCAGAGGGACCTGGACAGGCTTGTGAAGTGGGCTAGTGCAAATTGCATGAAGTTCAACCAAGCCAAGGGCAGGGTCCTGCACCTGGGACATGGCAATCCCAAGCCCAAATACAGGTTGGGCAGAGAATGGCTGGAGAGCAGCCCTGAGGAGAAGGACTTGGGAGTGATGGTAGATGAGAAGCTCAACATGAGCTGGCAGTGCACACTTAATCTTTCTATGATTCTATGATTCTATGATTCTTATAAGTCAGTTGACTGTAGTAGTCATGCTTGTACGTACTTGGAGATGTTGCCTTGTTTAGGACAAAACAGTCTTAACAGATTGTACCTGGAGTGTTTCCACACAACACACTTAGAAACATACATTCCTACAGCTTTCTCAACCAAGACATGGTGGCTACTTGGTTGAACAAAGTTTGGCATGCCACATTCACTTTGAATTTTCTGTAAAAGATTTTTTTGTTTTTTTTTTCCTCAACTCTTTCACCTTGGTATCATTCTGTTCCTCCTGTGCAAGCATAGACTATAAGGGACAGCCAGCAAGGGAGGAAACAACAGCAGCTAAAGCTTGGAGAAGGGTGTTTAACTCTCCTGCATTCTTGGCTAGTGTACTAAGGACTGGTGGAGATATTCACTGAATTATGAACCAAGAACTGAAGGTTCTGCTGGAAAAGCACAAAACCAGGGGAGCTGAAGTGTGACTTTTTATTCTATACTAGCTACTACTAGGAATAAAACTGTAGAAGAAAGGGATGGCAATATAAATGGGCACTCCTCATCTCCCCTGTCAGTAACCATGAGTTCTCAATTCTCAGAGAAGCAAGGTGGGGAGCCACAAGGACTGCCACCATAGAATTTCAGAGGGCAGACTTTGGTCTTCTCAAGAGCCTGCTTGGCAGAGTCCTTTTGGAGGCAGGGAGTACAGGAGGTAGGGCAAAGGAGTACAGGAAGGCTGGACGTTTTTCAAAGACAAAGTCTTAAAAACAAAGGAGCAGGCTGTCACTGTGTGCTGTCAGGGGAAAAGCCTGGCTTGGCTGAACAAATTGATGGGGAAGAAAGGAGAGATTATGGCCTTTGGAAAAAGTGGGAGACCACTCTGGAAGATTACAAAGGTGATGTAAGGTTATGTAGGGAAAAGATTTGAAAGGCCAGAGCCCAACTAGAACTTAACCTGGCCTTGCATGTTGAGAACAATAAAAAGAATTTTTATAATTATATTAGCAATAGGGGAAGGACTTGGTAAATCTCCATTCTTCTTTGAATATGGGAGGTAACAAAGTGACAAATGATGAGAAGGACAAGGTACTTAATGCCTTCTTTGCCTCAGTCTTCAGTAGTAGAGTTGGTGGTTCCCTAAGTACCCAGCCCCCTGTGCTAGCAGATGGGGGCAGGGAGTAGAATGAAGTCCCTTTAAAATAAAGGGAGGTGGTGAGGGAGCTGCTCCAGCACCTGGATATAAACAAGCCTATGGGGCCAGATAGGATCCACCCAAGGATACTGAGGGAGCTGGCAGAAGTGCTCACTAAGCTACTTTCCGTCATTTATAGAATCATAGAATGATAGAATTGTCTAGGTTGGAAAAGACCTTTGAGATCATCTAGTCCAACCATCAACCTAACTCTTATAAAAAACAACAAACCATCACTATAACCATGTCACTGAGCAGTATGTCAACTCGTCTTTTCAATACCTCCATGGATGGTGCCTCAACCACTTCCCTGGGCAGCCCATTCCAATGCTTAATAACCCTTTCAGTGTAAAAATTTTTCTTGATATGCAATCTGAACCTCCCCTAGTACAACTGGAGGCCATTTCCTCTTGTTCTATCACCTGTGACTTGGAAGAATAGCCTGAACCCCACTCCTTTCAGGTACTTGTATAGATCTCTCCTCAGCCTCCTCTTCTCCAGGCAGAACAACCCAGCTCCCTCAGCCTCTCCTCATAAGCCTTACTCTCCAAACCCCTCACCAGCTTTGTTGCCCTTCTCTGGACCTACTCCAGGGAAGCGGTTGAGACACCTCCATAGGGGTATTTAAAAGACAAGTAGACATAGTGCTTAGAGAGATGGTTTTTATAAGAGTTAGGTTGATGGTTGGACTAGATGATCTTAAAGGTCCCTTCCAGTCTAAACAATTCTATGATTCTATGAATTCTCTTTGGAGCATTTATCCTGTGATCAAGTGGAATTGGTCTTGCCAACTGCAGCTGAAAATAAGCAGCTGTATGAGTGATGGTGAAAAGTAGTTGTCATCGGTTCATTGATGGTTGTCATTGATTTTTACTGTGAGGGTGGGGCAGTAGATTTAGCAGCCATCAATATCAGAATATGTCAGAGTGGTTATGAAGTTATGAAGGCCTTATGTCAACACAAAAGTTATTTTATTAAAACACTTCTATGGAAATGTGATCAATAAGGTAAAAGATAGCTACTTTAATGGTTAAGTTTTTTTGTTTTTTTTTTTGGTTTGTGCTTCTTTTTCTTTAAGGGAAATTTTGTCAAAGAGTAAAAGTCCAGAAAGCCCAAGAGTTTAGGGCTTATTTATGTCTTTCAGGAGGATCCAAAACCATTCCATTAGATTTTGGTGTTTCTTCAAAAATATTTTTTTCATTGAAACTTCTTTTACCCTACTGATACAAATTATAGACAGAGTAATTTTTAATGTTTCTATGAATTCACTGTAACACTGAGAAACTTGTTGTGCCTCAGCTTCTCAGCAGGTCTGAAAAACATTTCTCTAACTTAAAATCTGTGATCCTGAAATAGAGATCAAATGATTAAGTAGGAGTATGATATGTAACTGATAAGTGGAGTTATT
>VZTM01007980.1:33862-49413 GCA_013400555.1 Jacana jacana
AAGAGGCATTTAGCACTTATAAGTGATTTCTGAAAAACAAACAATTGATGTAGTTAAGTCCCATCTTTTTGACCCAATGTATCAGAGACTACCAAAAAAGGTTTATGTCTAGATTCACTCATGATTAATGACTAAGAAAAATTATAATGGAGGTAGTAGGATCAGTTCTACCGAAGACTGTAATTAAAGTATTGTCTCAAACTCAAAGGTCTGATTACCTGAACAAAAATTTACAAATTCATGCAAGGTGGCCTATCAATTAGTTTTTAATTTATTTTGGTGTACAACTTTTCTTGTGTCCTCACAGTTTCCTAACATTATCTGGACATGTTGTAGTAATTTTTTCAAACTTGGCTTAACAATGCACTGATGCTTTTTTTTAATCATCCCAGAAAACAAAAACCCAACCCCTAAGCATAGGAAATAGAAGGGAATCAGAATTTCTTAAACTCTATGCTCCTACCTTTGTGTTTTTCATTGTAAGCTAACTATTTTTATGTTCTATATTAAAAAAAAAAGTAAGTTTTATTTGTAGATGCACATGAATGTCCATTTGAACCCTGACATACAGGTGTACACATTGCTTTTGTTAATAGGGGTACAAAACCTTAATTCACACTTTTCTTCAGTTCTGATGGGTACTGACAAAATCTGACTACTCAGGCTGAACAAACAGCACTGCAGAACATACATATTTATGTATACGAGTTTTGCTGCTCTAAGTGAGCTGAAAAACAAATGATGATGGATAACATCCATAAGTTGGACATAGCAGTGTACCTATCATAGGCTCTCCCCCTTTGTCCCATGGGATTCCACTAATACAGATGTAATATGGCTTCCTCCTTGAATACAAAAACCATAAAGCCTGTAACCAGAACAGATTGATTATATGATTTCATAAAGAATTCATGCCAGAATAAATGGATAAATATATACATGTTCCAAACAGAAGTAAGGGACCTGTTTTTTGGTGAAATAAACCATTCTTCTATGATGTGGTGCCTGCATTCTTCTCAATTTTCATCTGTTTTCTTTATGACCTCAAGCTTGTTTTAGTAGTGTAATCTATTTGACTGACTATACTAATTCACAAAATCATTGACGAACTTGAAGAATTTGAAAAGAGATTAAAAGTCTTCAGGATAACTCAATTTTCACACACTTTATAAAAAATAAGATAGCAATTAGGTAAGAAAGTAAGCTTTAAATATTCATTTGTGACTCTGTGGGTTGATTATTTTTTCCAATCAAACATGGTGGTCCACAAATTGCTGCTAAAATGCTGCATGGGAGGAGAATATATAGGTGTAAAGGTCACAGAAAGCCTTAGGATAGTTCAGGTAAATAGATAAACAGCTAGGAGACATAAGCCTGCTAGGAATCAGGTAGCTTGAATTCAAGGGCTCAAAAAGCTGTTTATTATCCACTTTTCATTGTTTAAACCCAAGAATAATCTTTTAAAGAAGATCCTGTGTTAGGTTAAATGCTCTGTTTGTGCAGCCCTCCTGCTGAGCAGTCCCTGTTCAGGTGTGCTTCTATAATTATTGCATGTTTTTAACTGTGAGGAAAACTCATAGGTCTCATGGGATCTCAGTGTGGATTTTGTAATTCTATATTTCCTCACTTTATTCATGGTCTTCACTCCAACGATAATTCTAATTTCATTTCTAGAATAATGATTTACTTTTTTTTTTTCTACTGTAAATATCCAGGATTTTTATGCATATATATAATCAGTTTTGTTTTGATACTGGCTTCTAAAAATGAAGAATAACAAGATTTGATTTTTTTTTTATAGGGAAAGATATTTAAGGATAAATTTTGGGCAACTTCAGGATAAAAATGAGTTAGTAGCTATCAATCTTTTCTCACTCCTTTTGCAAAGGCATTCACAAGAACCTTACTGATANAGCTATCAATGTGTTCTCACTCCTTTTGCAAAGGCATTCACAAGAACCTTACTGATAATCTCACTGATATCTGTATCTAGCCTGTTCCTTCGTGGATGATGATGAAAGAAGTGATGGAAAAGAAGTAGTAAAAACAAATCAACAGGCACCAACTTGGATGGCACTGCTGGCAAAGTAGCAAGGCAATTTGCAGTATATGAAGAGAGAAGTGCATATACTTAATGAGGGCCAGAATTAAGCAAATCCATGTAAGTGAAGATGAGCAGAAAAGGAGAAGCTAATAATGAATTTACAGAAATTTATCCTGCATTTTGGGGCTTGCTCCTTACTTTTTCTGGAGTACATTCTCCACAACTCTTGGCAAATCTAAGTGCAAACCTACCATATAATGAATGTCTGTTTATATAGTGCCCACAGTGTGCTGGGGGCTATGTAGTTAGCCCAGCAAATATGGTATCTGTGTGCAGGCATTCAAAGCAAAACACTAGCCATGCGAGACACTAACTTCTTTTTAATGTTCTTTAGGGAGCATACATTTTTGTATGCATTTTCTGCCAAATCACTTTAAGAATTCTGTTCCAGCTGCATGCATAACCAGGCACAGCCAATCATATAGACCTGTACAGAATAACTTGGAGAATTTTAGCTCCTGGTTTGTGACCTACTTATACTTAAAATGAGACTTAGAGATGAATGTGTGCTTTCCACTTACACCTGTGCTATGCAGAGCTACACTTAAATGTAACTTTGCTAAACGTTATGCAAATTCAGAACATTTTACTTTCACAATCTGGAATAAAAGTGCTATGCTTTACTTTAAGTACACATTTTGCATGACAATATTAAGTTCCATATATTATCTTAAAATGTAGAATGTATAAATCTATGTGGCTGCAAGTGCATAAGCAGAACATATTACTCTGTTAAAAGGAAAGCATAGTCCCAGCAACATACAGCATCTCTATATTAATCAAGCCCACTGATAGTTCTGTTTTAAGAAAAAGAAGTTAACTTTAACTTTTTTGCTTTAATTTATGAAGTATGAGGAAATATTAAGCAATAATGCTCTCTGGGAGACAGCATTTAATACATGAAGGTATTGACATTTTTATCATACTAGGCTAAAAGAAAAGCCATAAAATTTTCAAATTTGTAATGCTGCAGCAGAGATAAACTCCTAAATGGTAATTTAGCTGTTTTTCCATCAGTCAAAAATAGTAGTTACAGTTCAGCAATCAGATCCTAGTTCTTAATTTGTCCCTCTTAAAAAATAAAAACCTCAAAGTGTTCTTAATTAAGCAGTCAAATTTCCATTACTGTAAGGAAGCTTCAGGAGAGACAGAGAGAGTGTGGTTGACTATGCACCAACCCCTTCTCATGGCTCTATCCTGTGTGGAACTGGGCAGTGGCAGGGCCAGGGGAAGATCCTAATGGGGGGTGAGGAAAGTAGCATGGCAGTTATTTAATTCAAGGAGGAAAAAAATATTTTTTAGCACCCCCAAAGGCAATAGGATTTGCCAAAGAAGGCTGCAACTACTGTTGTAGATGTGGGAGTGAAGAGGGAAGCAGCAGGCTGCCCTTTCTTTTTCTGGAAACGCGGAGGAGAAAAGAGAAAACATGGAGCTGCAGCATAGAACACTGGGGATGAGCTTTGGAAAATACACTATGTATTGAAATTTCGTTCTCTTTCCCAGTCAGATGCTTACAATACAGAGCAATTAGTGCCCTTCTCCCTTCTGCTGTGAAAAATATGCAAAGAAAGGAAGAGAGGAGTGGCCCAAGCAGCTTCCATTTGCTTAATTAGAGATCAAGGCTCAAACCAGGATTATTAGCTGTGTGTGAATTTCCTAAAATCAAACTAAAATTGTTTTTTCTTTCCACTTTTTTGAATCAATTCTTGGATTCAGGAGAATGCAGATGAGCTATCAGCTGCAGAAATAGTTGCTTTCATGATGTGTGGGCCCACAGGAGAGCTGACTTTTGTAATTTTATATAATTACAAAAGGCAACAAGAGCTGGAAGTTATTATTTTATCATACCTGAATATTTTTTTCTGGATTGGTTTTGCATTATAATATTTAATTATTTGTACAATGTGGAGCCTTTTGTGAACTTAATAATTAATCAGTATTTAAAAAAAAATGCTTGCTGAGAAAACAGGTTTTGATTATTTTTAATTGCTTTTTCTTTTAACTTAGGAGTAAAACTACTCAAAAATTTATCTCCCTTGTATTATGGGGCTCTGACACACTGACTGACCATGATGCCATGTGATTTTGATGCAAAATCAATAATGAATATTATTTCTAAATGTTCATAGCTCAAAATCTGTATTTTTGAAGACATTTAAGCTTTTATTGATGAAAAATGTTGTCTGTAGTATTTTCTGCATCATCTGTTGAAATCCCTGGGACTTGCATTGATACTGTTTGAATGAATGTAGACAAATCACCTGAGTGCTTAACTGCATTTTTGGGTGCCTAAACACTTCTGAGAATATAATCTTAAATTATTTCTCTGTAGCAACACAAGAGTTTATGAAAGACTGACATCATTTACCTGCAGTCACAATCACAATCTTTTCCCTAGTCATCAGAACATCCTTTAAAATCTACTGAATAAATCACTTATGCCTAAATAATTGCATGTTCATGTTGTAAAACATTAAGGTATATGGATTTATTACAAATCTTTAAGAATATAATGCTCTGATTTTGTAAACATTCTCAGGCATATCAAGAAGCACGGCTTCTGGGAGAGAAACAAAGCAGAGAAATGGTACTTCCATGCTCTTATCTTACTCACCAGGTTTTCTAAAATATATATCCATGTAAACAATATTGTCCCGTTCTTCTCAAGCTGAAAACTTTGTTTAGGCATGATGCTGACCCTTACTGGAGGAAGCATAAAAAGTCAAAATTCCTCATACAGGTACTTGGACAACAGTAGCAGGAAAAGTAGTTGTGTTCTGCTTTCTTACATGGAGTCCCAGGGTGCCATAAATAGTTAAAAGTTTCTCAAACCAAATGGTAAAAACTTGTGTTAAAGCTCATGGATTTTCCAGTTCACTGTACAGATTCTTCTCACAGAAAAGCAATTTAGTCCATACTGGCTTTTTAAAGCTGTTATCAGTGCCATAAATGGTTTGACATTAAAGTTAATGTATGTCTTTCATGTGTGAATATTATCTTTTAAGAAAAAGGAAAGTGGGGAAATAAAAATGTGAAGCTTTTTTTCTGAATGCCATATTAATTAACTTGAATTTTTAGACTCCACAACACATTGGTTATGTGATATAATTAAATGTATATTGTGGTTTTTTTACTTACCACTAATTTTGAACAAAATTTTTGGCATGTATTTGTAGGAAAATAATTTTTTTACTTGTTGTTGGTTTGCAATGTGTTCACATGCATGAAGCATTTTTACATGGTTTCTTAATTTTTCTATATGTGATACAGTAGTTGTTGCATGGCTGCACATCAGAAAGAACAGACCTGCCTAGTTATTGTTTTCAGTTGATAATAAGCATGTCATAATCCTAACAAAAGGGGAAGGGAGAACTTCTGTCTTCTATTTGATCACTCAGCAAAGTAATTTCTAGCAAGACTGATTGTAAGGGCCTTTTTATGATGGTCTTCCTCCCACACTGCATCTGTCAAAGCATAGATCAGCACCCAGACCAATGCTCTGTATAGCCCTTTTTTAATTTTATGACTTGCTGGTCACACTTCTTTTGATTCAACCCAGCATGAGGTTTCTGGGCTGAGAGCTCACATTGCTGGCTCATGTTGAACTTCTCATCAATGACCAGCCCCAAGTCCCTCTCCTCAAGGCTGCTTTCCGTGCATCCTCCCCTGAACCTGTATTTGTTCTTGGGATTGCCCCAGCCCAGGTGCAGGACCTTGCACTTGGTCTTGTAGAACCTCATAAAGTTTGCATGGGCCCACCTCTCAAGCCCGTCCAGGTCACTGGATAGAATCCCCTCCCTCCAATGAGTCAACCAGTCCACACAGCTAAATGGCCTCAGCAAACTTTTTGAGGGTGCTTTTAAACCCACTGTCCATGTGACCAGCAAAGATATTTAACACTGGTCCTAATACCGACCCCTAAGGAACACCAGTTGCCACTGGTTTTCACTTGGACAATGAGCCATTGACAGCAACACTTTGAGTGCAGCCAGTCAGCCAGCTCCTTATCCACCGAGTGGTGCATCCATCAAACCCATGACTTCCAAATTTTGAGACCAGGATGTCATGAGGGACAGTGTCAAACACTTTGCACCAGCCCAGGTATATGATGTCATTTGCTTTTCACTTATCCACCAAATTTGTGTATATTTGGTGCTCCAAGTGCCCCAGCATAGTTTCTAGCAGTATCTGTTTCATGATCTTGCTGAGCACAGAGGTGACAGTGAGGTGACAGCCTGTAGTTTCCTGGGTCTTCCTTTTTTCCCTTTTAAAAAAGTGAAGGTTATGTTTCCCCTTTTCCAGTCAGTAGGATCTTTGCCTTCCTCAGTTTCTCAAATATGATGGATAGTCACTTGGCAACTTCATCCACCAGCTCCCTGGGATCTTTGTTGGGTTGCATTGCTCCTGAGCTTGAAAGAGATTGTCCTTAAATATTAACCTTGAATATTCATTAGTAATGAATATTAATGATTTCTTGGGCTCCCTCTTCCTTCCTGGGCTTTATCTTGTAGTACTATGCCAAGCAGATCCCTGAAGAAGCCAAAGTCCGCTTTTGTGAAGTCCAGAGAAGTGAGCTTGCTGTACTCCCTCCTCAGAGCCCTAAGGTTCTTGAAATCCACCACCTCGTGATCACTGCAGCCAAAACTTCCCTTGGGCTTGACATTCCCCACTGGCCCCTCTCTGCTGGTCAGAGCAGTCCACCATGGCATCTCTCCTCATTGGCTCCTCTATCACTTAGAGAAAAAAGTTATCATCATCTCATTCCAGGAGCTTCCTGGATTGCTTATGCCTGCTGTGTTGTCCTTCCTACAGATATCAGGGTGTTGAAGTCCCCCGTAGGGATCAGGGCTTGTGAACATGAGACTGCTCCTAACTTTCTATATAGGGCCTTATCCACTCAATCTTCCTGGTCAGGTGGCCTGTAGCAGGCACCCACTATAATATCACCTGTTTCTACTGTCCCTTTAGTCCTGACCTGTAAGCTCTTTGTTGTCTCCTCATCCATTGCCAGGTGGAGCTCCGTGTACCTCAGCTGGTCATTGACACAGAGGGCGATGTCCCCTCTTTGTCTCTCCTGCATGTCCTTCCCGAAGAGCCTGTATTCTTCCATTCTAACACTCCAGTCATAGGAACCATCTCATCATGTCTCTTTGATGCCAATATCATAGCCCTGCAAGCATGTGCACGTCTTTACCCTCTCTTGTTTATTCCCTGTGCTACAGGCATTTGCCCAGAGGCATTTAAGTTGGCCCCTGATGAAGCTCACTTCTGACTTCTGACTTGTGGCTGGAGTGTCTGGAATTCCTTTGTGACACATTGCAAGTACTCTTCTGTTGACCTGTGATCTTTTTCCAGGTTCTGGGCATCTATTGCTGGCACTGGCATCAAATTGATAGGAGTAGGATCAATTGAGGTTCTTCTCCCTTGGCAAACCTCTGAGCAAAGACGTTCTTCTCTCTCTCTGAAAGATGAACCCCATCAGGCTCCAGTAGACCTGGTTTCTCAAAACAAGTCCCATGGTCTAAGTAGCTCAACCCTTGGCTGTGACAGCAGTCCTGTAGGCATTTCATTGATTTCCAGATTTGACTCACCCTTTCAAATCCTTTCTTTTTGACCAAAAAGATTGATAGAAAAGATACCTGCACTCAGACGTCCCTGACTGCTACTCTCCAGGCTTTGTAATCCTTTGTGATACTCCTCAGACTTCTAACTGTGTTACTGGTGCCCATGTGAAACAACAGCAATGGATAGTAGTCAGTTTGAAATTATTTTCTTGGAGTTTGAAAAGGTGTTCTTAGATGTAATTTTCACATGTAGCATTTCCTTCTTAAGCCCCTGAGCCTCTGTACTTAGGGACAGTAAGTGTGGGTAAGCAATCTAAAAACCTATAAACAGTGGAGTATTAGAACAAAAGAGTGGGGAATTTGGTTTTGTTTTGGTACCACTGAATATGAAGAAAGAAGGGAGAATATAGGACAGATAATCAATAAATTTTTTTCCTACATTTCAGACAAAAATATGTGTTTAAGAGGTATAAGTTTGAGCATAATGATAAAGAACTAGAAATTTTCACTTGGAGTATCTGGCAGAGGTACGTATTTAACTTTTACGTTGTCAAGGTAACACCAGCAGCATTTGCAGACCCCTTGAGTGTTTTATTTTCCATTCTTTAATATTTGCCTGGTTTTATAAGCAGAGTTGTACACCCATCAGAATGTTCTCAAGGGCCAATGGGTCACTGCTGAAATCTACCCATTAGATCACTTCACTGCTTTGAGATGATCTTGTAGCTATTGGAGAAAACAGGTAGGTTGAAATTTTTTTTTCCAGTATGACACGTTTGAAAATCCTCATAGAAAATAATTTTTACAAAGTTTTTTTACAAAGTTTACTTGACACTTACAATACACTTTGAAGGAAAAGATGGAGGAGAAAGAACTAAAGCCACAAAACCCGTTACGTCTCCTGTTTTCTGCCAATAGCAGAATGTCATGGTGCTGGATACCACACAGAACACAAGATTAGACTAAGGTTTTGAAATCACTCCTTTGTAATGCAAGGGGCTCTGAATGCCTATTTTATTCCCACTGAGGCTTTGCTGGTAGAGCTCTAGAAATAATTTTACAATTATTTTGTTTATTTACTATAGTGCACTAATTCCCTCTCTGAGTCTTTACTGCACATTAAACAATATTTTTGGGTATATTAGTTGCAAAAAAACCCAAACAAACCCCCCCCAAAATAGCAAAATAATTAGCTTTCTGGACCAGTCCCCTTGCATTTTTCATCAAACTGGTTGCAACCACTACATTGGATTTCACAGTATGGTGACTGTAGCTTCAGGAACATGATGGGGCTCTATTTGTGAGAAGTCTCATGAATTGAATCCCATGGTTCTGTCCACAGGGGATGACTAGCAATGAACCAGCCCCTGTATATTAAAATATACTGAAGTACATTTTGAAGGGCAACTGCCAAATGGCTTTTCCTTTTCACAATTAGCACCTAACCTCTCCCGCTCCCCTCAAAGGCTCAAGCCTCTTATTTAACTTTCTGACTTAACTTTGATTATTTCAACAGTCTCAGTAATATGAGTGTGGTTTCTTCTGGGACTATATGACCATTTCCCTGAATCTTTTAGGGGTTTATTTGTCATTGATTTGGGCAAATATTATTTATATTTGCTAACATCCAGCCTGGAATTTAAGTCATTACATTTTATGAGTAGGATCAACCGACAGTATTAACATGCTTTCTTAAATACCTACTGGAATATGCAGAATGTGTCTCCACTGTCATTTCAGTTCAGTTCAGAAATGTACTTTACCATTGGATCTCTCAAAGTCATTCCCCGCACTAAGGTCTTAGAGCAGATGGTTTGCTGGGTGAAAAGAAATGGGATGATGTACTCCAGAAAGATTGTAATCCTCTTTGATCTCTTATGGTCATTAAGTCAATAGGACAAGAATAGAGCTAATAGGTTTGCTTCCTGTTATAAAGATCTAATTAATTCAATGTAATTTTTGTCTATATGAAAACGAGTTCAAAATCCTTGCACAATTCAACTACTTCTGGCTACTAAACAAAAAGCAACAACAAGATCTTTTGCTATTTTAATAAATTTACAGGTAGTTTTCTAATAAAATTAAAACTTGAAAAGGAGATATATTTTCTATATTTTCATAAAAACTTATTTGGCTCAGATGGTACTATATGTGAAGGTTTTATGCATTTTCTCTTCTACTAGTTCCTTTTTTGTGTGTGTGTTGTCACCTTCCAAAATAAAATTCTGATGAAAGAGATACCCTGAATAAAAGGTAGCGTGCTCCAAATAGCAGGGAAAGTACATTACTTGGCTGACAGCTGACCTGCCATTTATAATTAATATCAAAACAGCAGTAAACCAAAATGACTACTTTTCCACCTGATATAACTTGACTTCGGTCTTGTCCTCTTTAAACCTCTTTCAATGCACCGTATCTATTGACATATCCTTCTAGAATCCCTTTCAGTGCTGTGTTTTGATCTCTTTAGCCGGTTGATCCCACTTTCTCACAGTGTAATTTTTGTTTAATTGAACAATGTTCTCTTAATTAAGAAATAATTAAAGTCAAATTTCACTTAAAATATCTAGATCTTACCTTCTTTCCTGTTTTGCTGAGGAAGACAATCTGTTGGAACAGCTGTGTGAACAATAAAACACACCTCGAATTAAGAGGCTAATCTGTTTTAACCGTAATAAAAGTTATCTTAGTACTGCAGATACCCAGAAGGATCTTTTAACTCTCCTCCTTATCTCTTTTAAATCTTGCAGAGGAATGAGAAATCTCTTCTTATATTCTCTTGGATGTAATTTACATACTCTCAGCACTCTTGAATGGTCTCAGAAATTGACATGTGCAAGAAAATTAAAAGAGAAATAATAAGATGAACTATTAAAGGAAGTGAGAAGGGAAAGAAACAGGTACTTGTGAAGGACATGCGGAAAGCATATAGCAAAATTAAAAGTGTGGCAGTTCCTTAACTGTATGTATCATGTATGCATTTCTTCCTTAATGTAAGCATATAATTATGATTACTATATCTGAAATCTAGAGACTTGGGAAGAAAATTCTGTCAAAGGCTTTCTACCTATTATTTTTATTCAATATGCAATATCAGTGGAGGCAAAATAGTTCAGAATAGTTCAGAATCTAAATATCCTTGGCTATCTTGTAAATACTTATATGAAATGTATAAATACACATGCATAAACATATTATATATTATGTATATGTATGAACGCCTCTGTTACATGAAGTCATATTATATTAGTAACAACAGCAGGCTAGTGTTAATTTAAACTTTCATTAGGTACCTGCTAGTATCTCTTCAGCTTCATCATTGCCTGACAAGCACAAGGGGAAATGATGTGCCACTTCTCATTTTCCCAATATGCTACATTTAATAATGAAAGTGATGTTTTTAAATTTTATGTTTTGAATGGGAGCTTTTAAAATAGAACACTTTTAATAAGAGTGAGGTGCAAGGATCCACCTTGTGGCAGGACTGACCTCTCAAAAAACGAGGAAAATTAAAGGCATGAGAATTAGAATTTTTTTTGAGAAAAATAAGCTGATCGTGTGTGTGTGTGTATATGTATATGCATGTATATGTTCTTATCATATTTCCATTGACTACTCTTAAGGAGCAGTAAATGTTCAGAAATTATTTATTTCTTTGAAAGAAAAGTCCCAAGTTTTGAATTATTTATTTGGACCATCTCTAGCAGTTACTAGTTCTGTTGGTAATTATTAAGGACTGAAAAAATCTTGTTATGTGCTTATGTGATAAAATCCCCGGAGACTGCATGGCAAATATTAAACCTGCTGTGTATGCTTGATCTGAATCATAAAAGCAAGTGTATAATCAAATAAAACAGGCCTATAAAGTGCACTCTCACTTCAAAGCTTGCTATTAAAGTGTCTTTGTTGGATTCGGTGTTTATTGGACTTCAATGATTTCTAGAGAAAATGTGTTAATTTTACTCAATGCATGACCTGTCCCATTCTAGGATCCAAGAGCACCTTTTTATTGTATTTCACTGTGTGTGGGGCAAAGGGCAGTGCATCTCAGTTGGCATGGTTGTGACAGTTTTGCTGTAGTGTGATGGATAGCAGGGTTTGGCCCTGTGAGGCAGTGTGTTATTTCTCTTCATGTGAAATGAGCTGCTAACACTGGCTTCCAATCCAGCCCTGGTGCAGGTGGTGCCCAGCTGGTGGATGTAATGGACAGAGAGATATTTTAAGGTCAAAACTACACATATAAGTTACCACAGCATAGGTCAGTGTCTGAATGTACATGACATTACCTAGGTAGTTTTTTGACTGACCTCTATTTTTCATTTTCCTAATCATAAATTTTGCCGTTTGTACGGCTTTTGACAAAGATAGAGTTAAATTTCTTCATAGTAGCTTGTACAGTGTTATGTTTTGGGTTTGTGTTGAAAGCAGTGTTGATAGCACAGGGATGTTTTAGCTATTGCTGAACAGTACTTGCACAGCACAAAGCCCTTTTCTGTTCCTCACCCTGCCTTGCCAGTGAGCAGGCTGAGGTGGGCAAGAAGCTAGGAGGAGACACAGCCAGTATAGCTGATGCCAACTGACCAAAGGGGTGTCCCAGACCACATGGTGTCATGCTGAGCAATAAATGTGGGTGAGTTGGAGGTTGGCTGGGGCTACTGTTGCTTGGGGACTGGCTGGGCATCAATCACTATCGGTTAGTGGTGAGCTATTTTATATTTTTTAATCAATTCTTTTGCTTGGTTTTGGTCTTTTTATTCTCTTTGTTGTTTTATTTTTTCTTTCTTCTTTTTTTTTTATTACTATGTCTTTATCTCAACCCACAAGTTTTTTGGTTTTTACCCTGCCAATTCTCTCCCCCATCTCATTTAGTTGGGGAGTGAGCAAGCTGTTATGTAGTGCTCAGCTACCTACTGGAGTTAAACCGTGATGCTGTTGTATGTATACAAGTGTGCATATGGATGATTCCTGTGAAGTAGTTAGGGTGCTATAAATCCATACCTCTGCTTATTTTGATGTGATTTCTGTTGCCATCCTCTGGATACACACATGCACTAACCCATTCCTCATGATGCCAGTGCTGGAAAGCAAATTCCATTGATAACATTCAAATATGTCACAAAGAAGAGATACTAATCTTCACTTATCCTACTGAATGTTCCTTTAGAGTTTATAGCAGTGGATCTACAGGAGCTCCCTTTTGCTTTAAGTAGCATATCCCTGTGTAGAAACCTAAACAATTAATCTAATGTTTGGAATTGCTTAGGAAACTAAAAATAAGCCAATATTTAGTCCCATATACCACAACGAACAGCAGTAAATACAGTTATAGAGAAAGGCTGATGACGGGTTTGATGTAATGCCAGATTTCTGAATGGCGTGGGAATATTTTACAGCATTGTTATTCTTGAGTGCAGACAGCAAAAGGGATCTTTATATAACACATAGCTTCTATATAATAGACTGTCAAAAGTTTGATACTAAAAAAGTCAGATGGAAAACATAAACACAAAGATTTAAAAATAATCTTGAATGTAGGCTGTATTGTGCCATCAGTATCTTTCAGTGGTTTTGACAGTCATTTCCCCTTTAAAAAAAAATCAATGGAATAATATAGCAATGTATTTGATATAGGATAAGTGTATTGTATAAGCAAGAACAATGTTGACATTTTCAATGAAAAAATACCATTTCAAATTGGCATAGTTTTATTGCATTTTGACTGGTTTTGTGAACAGTCCTATGAAGCTGTTACTTATGTAACCAATACAAAAATTGTATTATTTTATTTCTTTTTGTAATCAATACAAAAAGTGTATTATTTTAGTTCTTTTATCTGCTGTATAAACTTTGGAAATGTAAAAAAATATTTTTGATTCTGCAATTCTTCCTTGTGCATAATCATTTCAGCTCCCCAAAACCAGGTGTAATGTGTCACTGCCTGAATATCCTACTATTGGAAATTCTCCATCTGTTTGTGCAGACAGAAATGATTACATAAATGATTACACAGAGAAAATCACCACATAAGGAAAATAGATTAAACGGGAAAGCAAGGAAAAAAAAAAAATTAGCACACTTCCAAAAGTAGAGTAAATAGTTGGGTAAGAAGTTCAGAATAAAAAGTCCTTTCCTAGTCTCCTTTCTTTTATAGCTATTTATCGTCAGCTACCCTTTTACTTTAATCACTTTAATTCTTAGTTCTTAAAGACTGAAAAAAAGCTTACATCAATTTATTGATTTAATTGGAATGAGGCTAGATCCTTTTTTTGTGGTGTTCTGTGCTTGAGTACTTTTGGGTCAGAATTAAGACTATTGGCTAGATCAGTATGTTTATTTCTTAAATCCAATGAAGTTTGCTTGTATTATGATTCTATGTTTTGCTTCATTCATATCTTCAATACTTCCTTGAAGTGCTATTAGATTTAAGTGAAAGAAAATGGGTTTGAAGAATAGATGATAATGTCATCTATGTTAAAACAAACAATCGCAATGTGAAAAAAGCATAGTTGGGGAAGCAATTATTTTTCTCATCCAGTTTCACAGAAATCATTAAACTGTATCATACGTTCCACTTAATAATTTTGCTTAACGCTACAAAATGTATTTCATTTGGTACTGAATAAATGGTCAATGACTCACATATATTAATTCAGGAACATCTGCTTGCTTACAGATAAGCGTCAGGGGAGGAAGGAAACTATGTTGAAGCTCTTTCTTGAAAAACAATGTTTTCCCATCTTTAAAAAAATAAATGTGCAGTAAGTAAAAATAAATGTAAAAAAAATAAATATGCAGAAGTAGTAGTTGATTAGTGGATTGACATTATTTCTCAGATGTCATTATATGGAGAAAAGCTCAGGTACTTTAAATCCTTTCTGTGTGAGTCCCCAGTTTCGAAGCATTTTATAATTGTTGATCTTTCAAACTGCTGATGGCCTAAACTGAAGAAGTATATGAAATTCTAGTCATTTGTCTCATGGTGAAATTAAAATGACCTCCATATTATGTTTGGCTTTGTTTTGTTTCGTCTTGTGGATTTTTATTTTTATTATGATTGCACAAAATCAACTTATTTATACTGAGTCCTTGTAAAGCAGGGGCAGGGGGAAGAAAACAAAGAAAGAAACAAAAATGTATGTAATCCCAGAAAGGAATGTTGTATGTTGACAGATTAAGAAAAACAATTGTGATTGGCTCAGATTGTTTTTGTTTGAACACAAACAACAACCCATTTTTGGCCTCCTTTATGGAACTGGTAAACAGTGATTGGGTGGGGAGGGATGTAATTGTTGCACACTGTGGCTAAGTCATACAAAGTGATTTAGTTAGCACAAATAGTAATGTACAATGAATGCATGTTGAATGTATAATGTTCTTCCTTGCGGTATTTGTTATCAGAAGTAGTCAATGCCAAAATTTTATTTTCACATATAATGTATTTTATTCTAATTACATTAAATTAATTTGACTAGAAAAAGAAAGATAAAAGTGTGGGGAAAATGTGAATGATACAAACATACAGAGAGATAAAAGGGAATTAGTTTAGCCTTTTTTTAATGATTCTCCTTATTAATAGCTGGGTGGGGTGGTCACTGAGATTGTATTTTCAATTACTCTTCAGGTCATTAATGTTGATTACATTCTTCTTCTAACCATAAGTCTTTATTTAATGAAAATGTATGCCACCCGCTAAGTAGGCATGTAGTTAGGGAACAATACAGCAGGATTTGATTGCCCTATTAACAATAATCATCATGAGACTTTGGGAGTAATAATTTAATGACTTCTTGCACTCTTGTGCTACTTTTTGGTGGTGTTCATTTAGCATGTACTACAATGATATTTCTAATGAAATTAAAACTTTCCAGCAAGCATTATTATCT
>VZTM01007981.1:6799-35610 GCA_013400555.1 Jacana jacana
TCTCTTCCAACCTATATGATTCTATGATTCTATGACTCTGCAAATGGCTGGGGCTCCCAAGGCCTTCCTGGCCTCAGGTGTGACTGGTTTAGAGGTCAGTGAGGAAATGCTGCCCGAGAGAAAGCACGAACACCCCCCCAAGCCTTCCCCCCCAGCGGAGCAACATCTGGATTTCAGTTTATCCAGGGCATCGCTCACTGTAATAGGTGTGAAAAGAGGCCTGCACGCAAAATGCAAACAGCTGTGGAGGAACACTGAGCTCCCTTGCATTGCAGGGGACAATGGCAAAGAGTGCAGGAAAACAAAAAACAAACAAACAAAACAGCAAAAAAACCCCAAATAAATAACATTTACTTGGAGGTCTGGGTGGCAAGGCAGCATTGCTTGTAAATTGAGCAGCGTGATGAGGCTGGATGGAAAACACTGCAGAGCACAGTCCCGCTTGCTGCCTGGCATGGTTTTGGGTCAGGAATTCCAAATTTTGTACTTTTTTCTTTTCTTTTTGGGGGGCTGGAGGGAAGTGGGGCTGTGGTAACTATTTGGAGTAAACCCCATGGTGTGAGGTTTTTCCTGAACTGAGCATCCTCCACGGACCTTGCACAGCTCAACAGGCTGGGTAGGAAAGGGAGGGCAAGATTTTGGGAGGAAACCACCCACCCACCCCCCACTTTTTCCCTTTCAATTGGGCCTGGCCATGCCACAGCGTGCATCCTGTGTGAGAGAATTCCATAAATTGTTCCAGGTCCTGCCTGTGGGCCACACCAATTCCATGGATGGCTACAGGCTGGAGTGTGGCTGGAGCTGCCTGGCAGAAAAGGACCTGGGGGTGCTGGGTGACAAGGGGCTGAACATGAGCCAGCAGTGTGCCCAGGTGACCAAGAAGGCCAAGGGCATCCTGGCTTGCATAAAGAGTAGTGTGACTAGCAGAAACGGGGAGGGGATTGTCCCCCTGTGCTCAGCACTGGGGAGGCCACCCCTTGAGTCTGGTGTCCAGTTCTGGTCACTGTTCAACACAAGAGAGATCTGGAGGGGCTGGAGCGAGTGCAGAGGAGGGACACGGAGCTGGGGAAGGGCCTGGAGAGTAAATCTTAGGAGGAACAATTGAGGGAGCTGGAACTATTGAGTGTGAGAAAGAGGATGCTGAGGGGAGATCTCATCTTGAAAGGGCATTGCAGAGAGGTTGGTGCTGGTCTCTTCTCACGGGCAATGAGCGATAGAAGGAGAGGGAATGGCTGCAAGCTGCAGCAGGGTAGGGTTAGGCTAGGGGGAAGAATTCTTCCCAGCAAGAGTGGTCAGAGCCTGGACTGGGCTGCCCAGGGAGGGGGTGGAGTCCCCATCCCTGACTGTGTTTCAGAGTGGATGAGCTGTGGTGTTGGGGGATCTGGTATAGGGGAGAACTTTGTAGAGTGGGGCTGATGGTTGGACTAGATGATCCCAAGGGTCTTTTCCAACCAGAGTGATTCTATGATTCTATGAAATTCATCTTTTACCCTTGAATACATATCAAAGCCTCTGTCTGTATTAATGCCTTTTCTCATCTCCAGCCAGCCATCATCAGCGCAGGTAAGAATACCAATGATAAAAAATTAAAAGCTACAATAAACATTATTGATGCCATTCCTAACGAGAAAGAGAAAGAGAGGATGCTGGGGTGATAAATATCGTCTGTCAGCAATAAATTACAGCCGTCATTAGGTTGCTACGGCGGGGGCCTGACAAATTATTTTGTGGAAGTACATGCTTTGCTACCCCTTACACCATCTCAGCCGTTCTGAGACTGCACCTTCAGAAAAGATCAATGAAATCGTTCCTGGATCGATCTGAGCCGCACCACGTGGCACTGGAAGAGTGCTCAGTGCTGGGTACCCCTCCTGCTCTGCCCGAGCTTCTGAGGTGGGACTAAGGAGCATCCGTAGGATTTTCTGCAACAGCAAGGGATTGGGTTGAAATGGGTGAGGAAAGGGAAAAAGCCTGTGGGTCTGCAGCCGGGTTTGCCAGCTGTCACAGTCCTGTCAGCTTCATAATTTGAGATTTTATGCTTCTTTTTGGGGAGGGGGGTGTGGGTGGGGGAGTAGGATTTTCCTTGGGTGCACGATGTCCTGGAAGGACTTCCCCAGCACTGCCTGGAGACTGGCAGCCCAAATCTGTGGATGCAGGAGCTGTTGTGGGCTGTGTCCCTCTGTGACCCTCTGGTCCCCCAACCACTGTGACACAAGGGCTGCACCTACTCTTCCTCCATGGATTTTCTGGATATTTTTTTTTCTTTCTTTCTTCCAGAGGTTGCCAGCCCCTTCTCCACACCCTGACCCTTCTCCCTGACCTGCAGGTGATCTCGTGGTTAAAAAAGGTGATTTTAATGAGTTCGGAGGGAGCACTCTGCAAGGTGAGGCCATCACTCCCCTCTCCCTGGGCATCCAGGTGCCAAGAGAACTTCCAGCTCTCTTCTTTCTGTTCCATCCCATGCTCTTGAGTTTCATCCAGCCTCAATCCAAAGCACTTTATCCCACACCTGGGGGTGCTGGTCTCATGTTGGTTCCCACACTCCAGCTTGCCTCCACCCCACATCTTACAGACCTCAATTTGCAAAACAGCAGAGAAAAGGGAAAGAAAAAAAAACCCCTCCACGTTGCAGCGCAGTCTTTACAAAAGCCATTCATCCCCGCGCTCTTACTAACAGGCATCAAATGAGATTCCTGCAGTAGATGATTTGTTTTGTCCTTCTCCTGCCGGCTCAGATTAATCTCTGCTCCTGAAGTAGTGGTGTCATTTCTTGGAGACATACGGCGGCAGGAATCGCGGAGCCCCATAAATTAGAAACAATTCAGGATCCATCCATCTTCCGGCCTCTTCTCTGTCCCCACGCCTTTCTGCAGGGCAAGGGCAGGCCCTGCAGGTACCAGCGCAGCCGCTTCTTTGTAGACTAATAAATAAAAAAAAACCTAACCCAAACCTCAAGATGAGAGAGTTTTGAACCAAAAGAAGGATCCTTGTGGGCAAAAGCAATTTGATTTCTGCTCTTTTCTTTCCTTCCTCAGTAGAGAGGAGGAGCCAGGTTGTGGCCGAGGGTGGAAAACTCCCCGAGAGCATCCCTGCCCGTCTCCGCCGTCACGCCAGCCTCAAGGAGCAACACCAACATTTTAAAGGTTTACATAATCCCATATATAAATCACTGCGCCACCCCCCCTCAGGTATGCTAATCACTTGATTTCTCTGGGTTTTGTTCAAATGAGAGCGGGGCATGATTTTGTTTTGTTTTGTTTTTTCCCCTCCCTCATCGGTGAACTTTTTTTGTGCTTCTTTCAAACCTCGTGGTAGCAGCTGGACTAAAGGAGATGGGGCTTCCAGGGAGGGAGCAGGCACAGGGCAAGAGGCTGCAAGGGTGGTAGGGGAGCAGAGGAGCTCAGTGGGCACCTCATCTGTCACCATCCTGCACCCAAAGGTCTGAGACTGAGTCTTGTGTCCAGTTCTGTTCAACACAAGAGAGATCTGGAGGGGCTGGAGCGAGTGCAGAGGAGGGACACGGAGCTGGGGAAGGGCCTGAGGCATCAATCTTATGAGGAGCAATTGAGGGAGCTGGGATTGTTTATTTTGAGGAGGAGGAGTCTGAGGGGAGACCTCATCATTCTCTACAACTACTTGAAAGGACATTGTAGAGAGGTTGGTGCTGGTCTCTTCTCATGGGTAATTAGTGATAGAAGGAGAGGGAATGGCTGCAAGCTGCAGCAGGAGAGGGTTAGTCTGGACATTAGGGAAGAATTCTTCCCAGCAAGAGTGGTCAGAGCCTGGACTGGGCTGCCAAGGGAGGGGGTGGAATCCCCATCCCTGACTGTGTTTCAGAGTGGATGAGCTGTGGTGTTGGGGGATCTGGTGTAGGGGAGAACTTGGTAGAGTGGGGCTGATGGTTGGACTCGATGATCCCAGGGGTCTCTTCCAACCAGAATGATTCTATGATTCTATTCTATTCTATGATTCTATTTATATAACCACAGACCCATATATAGAGATATATTAGACCAAAATGAATGCTTGGAGGAGACAGAAGCACCCCTGTTTCCACTATTCATTACTGGTGGAGCCCACGCTGTGAGAAGCAGTGTGCAGGTATAGAAGCAAGCGCGGTCGCTCTGCCCTGAGGAGTTCAGAAACTTACTCGGGTGTAGGCAAACTGGTTTGAGATCGTAGAGGGCTGGAGGGAGCTGCCAAGGCTGGAGGAAGGTGATGAGGCTCCAACACTCCTGAAAATCCTTTCCTTTCCTGAGCACCTGGGTGTCAGCGTCATGAGGAATTGACCGTTGTGTGGCTCCGTCATTCCCAGAGCCGCCAGAGGCCGGGAGGACGGAGGTGTCATGGGCCGCTGTGCCCAGTGACAGGGACCTGGAGGAGGATGTGTCACACTCCCATCGATAGCCATCCCCTCCCCATCCCCTTGCCCAAACCAGGCAGCCACCCCCTGGAAACCAAGCGAAAGGCCAGCTATTTATTTTGTATTAATTTTTAAAGATGACTTGTTCCGGATGAGTGCCTGTCTGTCTCTGTCTATTTGCCACTGCTGCGAAGATTCATTACTTTGATGGATTCGTGTAATTTTTTCAAGTGCTTCAGGTGACAAACAATAAAGCACACTTCACGCTCCGCTCTGGAGCCATGGCGAGGCACAGGGCTGGGGGGAGAGCGGGGGACACTATGGAGGGGATTTCTGCCAGGCAAAAATTACTCATCCCACAGAGGAGCCCCTCTCTGAGTGTTGGCACCAGGTAAAGCCCTGCAGAGAGAGGGAAATTTGGGGTATTTAGGGATGGTGCTGCTGGGAAGGGAAAGGCCATAGAATCATTCCGGTCGGAAAAGACCCTTGGGATCATCTAGTCCAACCATCAGCCCCACTCTACCAAGTTCTCCCCTACACCAGATCCCCCAACACCACATCTCAACCACCCTGAACCACAGTCAGGGATGGGGACTCCACCCCCTCCCTGGGCAGCCCAGTCCAGGCTCTGACCACTCTTGCTGGAAAGAATTCTTGCCTCATGTCCAGCCTAACCCTCCCCTGCTGCAGCTTGCAGCCATTCCCTCATTCTATCACTAATTACCCATGAGAAGAGACCAGCACCAACCTCTCTACAATGTCCTTTCAAGTAGTTGTAGAGAATGATGAGGTCTCTCCTCAGACTCCTCCTCCTCAAAATAAACAATCCCAGCTCCCTCAATTGCTGCTCATAAGTTTGATGCCTCAGGCCCTTCCCCAGCTCCGTGTCCCTCCTCTGCACTCGCTCCAGCCCCTCCAGATCTCTCTTGTGTTGAACAGTGACCATAACTGGACACCAGACTCAAGGTGTGGCCTCACCAGTGCTAAGCACAGGGGGACAATCACCTCCCTGCTTCTGCTGGTCACACTATTTCTAATACAAGCCAGGATGCCCTTGGCCTTCTTGGCCACCTGGGCACAGACCTGGGCTCATGTTCAGCCGCTTGTCAACCAGCACCTCCAGGTCCTTTTCTGCCAGGCAGCTCCAGCCACGCTGCCCCCAGCCTGTAACCATCCATGGGGTTGGTGTGGCCCAAGGGCAGGACCTGTCACTTGACCTTGTTGAAGCCCATGCCATTAACAATGACCCATCCATCCAGTCTATCCCAGTCCCTCTGCAAAGTTTCCCTGCCCTCATGCAGATCAACAGTCCCACCAAACTTGGTGTCATATGCATGCTCACTGATAGTAGACTCTATCCTTGTTGAGATCATCAATATTGGCATTAAACAGAAATAGTCCCAACCCCAACACTGAGCCCTGAGGAACACCCCTTGTGACTGGCCGCCAGCTGGATTGAACTCCATGCAGCACCACTCTTTGGGTGGTGCCAGTGCCATCCAACCAGTGCTTCATCCAGCAGATCATACAGCCATCCAGGTCATGAGCAGCCAGCTTTTCCATGAGAAAATTGATATATGCCATGGCTGAGAGCAGACTGCGAGGCTCCAAAATTCAGTCCTGCTTGGGTTTGATCCATCCCTTCAGCTGTGGTGTGGGAAATATTTATGAGCCACGGTGCTAGGAGAAAGGGTCAGGAGAGGGGTGAGGACATGGCCATGTGGGGTTATAGGGTATGTTCCAATATCAGTGGGTTATGGACACTGCTTTTTTTTCCTCAGGAGCTCTCCAGAGGGAAAGATTTCATCCTGAGCATTGCTCCTTGAGTGGGTGATCATCTCTGCTGTAACTGCACAGGCTCCCAAGGAATAAATTATGCCAGACAGGCTCAATCAGCGTTGGTGACAGAGGCACAGGATTTACAGCTGCGAGGATCACAGACACGGCAGTGAGGCGTGGCTTCAGAAACCTGCTGGACCCAGGCAGCAGAAATGTCCCAGTCCCACAGCACCCCTGCCAGGTGAGTGGAGTGGGGACAGGGATGGGGATGGGGATGCTAGCCAAGGCTGCCCGTGTCAGTGAAACCAAGACAAGGACAAGACACGGAGTCGAGGCTCTGGCTGAGGTCACTTGAATGATGTTTACTCTCTGAAATGGTTTGTGGTGCTCTTGGAGAGGTGGAGAGGAAGGGACTGGGAAGTGGCTTCCCCAGTAGCAGGGCCAAGAGCAAGTATGGTCTTTGTGCTCAGGCTGTGCCTGCAACTTTAGCTGTGATCTTTGGCTGGGCTTGAGGTTCATATGATGAATACAGGCTGCTCCGATGGCCAGAATACTCATCCAGCTTTGGCTTGGGCCTTCCCAGTTTCGCTTCTCTTGAAAAAAGACTTCCTGTAGCAATGTTGGAAAGGCCCTAAGAGCTGTGACTCCCTGGGCATTGGAACTTGCACTGGGATGGCGGATGGCATCTCCTTGCAGAGCTGAGCCTGAGCCACAGACATTTACCCAAGACTCTTTGGTACCCAAAACCACCCCAAGAGCTCCGCCTGGCTGCCCGTGGATGCTTGGCTTCTCAGGTAGTTGCTGGCAAATTGTGGTCTCAGCTTTCCATGTGGCCAAGAAAAGGTGAAGAGCTGAAGCCAATGCAACAGCTTGCCCAGTGCAAACCAGTCACAGCCACTGTTCAAAGAAGAGTGGGGAGAACCTGCTGTAACACCAGTGGAGGCTGTAACAACGCCATGCTAGAGCCGAGGCAGCCCATCTCCTAGGGAACGTCTCAAGAAAGACTTATTCTCAGCTACATGACAAAGCTTCTTAGAGTTGTCCATAAAATACCAGGGCCTGCTTTCCCTGAACGGGGTGTGACAGAAGCAGTGGTCACCATCTCCTCAACACCACCCCTCAGGGAGCAGAAGGCAAGTGACATGTGGCAGGAGGATGCACTGGCTGGAGGAGGAGACAGGGAGACACCCCTAAAGGCTCTGCAACAGGAAAAAGCCACCTGACCTGCTGTCCTGATGGGTGATGGTGCTGGGCTGCCTCCTTCATGATAGAGAAGAGTCTTCATCTCCGCCCAGGCTGGCTGTTGTGCTCTGAAAATTACATTTCCTGAGCCACCTGCTAGGAATAAGCATCTGCATCACAGGCAGCAAAGCTTCTCAGGTCCAGCAGAGAGAAGGTATTGGGCCAGTTCTTACCAAATGGCAAGGGCTGAGTCAGAAATGAGTCAGGAACCCGAGGTATTTGCTTGTTCCTCACCCTTCATATAATAAAAAAAAAAAAAACAAACAACCCCAGTAACTAAGGAAAATGGGAAGGAGAGGCACTAACAGCCTGGATTTATCCAGCTTTTGGAGAAAAATCTCTACTGCTGACCTCTAGATGAAAGTGTAGATAACTGTTTTGGTTTTCACAGAGGATAGCTTCAATTCTCGCACACACCCCCTCCTTTTTCTAGTCTTCAGGGGAATGAGCAGGGCCTTGATCTATAGCTCCGGCTTCCAAAGAGCAAATGAAATGCTTTCTCTTTTCATCCACATCCTGAAAGGACTGGCTGTCATGAAAAATGGGAGCTCCTCCCTCAAAGGGAGATTACCAGCATGATTTTCCAGCTGTAACCCTGGCTTCTAGTTCATGCTGCAGGCACAGACACAGGGTGCTCCATACTTGCTCTTGCCTTTGAAAGCCTTCTCCATCAAGTGGGTGATGGGGAGAGGGAAAGGGAGGGACGGCCAAGGGGAAACATATTTCAGGGCGGTGAGTTGAAGGGGAAGGAGAAAGAAAGAGAGGGATAAGAAAGAAGGAGAAAGGGGAAGGAGAAAGAGAAGGACAAGGAGAAAGGGAAAGAGAAGGTGGAGGAGAAGGAGAAGGAGAAGGAGAAGGAGAAGGAGAAGGAGGAGATGGAGAAGGAGAAGGAGGAGGAGGAGCAGGAGGAGGAGGAGGAGATGGAGGAGGAGGAGATGGAGAAGGAAAAGGAGAAGAAGGAGAAGGAGAATGGAGATATCTGAAAGCCAGAAGCAGAGCAAGAGCTTTCCCCACCACTGAGAGTTAACACGTGTTTTTACCACTTGCAAAAATATCCTCGCTGCTCCCCAGAGGACTCCTTGACTCTTCCAGCAGTAACTGAGAAACTGAGAAAATGTGTCAGGAAACTTTTCACCAAGTAGAATTGGGGTTTGGGGTTTTTTGTAGCTGCGGATGAAAAGTTTCACTTTCCTCTAGGGCAAAAGGAGCAGCTCCCCAGGCTGTCCAAAACAAATAAACTTTCTGAGTTTTCTTCTTTGGACAAAAGAAATGGAAGCAATGCTAACAGTTTGGAAGAAATATCAAAAGTAGCAACATCAAGGAGTTTTGTTCTTCTCTTTTACCCCACTCTCTTCTGACCCCACAATCATCAAATCATAGAATGGCTGGAGTTGGAAGGGACCTTAAAGATCATCCAGTTCCAACCCCCCTGCCCTGGGCAGGGACACCTCCAACCAGACAAGGTTGTTCCAAGCCCCATCCAGCCTGGCCTTGAACCCCTCCAGGGATGGGGCAGCCACAGCTTCTCTGGGCAGCCTGGGCCAGGCTCTCTTCACCCTCCCACCAAAGAAGTTCTTCCCCAGATCTCAGCTCAGTCTCCCCTCTTTCAGCATCAAATCCTTTCCCCTCGTCCTATGGCTCCCCTCCCTGATTAAGAGTCCTTCCCCAGCTCTCCCGTAGCCCCTTCAGATATTGGAAGGCTGCTCTAAGGTCTCCCTGGAGCCTTCTCTTCTCCAGGATGAACACCCCCAGCTCCCTCAGCCTGTCCTCCTCATAAGATTTGCCCTCCAGACCCCTCACCACAGCTCCATTGTCCTTCTCTGGACCTGCTCCAGCCCCTCAGTGTCTTTGACACTTGCTGCACTGAAGCCCATCAATGGAAGGTGGATCTCACACCACTTTATTCCCAGGACTCAAGAAAAGTGGCAGCCACAGTGGTTCCCAGTCCCCTTCATGTGATGTGGGCTAATCCCAAGACTCGACTTCCCAAATTCCTGGTTTATTGGTGCAGTTAGAGGGCACCGGCTCGGGAGGACTTAAGCACCCCCGTGCCGGGGTTTGCTCAGGAAAGGGATGTTTTCCTGAGTTGGGGCCAACACGTTTTGCACTTGGGGATATCTGGGAAGAGGAATAATGGATTTGCTAAGTATTGTTATTATTTAAGCGACATGAGTGAAAATTGAAAAGAAAATCTGTTTACCAAAAATAACAATAGCAGATATTTGTCATCTCTGTCAGATATTCAGACCCATGCAATTTTGTAGGTTTCATAAGCTCTCGTTAATTTTCTTGTTTGGGAGGATTTGCTATTTTAATGAAACCTATTTACACTAGCGACTGCTGGAAAATCATTCATTAGTGGACAAGAACTATTGATTATTTTCATCCAACTACTCAGCCGTGTTCCAGCCAATTACTGTAACCAATAAATAAAGAAATATCAACCTTGCATTCCTGCCACTATCTCCAGCAGAACTTTATTCCCCCTTGAATAACACGTGTCGTGCCAGCCTCGGGGAAACGCTGGGCTGGAGAAACCTTTTTTAACATTTATGTCACATTGCCATCGTCTGTGAGCTTCTGGAGAGCAGACTAGCCCCAAGAAAGCGAAGGCTGCTAGTTAGTGCTTTAATGTATTTATTAGAGAAAGTATTTACTGGGCATACAGAGAGAATTAGTGAAGAAATAGCACGAGATTTCAAGAAATGCCTGGCTAATGGCCGGGTCTTAAACTCTTATTTTATTATGCAGATTATTTGCCCCGTTTTTGCAGAAGTCCGAAACTCTGGAAGAGGAATTAACCTCATCTGTCCAAGTAAGAAATCTTGGGGGGAGGGGGTGAGCGGGAGGGGGAGGTTTGTGGAGGTGGTGGTCCCCAAAAAAAAGAGACTGGTACTGCAGGTGGCTCCGACAGGGGGAGGCTCAAGTTTAGACTCAACACCTCACTTTAAAAAACAAAAAAAACCCACCCAAACCTTAAGCAACTTGAATTCGTCCCTGTGTTTCGACTTGTGGCTTTGCTGGTACTTGGCCTGCTTAATAGGGAAATGTTTTATTTAAATGTTATATTTAATTACGATAGGAGCCATGGCTTGAAACGCTTGGCCATTCACATACAGTTTAATGGGCTTGGGGAAAAAAAAAATTAACAAAAAAAGCAAGATCTGTCTCCAGGATTTTTTGACAGAGTTGTAATTAAAGGAGATTTTTTTTCATAGAGAACATCTGTTTCTCTTGACAGATATATTCTTGTTGGGAGAAAAAGAAGTGCCTAAAAAATAGTAGTTTGTCAGTCTGAGCTTTTTACAGGTTTTTCATCCAGGAATATTTATCTTGAGGCTTTTTTTTTGACCAAAATTTAAAAAAATAAAATAAAAAAAGAGTTGACATTTCCTGAAAGGTGAGCTGTTCTGCTCAGGGTGGACTTTCAGCAAGGGTTGCCAGGGCAGGGGCAGCCCCGGGCTTTGCTGAGCTGCCTCTGCCTCCTCCGCAGCCCCCGAAATAGGAGAAAGGCAGCTCTTACCCTCCCGGCTGCTGTGTCAACTAATCACATAATTAATACATCACTTCTTTAAAAAGAAAACCAAAAAACCAAAACTAACAGAGAGATGAAGATGAATGGGCGGCCAAAGCGGGGGTCACACTCTAGACATACACAAGCATGCAAGCCTAGGTGTGTATATAGGGGGGCTTTGCTTTTTTCCTTTGCAAGCTGAGAGCAATGAGAGTTCCTCCTGAGTGATTTCCCAGTAGTCCTCGTTAATTCCTTAAGATTTTCCCCACCTCTTCTCGAAGTCTAACGTTCAAAGATGCAGAAAGGAGCTGCCTCAGCACTTTCTTCTCCCCCCTTGCCCTCCTCCCCGCCTCTTTTTTTTTTTTTAATTTTTCAGCAAAGTCCAATCAAGTCTATTAACTCCTTTCTTTCTTTCTTTTTTGTTTTTCCCTCTCCTTGAAGGGAAAAAGGCCGAGGGGCTCGGCTGAGGCTGCCAGATGCAACCGTCTGGAGAATTTCCCTCTCCCCACTGCTGTGGGAGATGTCCTGTTTCTTGGCAGCCATGTCCACATGGACCTGCTAAACACCCATAAGTCCCATCCCTGCTTCTGGAATTGAATTGTTTAGGTTGGAAGGGACCTTGAAGGTCATTAAGTCCAAACATCAACTTAACACTGTCCAAACCACCAATAACCCATGTCCCTCACCACCATGTGTGCCCACATTTTGAATACCTCCAGGGATGGCAACTCCACCACTGCCCTGGGCAGCCTGTTCTAAGCCTTGACAGTCCTTTCACTGAAGAATATTTTTTTTCCTAATATCCATCCTAAACCTCCCTGGCACAACTTGAGGCTGTTTCCTCTTGTCCCATGGACTGTTCCTTGGGAGAAGAGACTGACTCCCCCTGGCTACAGCCTCCCTTCAGGAATTGGAGAGAGCAAGGTCTCCCCTCAGCCTCCTATTCTCCAGTCTCTCCTCCTAAGACTTGTTCTCCAGACCCCTCTGTTGCCCATCTCTGGACCCACTCCAGCCCCTCAATGACTTTTTTGTGGGAAGGGCCCCAAAACTGGACACAGCCCTCGAGGTGGGGCATCCCCAGTGCCCAGTACAGGGGGACGTTCATCTCCTTGAGTCCTACTCCCCACGCTGTTCCTGATCCAGGCCAGGATGCTGGTGGCCTTCTTGGCCACCTGGGCACACTGCTGGCTCCTCTTCAGCCCACAGTCCACCAACACCCCCAGGTCCTTTTCTGCCAGGCAGCTCCAGCCACTCTGCCCCCAGCCTGTAGCGCTGCAGGGGCTTGGTTTCACCCAAGGGCAGGACCCAAGAACCGTCTTCTTTTAAGATGTCTCAACCAGTTATACAGGCATTCTTCTCCTGACACCTGCTGTTCCCCTCGATTTTTTGCCCTCCTAGTACGAGAATAAGATTGAGGACACTTGCTTGATTACAAGGCAGTGCCCTGCCTGCAGGCTACGCGCGGCAGCAGCGTTCCCCCGTCAGCGTTTCCATCAGCTGTGAGCGCAAAAGGCTTTGGAAAGTCTCGGCCTCTTCCATGCCACGGCACAATAATTAATAGCCAGATCGTAAGCAGTGATTTCCCTGCTGCCCCCTCGGGATGTGGATCTCTTGGTGTCTGAAGAGCTTGCTTCGCTCTATCACCCTGAGCATTAATGCAAACTGCAGGCAGTAATTATACCAGGCATTAAAGTTCTGTAATTGTATGTACCACGCGTGTGTTTATAATGCAACAGCAATCTGGGAGCTGGTGCAGCACTTCTTGCTCCTCAGCACCACGTGCCTGTGAAAAGGCAAAGGCAGAGCCCCGAAAGCTTAAAATAAAACCCGATGTATAAAGGTCAGGGTAGTAAATATACAAAGATCAGCATCGCATCCCTTCGAGTATTTATCAGTAGTGACATTTTCATTACAGGAGGGCTGGGACTTACCGAATGTGGGCACGGTGGGCCCTAAGTCTGGGCTGAAGGCCACGAGGGCAGCATAAAAAGGCTTGGGAATGGGATGGGAATGTGTTGAAAATAGGTGTAGATTAGAGGCTTCGTTATGCCCCCTCTGAAGCAGCTTTATCTTAATAGGAAGTTCTCTGAAGGTGCATCCTGCTCCCCAAGGTGGCTTCTGTGTTGGCCCAGGGCATACCACTGCCCTGAAGGACACAGGCATTTGGTTTTGGGGCCTGGGAACAAGCCTTCCCCTGCCCCCTCGCCTGCTCTCCACTCCTTTCGGGCAATGAGGACCTGACCTAAAAACATGGAATAAAGAGCTTTTGTAATTGGCAGAACGAAGCCATGGCTCTAACGAAGACATGTCGAAAGGAGAGAAATGGGGTTGAAAAGCAAGAATAAAAGACAGGGGTGTCCAATTCCACGTGAAATACCCCATGCACACCAAAACAAAAGACAACCAAACCCACCTTGGATGTGAAAGGAAAAGATTCACCATGGAGAGAAATCCCCATCCTGGGGGTGCACGACCACCCCATTAGAGCCCCAGCCCCAGATATGACTGAGCAAACCTTGCTCCCGTGACAGCCACCACTGTACAACAGACCCTTAGCACCAGTGATGGAGAACCACTGGTCCAGGTGGAGAAAGACCTCCTCAGGTATGCAATTCTCCCTTTTGGGATGGTTCTTGAGAAGGGTTTAATATTTTTAAACCCCTTGACTAAGTGCCGATTCATCAATGCATTAGAAACAGAACATTAATCTGTTCCTCCTGTCCGTGCCTTAATTGTAACATTTTCCTTTTAATGAGGTGAAGCAGGAAAATGGGAAGGTAATTGTGGCAGTGCTGATGGAGGGTTTCCTTTGTAATTTTAAAACTAACGATGACATGAGGCGTTATAACGATGACATTTCTCTTCCGCAAAGGGCTTCCTCCTCTCCCCCACACCCAGAGGAGGAGGAGGAGGTGGACTTGCAGCAGAGGAAGCACTAACCCCACAGATGAGGTGGGTCTCTGTCACTTCTGCCCTCTTGGGGTGAGGAGGGTCATTACTGTGATGCTGGGGAGAGCAGGGCATGGGGCAGCTCCCTCTGCTGCAATGCAAAAGCAGGTGAGTGTGTATAAATGTATACATAGATATGTATTTACCAGGTTTTTCCCTGACACCACTCATGGCTTCCCTAGAATAAACTCAGGGCCCACTGGCAAGGGACATGATTTTGCAGCTCTTTTTTTTCTGGACAAATCCCAAGTATTGATCATCATAAACAGCGATGCCCACTCCTGGGTCTCCCTCTGGTCTCCTGTCAGCAGGAGGTGTGATGGAGACAGTAAAGCACTCACACAAGGCATGTTTCCAAACTGGCCTTGAAGCTGTGAGGTCATTGTCCTCTGCAATGTCTCTTCTCAGCACTTTCTTCACTTGCTGGTTCATGCTGTCCTGCAGGGTTGCTTTGACCTCTCCTACCTATGTCCCGCTCATCAAGTGGCTTCACTCCATACTTTGGGGTCCAGAAACCAGTGGACCACCAAACTCCTCAAATGTCTTCAGAGAAAAATGTCACAGGGATGGGTTTGGGCAAGGTGGCTGTATATAGCAGTGCTGGAAGCCATCGATGTTGTTTTGGTTTCTCACTTGCACGGCCCAAGCACCGGGACAGCTGGCCAGCAGCTTTCCCTCAATGATGGAAAGCTTTCCCTTTCCCTTTTCCCTCAGATGACATCCTTCTCAAAAGTCATCTTCTTGACTTCTGCCTGTGTCATCGTGCCCTGGCTATGGATCTAGCCCTTCCTACAGTCTGTGCACAAGGCAAGAAACCACAAGCAAACCAACACAGGCCTCGCTCGGCTGCGAGAACGTGCATTTTCATTGCTTTCTCTGCCTCTGTGCCTTTCTGCCCAGCTCTGACACCTCTGTCTTTTTGTCCTCCTCTCTGGGAGGCCTCTGTGGAGGAGTCACAGACTAATTGATCTTCTGAGTGTTCAGACCCGTCCCTTTGAGCAGAAGCTATTAATGTTAGTTACTGCCATTGTCCGTGCCCCAGGAGGGAGTCTTGACCTTGTACAACCTATTCTGCACCTACAGAGACATTCATGAGCACAACCTTTCGTGACCAGGATGCATAAACTGCATTGAGATGGGCTTCCCAAATCTCCATCCCACAGGGAAAAGGATATTTTACCATGGAGCCAAATTTGAGGACATCTCAAGCACACCTCTTTGTGATAGGAAAGGTCAGAATGGCTGGAAAGGGGGACCTGGTGGACTACCCCAGCCCACCACAGGCAGAGCTGGATGGTGACCAGGGCTGTGAGGAAAGTTGCTGAGTCTGAGATGTGCCCTTCAACATCTGTGTTGTAGCCACATCCTTGATCCTTTGGCTAAAGGCATAGAGGGAACCCATCAGAGGCTCCTGACTTCATCTTCTGCTGGAGCTTCTCTCTGGTATGACTGTGGCAGGGATCAACTCAGGCCAGAGTGGGGTACAACGGGCAGCAGAGCTGTCCTTATGGCGTGCTGGCCAGCCCACTCTGGTAAAATGGTTCTGAGTCTTCTGGCTCTGAGGAGTGCATTTGGGGCTGACTGGTAGCAGGAACTGTTGGTGATCCGAAGACCTGAGAAATGACTGGTGCCTCCAGTATGAGGCCGAGACGTTCTCATGTTCTGTGTTGACTCTGCGTCAGCAGGGATTAAGGAAGAGTTAACTCTGCCTTGGAGTGGGATGGCACACACAACTGCTGGCTCCCTGTCCGCCCTGTTTTTCTCTAGTTCATCTAATCACTTCTACAACATCACTGCGGGACGGTCCAGCCTTCACCTGCTGCAAGGCTGCCTCCTTTTCCACCCAATTCCAGGAGAGCTGGGTTAGTCCTGGAAATTTGCCTCACGCTTTTTGTGGGGGGTGGGGGGTGGAATTTATTCCTTGAAAAGAAAAGTGAAATATTTTTGGCCTAGAAACTTCAAATGTGATTTAGTACCTTGCCCGTAGCAACGAGTGTTGCCCCTGGAGAGACTGGGGCATCTTCCATTATTAACAACAGGATCTGCACATGCAATGAGGTCTGCATGGCAGATGTGTGCATCAGAAAGCACAGCTCAGGGCCTGACTCTGTAATTGTTATAATTATGCTGGGGCCCTGAGAAGTGTTTCAAGCACTGTTGGTCTCCCCGTGTTGACTGCGCTGGTGTGACATCTGTGGTGGTGGTGGTGACCTCGGGGAGTCAACACGAGCGGAATTGCTGTAGGCACAGGGGAAGTGTGCTGGCAAACCTGCTACGGGCACATCTGGGGAAGTTTTGTCTTAAAAAGGGATGAAAATGCATACTAGCAGAACACTGCGGCAAATTATGAGGTCAGAAACTCATGGAATCAGAAAATTTCTTTCACGTCTCTGCATATTCACAGGTCTGCTAGAGCAGTGGCCAGAGGTCCCAATGGGTGGTCTTCTTCTGGGGCTCTGCTTCCCAGCTCCCCACAGTGGGATGTCCTCTTCCTCTCATACCACCAGTCAGGGGGACAGACCGAAGACCAAAGATGTCTGAGGCATCCCCTAGGAGAGGAGGATATTCCAGAGTCATCTGTGCTCTTGGGCAAGCACTGGGTTAATGACAAAGCTATAGAAAAGGCTGTGGGAAGGTAGGCCACCAGGACATTTCAGCAAGGGATGTATGGCCCTTCCTTCATCACACCTTGTCCAGCCTTCTTGGGAAGCTAATTGGTGGCAAGAACACCATGCCCTTCCCAGGAAGTCTTAGAGAATGAAGATCAGAGACATTTCTCAAAGACCTCATTTACAGGATGAGCCCTCATCCCCTTCCCTGTGACACCTTTCCTGGTGAACTGCTCTTCCTTAGCAGTTTTCACACACCCAACAGCCCCATCACCTAAGCACTGGAGCCTGGTGGGCCAGCTCACCTGCTCTGTCATGGTCCATCCCTGCTTTCGTGTGTTTCTCTTCATATGCCCAGTGTTCCCACTGTCCACTCCACTGGCTTTCCTTTCCCCTCCTGGAAAAACATCAAGACTGGGTATGGCAGTGGCTCTGCTTCCCCCATCGTCTCCCCACCTCATCCCATGGTCACGGTCCCTCCAGCCCCTTCCTTCCACAGCTTCATTTTAAGCTCCACCTTCTCCTTCCTCCTACTCAGAAAAATGTCTTAACAAGCTCAAACCTGACTTTGTATTAAATCAAAGCCTGAGCAGTATGCGAGGGCGCAGGAAAACATGATTTAAATGGTGCCGTGCCCATTCACATCAGATTAAGTCTATAGAGGTAATTTACTGCATATAGAAGCTGGAAGACAGAGGGCAGCTCATTAATGTCTGGGATTATTATTATTATTGTACTAAAACAGAAGATCTTTTTCATTTTATTTCTAGTCCTCATGAATGCAAGTTTGTGACACAAATAAGAAAGCCCGCCCCTACCAGTCCTTATGGGTCATTATGGATTTCAGGAAGGGGGAGGGAGAGGAAAGGGCTGGGGGCGTGGGGCAGGGGGGAGAAGAAACACCAGAACCAGACAACGCCAGCAGTCCAAAACCTCACAGAGGAAACAATTTAAAGGATTTCAAAGGCTGTTTTCATAAGCCTTTTGGGACTCAAATGTAGCATATTGATTAAACTTCGGAAGCAGCTAAAAGCAGCTTCAACATGGCTAATTAATACAGTGATGCCCCGATGCCCCTTCTACTTGTTTTACCAAGCTTCAGCCTGTCAAATCAATTAATATTTGCAGCCCTTATGAAAGCAGAAACTCTGTTTATCATTTGATAAACCGATCAATGTATTGACTCACTCAGCGTAATTAACTAACCTGTCCTGTGGGGTGGACTGTGCTGTCCTGCAGATGATTTGGGGGTGATAGAAGAAAAGGAAGCTCACAGAGACCCTTGTTTTGACTTGGTTTCTGATTTTTGATGGTTAGCTTGCGTAGCTGGTTCTCCACAGACCTTTGGACAGTGACATTTCAAAGAGAGAGGTCGGTGGTTATTCCCAGTCTGAATGGTGCTGCCTGTGCCTTTGGGAGACTCTGATGGCATTTAGGATGTGGTCTGCTGGGCTTCCAGAACCAGCAGCATTTAATCCCAGAAAATTCTGGGATTAAAGGCAAAATACCACATGGGGTTGCAATACCATCTTTTGCATTTTTCAGCTTCTACCTACCCTTTGTTGTAGACCACCACCATATTCTCCATACATGCCTCATTTCCTCATTTCCACAAGGAGAGTCAGATGCCACCAGCATCCTGGCTTGTATCGGGAACAGTGTGGTCAGAAGGAGTAGGGGCGTGATGGTGCCTCTGTCCTGGGCACTGGTGAGGCCTCACCTCAAGGGCTGTGTTCAGTTCTGGGCCATGCACTACAAGAATGACACTGAGGGGCTGGAGCATGTCCAGAGGAGAGCCACCAAGCTGGTGAGGGGTCTGGAGAACAAGGCCTATGAGGAGAGGCTGAGGGAACTGGGCATGGTTAGTTTGGAGAAGAGGAGGCTGAGGGGAGACCTCCTTGCTCTCTACAGCTCCCTGAGAGGAGGTTGCAGAGAGGTGGGTGTTGGCATCTTCTCCCAAGGGAATTATGACAGGACCAGAGGAAATGGTCTGAAGCTGGGGCAGGGGAGGTTCAGCTCAGATCTCAGGAAGAATGGCTTTACTGAGAGAGTGGTCAGGCCCTGGAACAGCCTGCCCAGGGAGGGGTGGAGTCCCCATCCCTGATGGGATTTCAGACCCAAGTAGACATGGCACATGAGGGCATGCTCTAGTGGCTGAGATTGTAGGGAGTGGGTTGTGATTTTGTTTCTGGTTGGACTAGGACTTATCAGAGAAGGTGAATTACTGGGCAAATGAGTGACACAAGGCAGGACCACACAGGCTGCCTGCCCTCTGGGTGCTGTGCTGACCGGGGTGACACCAGGTGCAGCGGGGGAATATATGCTATACACATGTTTTGGGGAGTCTTTTGGTAGCTCCCCTGGTCAGCTGGAGGTTCTGGAAGACTCGTGGTTTTCAAAAGGCAGAGGGATGTTGGTGCATGTGCATGTACTTTGCTTCGGCTGAGGTGTCAGCTTCGATTTAGACCAAGTTTTTTGGCACACACATGCTCACACACCCCCCCTCCCAGTAAACTGCCTTGAGCTGTTTATTGAATTCTAATTCTATGTTCCTCATAAAAAAAAAGAAACCACGGGAAGAAAAAGGGGAGAAAACAGTTGAATGAATAATTTTAGGAACATCTGCTGCCTTTCTAAGATATTTCACCCAAAGGCTATGGAGATCAAATATTTTTCCTCTAATTAGAACATTTTCCTTGCGAGCAGCTCCCCTTGTATGCAAAAATATATCGACACCTCCCTCGCTATCCAGAGAGACTCCTGGGACCCGCAGCACTGCCAGCACATTTTGAAAAACCCTTTTCAGAAACCTGGTGGCCGTACTCTTGGTTATGTTATGATAAATTGCACTGTGCCTGTGATGCGCTTTCTAAGGAAACACGGTTTAGCCCAGCTCCTTGGGAACACCTGTGCAGGTAGATAAAGCATCCTGGGGGCCCAAGATGTCCCACACTGAATGAACTCCTCCACCTCCATAGTGGTGACCTGCCTCAGATAGGTGTTGGTACTGGGTACCTCACATACCTCAGGTAACCAGTACCAACCGGGTGACTTGAGCGTGTCCAGAGGAGGGCGATGGGAGCTGGTGAGGGGTCTGGAGGGTAAATCTTATGAGGAGAAGCTGAGGGAGCTGGGGGTGTTCAGCCTGGAGAAGAGGAGGCTGACAGGAGACCTTGCTCTCTGCAACTCCCTGAAAGGAGGGTGTAGCCAGGGGGGTTCTCGTCTCCCAAGGAACAGGCCATGAGATAAGTGGAAATGACCTCAGGTTGCACGAAGGGACGTTTAGGATGGATATTAGGGAAAAAAATTCTTCAGTGAAAGGATTGTCAAGGCTTGGAATAGGCTGCCCGTGGCACTGGTGGAGTTGCCATCCCTGGAGTTATTCGTAAGGTGGGCAGACATGGTGGTGAGGGACATGGGTTAGTGGTGGTTTGGACAGTATTAGGTTGATGGTTGGACTCAATGATCTTCAAGGTCCCTTCCAATCCAGATAATTGTATGGTTCTGTGGTTTTATTACTACTCTGTTCAAACTCCTGAAGGTGCCTCTGGATCCTTATGAATCTGTCGGGTCATTCCTGGGTCTAGCACAACACAGATCGAATCGGTTTATTTATAAAGACTTTAAGGAATAAAAAGGGGAAGGCGAGAGCTTCAGTCCAAAGGTTATGTTGTTATGCTAAGGCATGCTCCTTGGTAGAGCAAGCAAGGGGTCATGTTTCATGAACTGTTTGACTTGCTGGAAAATCAGTGTGAAATGTTATTTGGGTATCTGCTGTCCCTCCTTAGCATCCTCCTCGCTGACCCCTGCAAGCATCCTTCCGAGAGCAGGAGTGCTTCAAAACCCAGCCCTTGGCTGATCCTGAAGAGGATTTCTACCAAGTGCTCTGCTCCCGGGGGGAACGGGTTGGTGACATGGCAATGTCACCTTTGACTGGCTAAATCCTGCCTCATAACCTCGAGGAGCTCTTAGGCGTGCTGGCAGGATCACAGAATCATAGAATTGTCCAGGTTGGAAGGGACCTTTTAGACCACTGAATCCAACCATCAACCTAACTCTGATAGAAACCATCACTAACCCATGGCACTGAGCACTCTGTCAGCCCAGCTTTCGAATCCCTCCAGGGATGGGGCCTCAACCCCTGCCCTGGGCAGCCCAGTCCAAGGATTCAGAACCCTTTCCATGGAAACATTTCTCCTAATATCTAATCTGAATCTCCCCCAGTGCAACTTGAGGCCATTTTTCTCCTGTCCCATTGCCTGTTCCTTGGGAGAAGAGGCCAGCCCCCACCTCTCTATACCCTCCTTTCAGGGATTTGTAGAGAGTGAGGTCTCCCCTCAGCCTCCTCTACTCTAGGCTGAACACCCCCAGCTCCCTCAGCCTCTCCTATTAAGATTTACCCTCCAGACCCTTTGCCAGCTCTGTTGCCCTTCTCTTGAACTGCTCCAGCCCCTTTGTGTCTTTTTTGTGGGAAGAGCCCCAAAAAAGGCTCTGTAGGGTGAGCAGATTACTCCTAGAGGAACGGCAAGGAAATCACTCCAGTGTCTGTATGTGGATGCATTCAGGACACAAAGCTGTACCCAGGAAGGAACTGGCTTCTCCTTCCCTCGTTTTTCCCACAAGGATCCTTAAGGCAGAAAACAACCCCAACAAAACCCCCAGAAGATTTATTGTTCTGTATCAGAGAAGGAAAAAAAAAAACAACCCATTTTTAGCCTTTGTGAAATAAATGTGTTGCAGGGGAGAGAAGGATCGCTGATTCTTTAGCCCCTGGGTTAAGGCAACCAATTCAGATCTGATCCATGTGGAAATTTGCAGCCCATTCCCATGGACAGGGGATGGCAGGGAAGAGCTCTGAAATGATCCCTTTAGTCTGCAGATGATTTATGAGGCAGGCTGTAAAGAGCAAAGGAAAGCTAGGTTGTTAGCTCTGATATTTAGGGATGATAAACACCATGAAAGGGAGAGCTTTTTCTTTTTTAATGCCTCTACGCAGATGCAGAACAAGTAATATCAGCTTAAAATAAGAACATAGAAAATATTAGGAGGGGGGGAACTTGCTGGCGGAGGCATCTGGTATGAACAGCTCTGTGCTACAGGTTGACTTCCCAAAGGGAAGGGCTGCTGAACCCCGTTCCCTCATGCACTGAAAGGTGGATGGGTGGGCATGGAGCAGGAGAGGGCTGCTCTGCTCCTCCAGCAGCAGATAGGTTGGCCCAGCAAAGCGCTGCCTTTTCCAAGCTTCCCCCCATGTCGCAGCAACGACCAGGGATCTACCTCTCCGCCGTGCAAGGGCAGGAGGCCCAGGAGGGTGTAAATCCATCATCCTCCCTTTGCCATGGGGAAAGAGAACAGTTTGCTCTCTGGATTTTTCTCGCCCCTGCTCAGACCATGTTTCACCAACACCTTTGTGGGCTGCAGCAGCGGCACAGACCGCTGCAATTTTCCATGTCTTCTGCCGCCCTTCCCTCGCCATCACCACAATTAATTCCTAAAACATGGTGATTATTTAAAACTCACGGTATGTAGCAGCACAGGCAGGTTCCCCGGCCCCAGGCACGCGAGGGGACCCTGAATCCAAGCAGCAGGCAAACAGGAGTGACAGCCCCAAACCCCAGCAAACACAAAGCTGCCTTAATTACTGCTCCTGCTGCAGCCTGCTAATTTGCTGATACCAGTGTCTTCCAACACAGCCTCTGTGATCTGCTTCGTAATTGGGATACTTACAACAAGCTGGGAGGATGAAGCCAAAAGGAGCTTTATATTTTTCCTTTTTTTTTTTTGTTTTTATTCGCTTCCCCCACGTTCTCTGGTAATCTTTAATCACAGCATCTGCAAAGGTCAAGTGTATTCCTCATTAGCCTCCAGACCAGTCTCTTCATGAGAGTCTGGAGTCCTTGAGATCAAAGGGAAGAGGGAGGTGCAGCATCAAGGGGGTAAAAGACACATTAATGACCCAAAAGCTGTAGGATCTTCCTCCAGGAGGTTGCTGGACAGATTTATCCTTCACCCAGCACAGGGACCAGCCTGCTGGGAGATGTTGGGCAAAAAATCCTGGTGGCCAACAGGACAACTGGGGGCCCAGACGGTGCCTGGGGAATCCAAAGGGTGTCCTGACACTGAGGTGACATTTCAGATGATGAAATTTTTTGCCCTTTTTTTCTGCAGTGGGAGGCTTCCCAGAAGACTTGGTAAAAGATGATGCTTCTCCCAGTGCACTTTGAAAAATTACCATCAACACCAGCGCTGCTTAGAGAAAGAACTATCTGGTTGAAAAAGAGCATGTGTCAGGAAGGGAGATATTTCAGAATGGGTTTGGGAATTATTCCTAAACAAAAACGGATTAATAATCTCGCAGAAAAATTTAACGATGCCCCGAAAATAGTTTCTCCTTTTACGTTTGGAGCTGTGTTTTCATGGAAACAGTTTCCCTTTGCAATATCCTCTGTGAACAGAGAATCTACAGCCGTTCCTTGAAGCTGCCGGGTGTGGAACCTCTCCTGGTGCTACCACGCTGCAGTTTCTCTCTGTCCTTTGAGGGATTGTTTAGTTTGAGGAAGAGGAGGCTGAGGGGAGACCTCATCCCTCTCTACAACTGCTTGAAAGGGCATTGGAGAGAGGTTGGTGCTGGTCTCTTCTCACGGGCAATGAGCGATAGAAGGAGAGGGAATGGCTGCAAGCTGCAGCAGGGTAGGGTTAGGCTGGACATGAGGAAAAAGTTTTTCCCAGAGAGAGTGGTCAGTCAGTGGAATCAGCTGCCCAGGGAGGGGGTGGAGTCCCCATCCCTGACTGTGTTTCAGAGTAGATTGGATGTGGTGTTGAGGGATCCGGTGTAGGGGAGAACTTGTAGAGTGGGGCTGATGGTTGGACTGGATGATCCCAAGGGTCTCTTCCAACCTAAATGATTCTATGATTCTATGAAAGGGAGGAGGACATGCTTTCCAGCAGGGCAGCACAGTGGAGGGTAGGGGCAGGATGCTACAGGGTCAGGATAACCCCACCTCAGGAGTGTGGGATGCAGAAGATGATGTTTAAGATCCCATCTACCCTATTTTTATTTTATTTTTTTTCCATGATCCTCTAAATATTCAAGTACCCAGCCTTCTTTCCAGGGCACCACGATGTCTCAACTTATGGATAAGCTACGTGATGGGAGAACTTCTTACTCTCTCCTACTCCCTGAAAGGAGGATGTAGCCAGGGGGGGGCTGGTCTCTTCTCCCAAAGAACAGACCATAGGACAAGAGGAAACAGCCTCAAGTTGTACTGGGGGAGGTTTAGGATGGAGATAAGGAAAAATATTTACATGAAAAGAGTTCTTAATCCTTGGACTGAGCTGTCCAGGGTTGAGGCTCCAGCCCTGGAGGGATTCAAAAGCTGGGCTGACACAGTGCTCAGTGACATGGGTTAGTGATGGTTTTTATCAGAGTTAGGTTGATGGTTGTACTCAATGATCTCAAAGGTCTGTTATGACCTATTCAGTTACATGATTCTGTGATTCTATTCTATGAAGAGCAGAAGTAGGAGTAGCCCCAGGACAAGGGGCACAAACTGGAGCATGGGAAATTACATCTCAACATGAGGAAAAACTTCTTTCCTCTGAGGCTGGCAGGGCCCTGGCAGAGGTTGCCCAGAGAGGTTGTGGAGTCTCCTGTTTTGGCACGGAGTGGAAGGAGATGGTCTCCAGAGGTCTCTTCTAACCCCCACCATTCTGTGGCTGTGTGACTAGCCATACTCTTCCAGTCCAAGATACTCAAGGGTGTCAGGGCTGTGCAGGTAGGGCTGTACAGGTAGTAGATGCCATCACATCTCCTTTGGTTCTCTGGGATGCTGTACTGGTCATGCTGGGAAATCACATGTAGAACCTGCAAATATACCACTTTCTCCCATTTGACACAGGGCAGGGAGTGATGCCTGGGCTGGGGCTGTGTTATTTGGGGGATGCCCACCCTGGGGTTTCTCCATGTGGTGGGGGTTTCTCTGGGCCCCCATTTCTAATTAACACGTGCAGGTTTTGATGCTTCACTTGCCTGCTGTGACTTGCAAATCCCATCCATTAAAAATTCCCCCCATTTTCTAGTGAATCCAGGGCCCACTTTTGAGCTTAAAGCTGTGCGTTAGTCAGACTCATTTGCCTAGGAACATGAAAGTCCTTTCCTATTTATCTCCTCATTTGAACTACATAAATAGCCCACAGCAAAAACTCCTCATCTTTCCACCATCCCAACAAACAGCAGTCTTTGAAAAAGAAAAATTAGCGGTGGGTAATTATTTTTGAGGCAGATACCAAAATGATAATTTCTTAAACAATTACTTTGAAATATTAACAATTGTTCTCTAAATTCCAATTTAATTCCTGATATGAATTATAGTTTGTCAGATCTGTGCTTCTGAAACATTTGTTCCTTGAAAAGAACACAAAAAATGCCAGCATAACCTTTTGCCTCCTCGCCCTCTAAGCAGAGTAAAATGCCTTCGCTCTTGTTTTATCAACACAAATAATTAAAACACAAGAGAATGTTTGGGATTTGTACAGTTGTTTTTGGCATCTTATTCATATTTATTTGATCTGTAAGATACCGTTTTAATTAAAAGCTCTCTCTCTCTTCCTCCCACCACCACCCCCCGCCCAGAGAATAAATGATTTATAATACCCACGGCTGGCAGATAGACACAGCTTGTGTTGCTGGATGCTGGCAGCAAACAGCTGCCCAGGAGGGGACTGGGAATGCCCAGCACTGCCGTGGGCAGAGATCTGCCTGCATCACCCCTTCTCTACCCTTGAGGGCTCTCTGCCCAGGGGACCCCTCTTTTACAGGGAAACCCCTTGGCAGCGTTTTTCCCCTTGCAATAAAAAAACACCCCTTTTTCTTCCCTAAGAGGGTTACCTTTGTTTAAAAGCTGCCACAGCTGGGGGCAGGAGTTGGGATTATTGACAGGAGCACCCCCTGCAAGGATAAGGCAGCCCAGGAGGATGAGGGTTTGCCCCCATGTGAGGTCTCAGATGATGAGAGCAGGATCTGGGCCGGCAGCTGGGAAGCCTCTCACTGAAGCACAGTTGCTACAAAGACCTTTTCATTTCAATTTCCCTGCCCTCCCTTAGCTCCCCAGCGCACAACCTTTACTCACTCCTCTTCTCTTCCCTGGGCTTCATATAAAACTTGGTAGTGCTGTGGGTTAAAAAAAAAAAAATATTAAAAATCTGATTTTTTTTTTCTTTTTCTTTAATTCCTTTTTGAAGTCCAAGGGAGAAGGTGAGTTCCTGCTGAATTCAGGGCTTATTCCCGCTGAAACTGGTTTAGTTTGGCTGGAGTTCTCCCATGCATGGCTGGCTGGCGTTCACACTGGGTAAGGGCTGATGTCCTCTTTGCAAGCAGGGTATTTAGGAACTGGGGTCCTCCAGTTCACAGAGCAAAGAGTCTTCTGCACATAACCCAGGGCCTACGTACCTCAGCCTTACTGGGAAATGTCACCCTGTTTCTAAATGGGCTGCTCTGGGACTCCTGATGGTTAAAATGCATCTCTCATGTAGGCATGGGAGATGTGTTTAAGTTAAAGTCTCCTTGATTGGTGCTAGTATTGATAAGGAGCTACAGGTAAGCATTTGGGCTGAGTCCCCATCTCTTTCTTCTCTATGGATGCTCTGATAGCAACTCAGCGGCCACTCCATTCCGAAGGACTCCACGCTCCATAAATGAGGTGAAAGTGCCTCCACAATAGAGGTTGCATAATTAAATACTAGCACCTAGAATTATTTATGAGACTTTATTGCTATGCAAATTGAGCACTTGAAACATTTTCATAAGTATTTATGAGTAACCATGAGAAGATCAACCCGAGCCGCCAGTTGAAAGCAAGGGTTGGGCTTTACCTAAAATTAGCCACCCCTCCTATTGGTGAGAGAGCTTTTTCCCAGATTAACAGCTGTCCTTGCACCTTGGGGAGACACGCTTTTTAGGTTTTATTTTATAGCATGAGGAGTTAAAGGTTAAATGCCACCAATTTAATGCAAAGGAAGAGGCTGTTAATGCAGCTAACAGGGCCAGCGTCAAAGAACGTGCCATCCAGGTGAGGCACAAAAAGGCCCTGGGCAACCTAGTCTAGTTGGGGGTGTCCCTGCTGACTGCTGGGAGGTCGGACTAGCTGACCTTGGAGGTCATGGAACATTCTATGATTCTATGGTCTGGAACATTCTATGACTCTGTGATTGTGACTTTGCAATTAAAGGGCAAAGCTCAGCTGCAGACCTGGTGGCAAAGGTGGCCGTGGACATGTGCACCTTCCTGGCCTGGAGGTTATGGAGACCATAAGGAGTTACTAGGATCATGGGTTGCCTGTCACGGTTTGGGTAACTCTTCTCACCTTACAAAAGCTCCCCACAACCAGCCCAGTCAGGGCACAGCTGGACTTTGGGTCGGGGTCACTCTTAAGATCTACTGGTGGTCCCTTGGACCATGCTTTGTGGCTCCCATATGGTCACTTCCATGAGGCAGCTGCCTTCTTCCACAGTTCATACGTTCCCAGTACAGAGACTGGTTGGAGAACAGTGTGCTTAAGGAAAAAAAACATAAAAGCCAGAGTTAAAATAATGGGGTGCTGCACAGCAAGCTTCACCCCTGAGCAATGTTAATCCCCAGTGGCCACCTCTCCCCTTTCACGCTGCCCGTGCAGGCTGAGAAGGGAAGCAGACATGGGTTACTAAGCTTTCATTGCTCTCCAGTCTGATTCAAAGCCTGCTGAATTAAAGAGGAGAGAAAAAAAGATGATCAAACCCCTCTCGTAACGGCTCTGAGGCAACTCCTGCAGGAGACGCACAGACATGATTAGGATGAGGGCCAGGGGAGTTGCACAGAAGATGCCTCCACTCCCCACACGCTCCGTTTTGACGTGTGATAAATACAGTCAGGCTGAGAAAAACCTTGTGAGACCCCCAGAGCATCATCTTCCCTCTGCACAGCAGCTTTCTCATGTGCAGAAACAGCCACATCCCCGTCCAGGATGTGGCAACATCCCCTCACACGCATGTGCACACGCGTGCACAATCCCGATCTCTCAATACACGTAAAAAGCAATACATAACCCGTTCACCCCAGAGCTGTAGTCCTCCCTACAAGCATCCACCAGTGATGGTTCTTCAACACAGTGCCAAGCCCAGCTGGCTGTTTCTCCTTGGAGAAACATCAGTGAGCAGCAGGACTTCTTCCAGCGTGGTTCACATTTATTTGCTTTATTTTCCATGTTTCTTCATCAGTAAGTTCACAGATGACACCAAGTTAAGTGGAAGTGTTGATCTGCATGAGGGCAGGGAGGCTCTGCAGAGGGACTTGGATGGATTGGATGGATGCGCCAACGTTAAGGGGATGAGGTTCAACAACGTCAAGTGCCAGGTCCTGCCCTTGGGCCACACCAACCCCATGGATGGCTACAGGCTTGGGGCAGTGCGTATGGAGCTGCCTGGCAGAAACGGACCTGGGGGTGCTGGGTGACAAGGGGCTGAACGTGAGCCAGCAGTGTGCCCAGGTGGCCAAGAAGGCCAAGGGCATCCTGGCTTGTATCAGAAACAGTGTGACCAGCAGCAGTAGGTCACACAGCAGTAGGGAGGTGATTGTCCCCCTGTGCTCAGCACTGGTGAGGCCGCCCCTTGAGTCTGGTGTCCAGTTCTGGGCACCTCAGCACAAGAGAGATCTGGAGGGGCTGGAGCGAGTGCAGAGGAGGGACACGGAGCTGGGGAAGGGTCTGAGGCATAAATCGTACGAGATGCAATTGAGGGAACTGGGGCTGTTGAGTGTGAGGAAGAGGAGGCTGAGGGGAAACTTCATCACTCTCCACAACTGCTTGAAAGGGCATTGTAGAGAGGTTGATGCTGGTCTCTTGTCATGGGTAATTAGTGATAGAACGAGAGGGAATGGCTGCAAGCTGCAGCAGGGTGGGGTTAGGCTGGACATTAGGGTAGAATTCTTGCCAGAAAGTGTGGTCGGTCACTGGAATGGGCTGCGCAGGGAGGGGGTGGAGTCCCCATCCCTGGATGTCTTTCAGAGTGGTTGAGATGTGCTGTTGGGGGATCTGGTGTAGGGGAGAACTTTGTAGAGTGGGGCTGATGATCCCAAGGGTCTTTTCCAACCTCTTTGATTCCATGACCCACTGTATCTGCAGCTCCTGCCCCCCAAGTCAGCATCGCTCCTCAGCCTGCCCCAACCTTCACCTCAAATCTCATGTCACTCACCCTTGTTCTCTCCAAAGAGCAGGTGTCAGGGGAAATCTCCTTGAGTTTCTTGTCTTTTCCAACCTGAATGATTCTATGATTCTGCAATTCTCTTCACCCAGCTCCTTTCCCCCTCCCCTCTCCCCCCCTCCCC
>VZTM01007981.1:35627-48905 GCA_013400555.1 Jacana jacana
CCCCACCTCTTTTTCCCCTTTCTCACTGGTCCCAGTCTCCAGATATCGCCAAACTTTCACAAGGAAAGAAACTGCTTTCAAGTAGGAATAAAACAAACAAGGTCATTGGAAAAGATAAAAAATAATGAGTTCCTTTCTGCAGGACTCCTTGCTCCTTTCCCCCCCCTCTCCCCCTTTTCATCTCACTCCAGAAAAAGAAAAATAAATCTTTACTAATCCCTTTGGAGCCCTGCCTCCAGATCCGCCTGTGATGCATGCTGTAGCCACGCTGAAAATGGGAGCCTGGACTCAAAGACTCCAGGAAAATCAATTTATTGCTTATTCCCCAAAACCTCCCTCTTCTCCCTACCCCAGATCCATCACCCAGACCGCGGGCATCGCAAACCCCACTGCTCCAGGTTGGGCACCCAGTATCCCCCAGTCACTGGCCACTGATGCAGTATCTTCTCCAATTTTATTGTAATCTTTCTTTTAGGGATTTGGAAAGTGATGAAAATCTCCAAGCTGGGTTTTAAATAGTTGATTAAAGAGCAGTCAGCAGAGAAGTAGGAGGAAGCTCTTGGGGAATGAAGATGATTTTGGCTAACTTGTGCTGCACAGCTTCGGTGAGGTCACCCCCACCTTCTCCCAGGGGCTTGTGGTGCCACAGGGTGCTCAGCAGGGAGGTTAACAAGAAAAACATCATTTTTTTTTTTCCATCAGAAAACAAATTTGTTCTCACATCTACACAGGGAGAAAAAAAAAACACCACAAACTTTAAAAAGTTGAACTTTTTTCTTGCTCTGCCACTTTTTTTTTTTTGGAAAAAAAAGGAACATTATTCTAGTTAATGTTCTGAGATGACATTTTAGTCTGAAATTGAATAAAACATTTCATTTGATCTAAAATTAATCGGAGTGGGGAGGAGAAGGGTTTATTTTGGTAGGGGAAAAAGATAAAATCAAAGGGTCTGTGCTGTACATCGAACCAAACCATTTCTTACTGGATTTTGGTTTGGTTTGGTTTGGGGTTTTTTTGTTTGTTTGTTTGTGTTTGTTCATTTGTTTTGTTTTGTTTTGTTGTTCAGGAGCACGCTGAGAAGGTTTTCATTTCTCCAGCTCTAATTGGATGCCCTGAACCGGCGAGTACTTTACATTTGTGAAATGTAAAGCCTGAAGAATCCCAGTGGGAACAGTTTTTGCCCTGCTCTCAACTCCACTGCATTGGCTTTGGCCTGCTGATTTTAAGCCTAAGATGCTGGAGATGTCAAGCCTCCTTCTTCTGGGAGGTCCTTCCTGGGCCAGAACAATCCTCCCTCTCAATACAGAGGAGGGGATGAGGTGTTAGAAAGCAGCCCTGAGGAGAGGGACTTGGGGGTCTGATGGAGGAGAAGCTGGACACGAGAAGGCAATGGGCACTTGCAACCCAGAAAGCCAACCCCATCCTGGGCTGCATCAAAAGGTGCATTATGAGCAGATCCAGAGAGGGGATTCTGCTCAGGTGAGACCTCCCCTGGAAGACTGTGTGCAGGTCTGGAGCCCTCAANGACTAGATGACCCTAGAGGTCTCTTCAGCCTGCACCAGTCTATGATTCTGTGATGCTTATTGGATTTCCTTTAAAAAAAAAATTAATCAGTATGTCCACTTTGATTGCTAACCCCACATCCTGACTCACCTCATGTCAGGTGTTGGCAACACGGCTTGGAGACACCTCTGGCTGAGCTGCTTGGTCCAGCCGAGCTCAGGGGGCCTGGGGAGACCTTCAGATGTGCTGATGCCTGGAAGGGTGAGATGGCTGGACATCCCCAGCTCTGGATTGACGCTGTGAGTGCTGGTCTCGTGAAATACATTTTAGGTTAAAGAGGGTTAAATAAAAAAGCCACTGGCTGGAGATTTATGTCTTCAGTGGCTCAGCCTTGATGGTGGCACCCTTTGCCAATGCAGTGACTTTCTGTAGCAAGGGAGGTTGGGTCGCTGCTTTGCCAACATTGCCAGACAAGAGGACTGCCAGCCCAGGGAGCCATCCAGTGAGCAGCAAAACCAGGCTTAGATATACCAGAAGCTGGCCCAAGGTCAGATGGACCAGCCAAGCTATGACCATCTTGCCTTCAGTTTGGGTGGGACATGTCCAGAGGAGACACACACCCCGCTGCCCTGGAGGACCAGGCATCATGTCACATCTCAAGCTGGACACCAAGATACCCCTCTGTGATGCCAACTGCCCACGTCCTTGCACTTAGCTGTAGCCCCAAACTCATCTGAGCTGGCCGAGACAGCAGAGGACCTTCAGGCCACCTTCTTCCTCCCTGACACCCCCAATTCCAACCTCAAATGTTCTGTACCATCAACAGGTCATCACATTGTACCCTACTGGTACCCCTGCCCATGGCCCTACCCAGCTGGGACCTTGCTCAGCCCCGGTGGGCCACTATCCCCACCTCGAGTTGTCGGGCTGGCACTGAGGGATGTTTGTGGTTGTGAGCCAAACAATGTCCCTGCCAGGCTGCCAACAAGACCTGCACATCCCAGCTCTATGTGGAGTCCAGAGCTGATGAAATCAAAAAAGCTTCAAATGAAAATTGCTCTGAAGAGCATTGAGGAGGGAGGGGAGGTGGCAGGGGGGAGGGATGTGGAGGAGCAGGCAGAGGGGAGCTCCACATCTGTTTTCTTTCATGTCCTTTAAAGCTGCCGTTATGTTGGGGTTTTTAATTAAAATGTTTCTTAGGAGGCTGCTGAGATTTACCTCTACTTGTCCTTGACGGAGGTGAGGTGTGCAGAGAGTATCTGAAGGCTGGGGGAAGGATGGGGGAGGCAGCACCACCAGGGGATCCTGGGCCCCCTGCCCCAGCCTTACATGCACGGGAGAAGAGGAGATGCAAGAAGAGAGCATCACCTCAACATGGATTCCAATTGAGACCCTCAGACAGAGCAGAAATAGCCCACAGCCCCCATGCTGGTGCTTTACTTTATCTAAATGTGTTGCCCTCCACCAGTCCCGTGGCTTAAGGTTGTGGCCGGAGGGTGAGGAGCCCAGCCTCATCTGCTTGTGGAAGTCTAGATCTGTGTAAAACTAATTCTTTCTCCTGGTAAAACGTGCCCTGAAACCCTTGCCTACAAAGAAACACTGTGCTTTAATCCCAGCTGGCCTGAATTTTCTGTGTATTTGTAAAATAAATGATCTTTCTGTGCTTAGCTGAAGCAGTTATTAATGTTTTCACACCAGAAGAGACACGCATTGCAATTTCAGTACCGGCTAGTGATGAATAATGAACACCTTAAAAAAAAAAGGAAAAAAAGAAAAAAAAAAAGAAAAGAAAAGAAGAAATACCAGCATTTGCTTATAAGAGGAGGGTATGGAGAGAAGGCAGGGTTACGATCAACAGTCAAAACCAGCGTTTGACCCCTGCTTGGATTGAAACACACACACACCCCCACCCAAAAAAAAGACTTCTCAGTGGGATGGGAAGCTTACCATAGCCCCCACACCTTTTCCCTCCCTTCCTCCAGCTCCAGCACCCGGTGGAGGCAAAGGGATCCGCTCGGGATTAAGTGGGTAAATGATAGCAGGGAGATAACCAGCGCTGTGCTCCACGCCGGGGCTTTGCACAATATCATGGTTCATTATAAAGGAACGCAGAAATACCCTGGCAGAATCCTAACCTAATGAAAGTCTTATTTTCCAGAGTTAACAGTTCATTACTGGACTTGCTGTGCAGTCTAAACCCCTAAGGTGGGGAATAAATAAATAAATAAATAGATTGATAGAAAAGCCTATGCAGGGCTACTGGATGCGAAGTCCTGGTGGGCTTGGACATTTGTGTTTCTGCTCCATCTCTTTGCGGGAAGGAGGGTGATGCATGCTACAAATCAAAGGGATTTGTAGGTTTTGGGGTTGGTTTGGGTGTTTTTTAGGACTTTATGGGTGTTTCAGGACATGGATGCTGTCCCCCGTGTGGTGGCAGGTGAAACGCAAGCACTGCTGCCCAGCCTTGGTACATCACCTCTCCCTGATGGTGCCAGCAGGGGTGTCCGGATGCAGACGTCTGTGTGTCTGGCAGCTCAGAAGCCCAAACTAAAACCCGTTTACAAACGTGGCAAGATGAGCTGGGAGAGCCACAGAGTCCCCCAGGACCTCAGCTCATCCCACCTTCGTCTCCTTGCAGGAATCTTGGCTTTGAAGGTTGCCCTCAGGGTAATGTCTGGGAGCAGGACGAGGCCTGTGATTACAGGGGAGACTTTCCAATGCCGTGTATGAAATGAAAAGAGGAGGATGAACCTTTTCCTCACAGGTACATACAGTCACAGCCCTTCTGCTCCCCAGGACAGCCATCACAAAGTGTGGTCTGTGGACAACCTGACAGGAGCCTGCAGAGACACGTCTGCTAAAACAAAGCTGCTCATCCTTGCTTCCAGCAGTAAAAGAAGGCAACACATTGCAATCTCTGCCTTTGCCTGCCCCCATCCCTCATCTGTTCACAAATAGAGGGGAAAAAATATTAAGATGGCCTCTCCTCTGCAAGGGCTTGCTGGGATCTCCAACCTGGAAGAATCATAGAATTATCTGGGTTGGAAGGGACCTTTAAGATCATCAACTGAACCCTGATAAAATCCATCACTAAAGAAGAAGATGCACCTCCCATCAAAGCAAGGCTTTCATCCAGGCCCAGCCAAGCACGAGCGACGTGGTGGGAGAGTAAGTAAGTCCAGCCTGAAATCACAAATCCTCCTGCATCCCACCCACCTCCAGGCTCTGCAAACCAGTGTTAACCCTGGTGCCTCAAGAGCAGATGTGAAACACATTCACGCTCTCCTCCAAAAAAGAAGGAAAAAAACCCAACCCATCAGATGGTGGTTTTAACAGGAACTGATCAGGCAAATAGATCCAATTTTTCTACTCCAGCCTTAGGCATGATAATCTGCCCAACACTTCGGTGGTAGGATAGCTACATTTTTCATCCCAACCATGAACCTGTTGGCCTATGTTATTTGGGGATGTGGGAGACAAAGTCCCTGTGGCTTTTGGTACGACTATGGCTCTTCCTCGGCAAGCAGGAGGAAGGTTCCTCACTCACCCAGGTCTGCAAAGCCGGGCAGGGCACATCAAAGGTCTGGACATCAATGCTGAAGCCAAGGAGGGACATCAAAAAATACAATCACGTTGTCAGCCAGAAAGCAGCAGTTAGATGCTGCTTCTTCACCCCGCTCTACAACCACCGCCCATCTTCTTCAAATGCATCAGCTATTCCTGACAGCTAGGGCTGTTTTAAAAAATGAAGGCTCACTGTCAGAAATTTTGTGAAATTACAGTTATTTGTGCTTTTTCCAGGAAGGAAGAGGCCTTGTCTCTGCTAGTGGCACCAACTAAAAGTCACGTATTTAGTCTAAAAGTTGTCTACGCTCTCTCTATTGTCAACAGGAGGAGAAATCTCCAGGGAAGTAGTGAACCCGTCCATCATGGACACCCCTTTGGGACAGGACAAATTGCCTTCTGGAATAAACTTGCTTCTGCATGGACTACAGAGAGAGCTAAAATGAGCACGCTCCTAATTTTTACATGATTGGTGAGGTGAGAGGAATCCCAGCCCATATGCTTAAACACATTAGTTCTTCCTTCTTGACATCCCTCGCAATTATTAGTAGCACCTCATCCCCAACCTTCCTTATCTGGAATGTTATTGAATGTGTCTGTCACTGCAACGGGGAAGGAGTTGCTCCTTCGTGAACTGGCGTAGTCTCTGAGCCCTTCTTGCCCATCCCCAAGCACGCTAGCATTTTGTCTCTTTTGCACTTTCCTCTCCAAAATTAGTGTCTGTAGCCCAAGCCCAAATGAAATGCAGTAATTCCCTGCTCCACAGCAACTGTCTGAGGTGACACAGACAGCCATGAACACATATTTACTGATATTACCATTAAACCAGCCCATCTTTCTTAGTCTTATCTGGTTGTAAGTGGGATCCTTCTCAATCACGAATGTCAATGCCAGCTCCCAGCAGAGCTCCAAAGAGAAGAAAACAGTAATTAAATCACTCCTGGCGTTCACTGAACAGGCTGAGGATGACATGGTGGCAGAGGAGGGAGACACTTTACTATCTTTTAAAATGGGGTTCAACAAAACCCCATAACCAGAGAGAACTCTGGTCCCCTTAACCAAGAATGCCACGTTGGTGGGACCTCATGGTGGCACACACCCACCAGCCAAAGCCCTGGCACTCGCCACAAGTGCCCCGGGGACCATCACCACCACCACCCCTGTGGGATATTTCCTGGAGCAGACCCAGGTAGTCAGTGACCACACAAAGGTCCAAGAGAGGAACAAAACACTCAGGATCCAGGTAGGGAGGCACTTGCTGGAGGTGTGAGTTTCTCAATGCTACCTCTAGGCAGATGGTAGAGGTGCTCCACACACAGGTCAGGATGGAGCCTGGTGGGTTTCCAATGCCCAAAGGCCATAGCATGCCACATAAAAATGAAAACCCAATGTTCTTATCTCCACCTCTTCCACAGGCCTGAGAGGTGAGTGCAAGTGACCCGTTTCCCCTTCGGTTTCTCCTTGGACAAAATAGGTCTAACTCCATCAAGCCACGTTCAGAAAACATGCAAGGTTTTTTGGAGAAAAGGGAACCAAAACCTGGTTGGTCTATTTATAATATTTGCAGGTAATAGCATGCTAATATGATTCATTAACACTCAGACACTGCTCATTAGTGTCTTTTCATTCTTCCTTCGCAGGGCCCATATTTCTATTTTACACATAATCTGTTTTATTAAGCAGTTTCCTAATAGAAAAGAGTGTTATCTTCCATGCAGGTTTTTTTTATAAATCCCCTCAAATTTAATTAGGCCCCAAAAGGTTCAAGGAAGTTTGGGTATGTATCCATAACTTCAGAAAGCTCACTTGTAACTCCACCTCCAACGCACTCAAGTTTTGCTTATCGCTGCTAAGTACTCCACATTCTTCCTACACGTGACATCAGACAATATAGTTATTCTGGTTTTCAAGATCACAGGTATCCCAGGAAAGTAAATAGCTTTTGCAGTATCTCCCAGTGGGTAAAACCCCAGCACCAGCCTCTGCAAGGGGCTCTGCCCACCCATGGGAAATGAAAACATCCCTCTTCCGTCCCTTGGAAGATGAGAACAACTGAGCAGGACTTCTAAAGTCCTTCCTGGCTGATTTTCAATATTGACAGATGAAATGGGGCAATGGGTTGTCCTCCCAGACTCAGATCTCCTTGCCTTTTGGATGCTGAGGCTGAACCCCAGGACAACAGCAGTGCTTGAGGTCTACTTCAGCCGAGCTGGATTCAGTACTGGAGAATGAACTAACGCTCATTATTTAGCGCCTCTTGCCTGGTACTCCTCTCAGAAGCCACTGGGAGAGAGCTCAGAGCCTGGGTCCAGCCTCACACCAGACCCTGCATCCTTGTCTGAGCCCAGCTCACATCTAAATTTCAGACTTTGTGTGCCAACACCACCACCAGACCCACTTTTTCTGCAAGAGAAAACAGCCCAAGCATGAGCAGCGGTGAACCAGCAAGGCCTCCAGGTGGGTTCCTGGGTGGGGGGATGCACCTCCAAGCCCAGGACCTGGATCTTCACTGGCAGTCCCAGCCTTCTCAGAGGCAAAACACCCTCGAGCTCTCTGATGCTATATAGAGATACAACCCTATGCAACAAGGGGGATTTAGAGGCCAAGCAGTTGCTACAGGCAGGGCACTCACCTCTTGCCTTGCAACCCACGACCCCTTCTCTAGCTGTCCAGCTTTCCTCCAGCGAGCAGGATTTGCAGTCCTGTGCAGCCTGGCCACCCACTCCCCTTTCCCACTGCTAAAACCTCCCCTCCCCGCCAGGTAGAGGGTTGCTGAGCTGCCATTCCTCCTCATTACCATAAAACAGTTAGCTTTTGTGCTACTTTATGCAGAAATTGCAATTTCATCTGCAGCTTTAAACAAACAGGGAAAGCACGGACTTTTATTGAATTAAATATTAACATAAATACAGGGCTGAACGCAGCACTGGATTATTAATTTTAATATTTAATCCAACAAGAATCCTTATGGTTGTTTTAGGGTGGTTTATTTTCTCTAATCCAATTCATTTCCCGTCAGCACTAAAATTTAAGTTTTCTTAATGAAGGAGGGTGATCAGGAAAGGGTACTCTCGTGGTACAGAATATTAGGGGCTGGTGACTGAGAGCCTACAAATAATAAAAAGAGAATGCAGCAGCAATAATGATACCCCAGCGCTGGCGTGGACAAGAATAAAAGGGACGTAATTAATACGATGCCCAGCTCAGATGAGTACGAGCTGGAGGAGATTAAAGCAAGCAGGTGACCCTCAAGTGGTTATCATTCAGAGTGAAACCAAGCAAAGGTGGCTAATTTGGGGGAAGACATCTTTAAGCACAAGGTCACCTCCCGGGAAGCATGAGCAGGGGTTTAAGGAGACCCCTTCAGCCCAGGTCCGTGCCCTTCAGCTGGTGTGGCCACCTCCACCTTGGTGCTGAGGGATTAGTGAGGACATGGGCAGAGCTGCAGGCACCAGCTGGAGAGCCGTCCTTTAAGAGGACATTCCTCCTTCCAGGTAGGTCTGGCACATCCACTGGCTGTCGGGTGAACCAGCCCCGTGCCTTTGAGGGATGCTTGCTGTCTGCCCAGGAGCAGGGGCAGTGGGAGCACTGGTAAAGGCAATCAGTCGGCCTCATTCATGGGAAGGGTAGTGAAGCATTCGGCTGCGTATCCAGCAGCGTGGCCAGGGAGGAGATTCTGCCCCTCTGCTCTGCTCTGGGGAGACCTCCAGCTCTGGGGCCACCAACAGCAGAAGGACATGGACCTGTTGGAGCGAGGCCAGAGGAGGTCCCAGAGATGCTGGGAGGGCTGGAGCCCCTCTGCTGTGAGAACAGGATGAGAGAGTTGGGGGGGTTCAGACTGGAGAAGGCTCCAGGGAAACCTTCAAGAAGCTTCCTGATATCTGAGAACACCTACAAGAAAGCGGTAGAGGGACTTTTTCCAAGGGCAGATAGCGATAGGACTAAGGATAATGGCTTTAAACTAGAAGAGGGGAGATTTAGATGAGATACCAGAAAGAACTTCTTTAGTGTGAGGATTGTGAGAGCCTGGCCCAGGTTGCCCAGAGAAGCTGTGGCTGCCCCATCCCTGGAGGGGTTCAAGGCCAGGCTGGATGGGGCTTGGAGCAACCTGCTCTGGTGGGAGGTGTCCCTGCCCAGGGCAGGGGGGGTTTAAGGTCCTTGCCAACCCAAACCATTTCATAATTGGTTTCTGTCATAATTTCATAATGATTTCTGTCCCTGAATTCACCCCAGGTCTGATGTTACTCAGCCACTCCCCTCCCCATGTCTGGATTTGAGTGATGACATTTGAAGTTGGAGGAAGTTAGAGAAATAAAACCAACCCAGGCAGGAAAACGCATTGGATAAAGCATTTTACAGCAGCTGCAGCTAGAGTAAACCAGTCTAGCACTTTTTTATTTACGCCAGCTGGGGATCTGGTCCAGAAGCCTGGGAGGAGTCTTCCTTCCCCAGATGGAGCAGCATCTTTTCTTCTGGCTTATTGTGGTTTGGTTTTTTTGTTTGTTTGGTTGTTTTTTTGTTGTTGTTGTTGTTTGTTGTTGTATTCTTTTTTTCCATCCAAGCTGCAGACACGCTCGGTCCTGTGCTCTGATAACCCAATAACCCAGGGGCAGTCGCATCTCCACAGGACACACTGTGGTGGGCAGAACCCCCCACCTTTCTGGTGTCATCTGTCTCTTGGGTTTCCTTCACAGTAACTCCAAGGTGGGAAGTGAAGTTCTTGCTTTGGGAAGTCGCTCTGCGGCAGGAGCTGAGTGTGTAAAGAGGAGAGAGAGGGAAGAGAGAGGGAAAACAGGGGGAGAGCCGCTGAGGCCAGCAGAGGAGGGCAAGAGGCAGTCAAGAGTGGAGGGACACAAAAGAAGAGAGACCAAGAGGGAGGTGGGGGTGGGCAGTGAGCCTTCATTGGGATACAGAGGTGTCCAAGCAAAGGAGCAGGCAGCGGCTGACTGCCGATGCTGAATAGCAACAAGCTTCCCCGAGCAGTGGGCAGCTCCCCACCATTATTTTCAGGCAGTGCCATCCATCTGGAAGGAGGTTTGGGAAAGGCATTACCTGGGGTGGGTCTTTGTGTTGTGAGACCCTGTGTTGTCTCGCTGTTCCAGGGGAGCCCAGCCCCTGCCTGCTATTCCTGTCCCCCATCCTCCCCCTCCCTGCTACCGCCACCATCTCCGAGCCTGCCCTACAACAGAATCCCCCCCTCAAAGCCCTGGGGACCCCCAGTGCCCATGAAGATACAGGTGTGGGCAACAGGGGGATGAGGGAGAAACCATGCTGGGCAGATAAGGTCATCGGATGTAAGGTGGCGATGACCCCCTTAGGATCCACCCCAAGGGTCTGCCCACATGTCTCTCACCTCCCCAGCAAACCAGCTTGTGATGGTGAGACATGGGTATTTTTCATCCCCAGGGAGCCCAGTACGGGCTCAGGAGGCAGGGAGAGGGAAGATGGTCCATCCATGCCAACACATCCTTACGTTTCACTGTTTAAGCTCTTAAGCTCCTATTTGAATTAGAGCTGTAGAACATGGAACTGATTAAAAAAAAAAGCAAAAAAAAAAGCAAAAAACCCCCAAGCCCTCCTTAATCCACAGAGAAGGGCTGGCTGGATGTTTCAGCCAGCTGTGTCTTTGCTGCATGGAGGCAACCCTGCCATTTCCCAGGAGAGTGAGAAGGGGACCTGCCCCTTTCCCACACAGCGGGAAAGCCAAAGCTGGCAAGCTGGGTTCTGCCAGGACCCACAAGTCCCCTGCCCAGTGCCAGTGGGGTGGCTAAAGGGGTAGTAAAGGCAGGGGGAAATGTGTCTGTGCTACCTGCTTCTTGCTAGAGATGGGCCTGGAGTGCAATCCTTGGGTAGCCTTCCCATTATTACCTGTCAAAGGTAAACCAGCAACCTCCCGGGGGCTGGAGATAAAAGAGCACCAATACGAAGACAGCAAAAGCCTGCCTTGGAAACAGTGACACGATGATTATTGCTATTTGCTTATAATCACACATAACGATGGCACGGGAGAGCGCGGCGACCACAAGGAATCGATTTATGACCGGCCCCTCTGGGTCCAACAGACAGCAACACCGACCAAACTCCCCAAACACCGAGGCGAGTTCCCAGCAAGCTCGTTGACACCTTGGTCACAAACCAGACACCTGTACTGACGATGGTGTCTCTGGGCCCACAGCTGGAGCTCACGTTTTGGAAGACAATAACACAGTTATGGGCTGTGGTGCCTGCATTCATTTGGAAAGTGTCTGTTTTTCCACTTTCACCAATGGCACAGCCACAAACTGGGCAGTGAGCGTGTCAGCAGCTCATGCCCAGGCTCAGCCTGGCCCAAACCAGCCCCGTGGTTCTGTGCTCTCCTGGCATGGGAAAGTGTCATGGTTTCAGCCCAACTTACCAAAAAACAGACTGACAGATGGCCCTTCCTCCCCCTTGAGAAAAGGAGGAGAGGATAAGGAGATTTATGAGTTTAGAATGAACTGAATTACTTGAATAAGGTGTTAATACTCACATTAAAAAAATTAAAAAAAAAAGGGGGGGGGGCGGAAAAGAAGGTAATGAAATAAATACAACATGTACAAAACCTGATCAAGCTCCCAGGATGACAATCACATCATGGGGAGGCATCAGGAAAAGTCCCAGCCCAGACTGGGTGACCGACAGGAGCTGGATTCCAGCTCTGGAGTCAGGAATGCTGGGATGGGGGTCAGAGGCAGACGGACAGACAGGGTCCTCCTGGGACGTCGGCCACGGAAGGACGAGAGTTGCCCCTCTGATCCCTCAGCTTTTACCCTGAGCACGATGGGGATGGGATGGAATCCCCTGTGGGTCAGTTTGGGGTCCCCTGTCCTGTCCCCTCCTCCCCACAGGGGTGACCCCTGGAGGCTCTTCCGCTTCCCACCCTCCAAGGGGGCAGATAAGGCCATTCCCTGCCCTTGGTTGTCCCAGCCATGAGTCTAAGCCAGGGCCTCTCTGCACCCTCCCTTGGGGTGATCAGGGCTGAGCACCCTGAGAGGGAGCAGTTTCTGAACACTCTGCTGTGAATTTCAGGGTTCAGTCAGTCAGAAGAGGAACAGCTGAGAGAGTGAAATTACTGAAGAGAGAATTGGTTCTGTTTTACCTCAAACCAGGACACGAGGTGTGGAAAATATAGCAATTCTAGATGGAAAACTGTTTGTGAAAGGGTGTGACTGGTTGGAGGACAGCTGGAGCAAGCGGTGGCTGACACTGCAGCTGCTTGAAGCTGGAGCAAGCTTGGGAAGAAAAAGGGATCCAATTTTACATGGCAGAACATGCTGGCCCTGGACCGAGCATCACAAATCGCTTATCACTGTGGAAAGACCTCGGAAATAAAGGTGGGAGCATCTTCCTCAAAAAGCCAGGGAGAACCAGGGTGCTGGTGCTGCTTGGGGCTGGTACAAGAGCAGGGTCTGTGCCTGGGAAGGAATAGAGCTGGGACAATAAAACCTGCCTGTGTTTTTCAGCCAGGTTATCCCAGATGTGAGCTCCTGGCACAGCTGCACAGGGCTGAGCTGAATCCCAGCGACCCACCTGAAGGCATCTGCTCGCTCTCTGCCACTCCAGCCTGTTTGGTGGAGGCAGCCCAGAAGGATGAATTTGTGACTAACTGAGGCTGGCACCTTGGCAGACCCCGGGCAACCTCATGGAGCAGAGAGGGAGTCTGTAAAACAAGAAGTACGAGCAGGTGAGGGATGGTCAGAGGTTCTGGGGTTTGGGTTTTTTGCTTCACAATGATGATTTATTTGTTTTGCACCTGGTTACAAATGCTAATAAAATTCAATTTTCAGCAACATTTGTCACCCTCCTGTTATTTTTTCCAGGCTCCACTTCAGGAGAGGCTTCCCTAATCATGGTCACTGCAACAAGCCACTTATGACACCTCTTCTCCTGAGATCTGGAAGTGGCCTCAGGAGTGCTGCTGGGGAGGGGAGGGTGACATCGCCTTGACCACACTTCCCACGGTTAACAGGGAGAATAAAGAGGTAACAGGGGACCCCGAGCTTTCCTGCAGGGCGATGTGTACAAGGAGAGCTCTGGCACAGATTTACCACAGAGCATCCCTTCCAAGGGGTTTGCATGGGGCAGAGGAGAGGAATGAATCCCACTGACCACGCCGTCTCCCAGTAAACGCCATAGCTGCTCTAACACCCACCATGTCCCCTCCTTCCCCCCCCCCCAAACTGTGTGCTGTG
>VZTM01007983.1:0-13324 GCA_013400555.1 Jacana jacana
TGTTTTACCTCAAACCATGACAGAACCAAAGTCTTTGTGCAGTTTTGTGGATGAAAGAATTCTGTTGTTAACTGGATACCATTGAATTAATGTATTTTCTTTATCTTAGAAGCTCTGAAGCCTGTATTCCATTACACAAATTCTTTCAGGCAGTTAAAGATGCAAAGTCATTGTCAGCCTTTGTAATACTTCTGATGAAGTGAAAGTCCTTATAAAATAATGGGATTTTAAAAGTGTTAGTCTGATTGGGCTCTTACACTGCTCCCACCATCTCGTAGTTCTCCTATTACTATATTTAGGAGCGATATCTCAAAAGTGCTGTGTTGTAGGTCTGGTAGGGACTCATACAGGAAGACCAAATCCTTGATTTCCAATAGTAGAATAGTAGGGGCACCAAGCCTCTGCCTTCCCCTAGCCTCTTTCTCTCATTTACTTATTCCTAGTGTCACATACTCATTGCTATGGAAAAAAAAGCAACACAAAAATGAGCACTCTGACATGACAAGCAGTGCTAGCTGAACAGGTCTACCAGAACAAAGTGTAGAGTGTCACAACTGTTTTTTCTTCCAGGAAGGAGTGTGTTCCCAAGGCATGTCCAGTGTTCATCCCTGTGAAACTGCTCTGAACTAGCTAGAGACACAGCCCACTTACTCTGAATTGCACCCATTTAAATGTCTTCACTGATAAGGGAGGACTTGCAAGGAAGTGAAACTCAGAAAGCCTAACTATCATATGGCTTTGATCTAGAGTATGTGTGGTACCAAGCTTTACTGTGAGGTTAACAGACAACGTTTAATTATTTCAGGCTCATCGTTCCCAATAAGGGCTATTCATCATTAGATCAGAGTCCAGATGAAAAGCCACTGGTAGCCCTGGATACGGACAGGTATGCAAAGTGTTAATAAGATGATATATATTATGGTGCAAGCAAGTTTTCATGCAAGAGTGCAGCACTGAAGCTACTTCCTGCTGAAAATGCTCTTGCAGGCCACTCACACTCTTCTTTGCTGTACCCATCGGCATATGCCATGACGAGTCTGTATGTGTAAAAAAGTAGTAAGAGATGTGATTAGAGCACTTTGATGGAAAGGTCTGAGTGTCACAGATGAAAGTTGCTCTCCAGACTCCCTTGATGCAACCACCCCCCACAGTGTTCTCCTGGAGAAGCTGGCAAATCATGGCATTGACAAGTGTACTCTTCACTGGGTAAAAAACTGGCTGGAAGGATGTTCCCAGAGAGCTGTGATCAATGGGGTGAAATCTTGTTGGCAGCCAGTCACCAGCGGTATCCCTCAGGGCTCAGTTTTGGGGCCAGTCTTATTTAATATCTTTATCAATGATCTGGACACGGGGATTGAGTGCACCCTCAGTAAGACTGCAGATGACACCAAACTAGGTGCGAGCGTTGATCTGCTTGAGGGTAGAAAGGATTTCCAGAGGGATTTGGACAGGCTGGATAGATGGGATGAGGCCAATGGGATGAGGTCCAACTAGGCCAAGTGCCAGGTCCTGCTTTTGGGTCACAACAACCCCATGCAGTGCTACTGGCTCGGGGAAGAGTGACTAGAGAGCTGCCTGGCAGAAAAGGACCTGGGGGTGTTGGTGGACAGCTGGCTGAACATGAGCCAGCANGAGTCACCATCCCTGGTGGTATTCAAGAACCATCTGGACAAGGTGCTACAAGACATGATTTAGTAGCTCAGTGGGTAGTACTGGTGATAGGAGGATGGTTGGACTAGATGATCTTGTAGGTCCTTTCCAACCTTGTGCTTCTATGATTCTTTGATTCTATGAATAATGACAGGACCAGAGGAAATGCTCTGAAGTTGGGGCAAGGGAGGTTCAGATTAGATATTAGGAAGAATGACTTTACTGAGAGGGTGGTCAGGCACTGGAACGGCCTGCCCATGGAGGTGGTGGAGCCACCATCCCTGGAGGTATTTAAGAAACATGTAGATGCAGCACTTCAGGGCATGCTCTAGTGTCTGATCTCGTAGGGGTTTTTTTGTGTGTGTATGGTTGGACTTGATGATCTCAGAGGTCCTTTCCAACCATGAAGATTCTGTGATTTTGTGATTCTCTGTGCCTACAGTACAGCTTCATGGCGCAAGAAAGATGGGACTAACCAGACAATACAGGTCTCTCTAACTGCTGTTTCCTTTTTTGCTGTATCTTGTCCTTCCCTACAGTGACGATGACTTTGACATGTCCAGATATTCCTCCTCGGGATACTCATCAGCTGAGGTGAGTTATACTCTTTGCTGCCATCCTTACCATGAATGGTAATAGTACAGCAGCCAGAAATTACTTAGATGTGTCCTTGTGCTGCCAGAAACAGCTCCACAAGGAATTTACCAAGGAATTTCCAGACTGTGAGCCTGGAAGGGACCATGGCAGAAACTGTGTCATGTTTTTTTCTTCCCTGGTGATCCAGTTGGCTCTGTCCCCACACTGCCATGACACAGACACAGATCTGTCCATCAGCTGTTTTCACAAATATCTTTGGCTTCACTCAAGCTTTTCCCAGTTCTGCTCAGTCCTGCAGTGTTGGCCCTTGTGGTGCAAAAGCATCAACTTGTCTGTCACGGCAGCTCAGTAACTTGCCAAGGACACAAATAAAGGATCTGAGGGTGTGCTGTGATTTCCAGTTCTTGGAGGGGGTCAGAGTCACCCAGTGCATGTTTACTTGGAGGACCAGAAATTCCAGGGAGGACTTGCAGATATGAACTCTTGCCCTTCCCTGGAGAAGAGAAGGCTGAGGGGAGACCTTATTAATGCATACAAGTATCTGAAGGGTGGGTTGAAGGAGGATGGAGCCAGACTCTTTTCAGTGGTTCCCAGTGACAGGACAAGGGGCAATGGACACAAGCTGGAACATGGGAAGTTTCATTCAAATATGAGGAGAAACTTGTTTGGGGTGAGGGTGGTAGAGCCCTGGCAGAGGCTGCCCAGGGAGGGTGTGGAGTCCCCTTCTCTGGAGACCTTCAAGCCCCACCTGGATGCCAATCCTGAGTGATGTGCTCTGGGCAACCCTGCTTTAGCAGGGGGGTTGGACTGGATGATCTCTAGAGGTCCCTTCCAGCTCTGACAATTCCCTGATTCTGTGAAAAGGCAGGGATGCTCAGGTTTGTTAATCCTTCTGCATTGTTTCTGAATGTATTCCCAAGGTCTCTTGTGAATTAGTTGTTCAGACTCTGGCTACTGCTTCTGTGGGATCTGATTTTACATCCAGGGTGCTGAGCAGCCATTCAGCACCCAAGCCACTGGGAACACTTCCCCTTGTATCGCTTCCTTGGGCAAAATACCTCTGAAATGGAAAAAAATGGCCAAGAACAAGGACCAGATCAAATTATTTGGGCCATCTCTGGGCCCTGATGAAATGTTGTTCATCCAGATCTGGCTAGGCAGCACTTGGATTGGAGATTACAAAAACCAATAGGCTTTACCACCTTTCAAGTGCTATAGCACCCCAGACTGAGAGGAAGGACTACCCAGCTGCCAGTCAGTTTATTATTATTACATGACTTTAAATGAAGACTCATCTTCATGGAAAGATTATTCCAGAATAAAATAGTGTATTGACTTGCTAATCTGGAATATTTTACTCTAGATATTCCTATTCTGGAAGAAGTTAGAACAACAGAAGGAAGCCCTCACTTGTGGTCAAAACCTGGGAGTCTTTTATTGATGGGACAGCTGCTAATGATAGGGAAATATATTCTAGAATAAGGGACCTCCTTCCTCTTCCAACCATCAGAAGGAAGAAGTCTCAAGTTTTTCACTGTTTGTCTCTTTGTCTGTAGCAGATCAACCGAGACTTGAACATCCAGCTGCTAAAGGATGGGTACCGGTTAGATGAGATCCCAGATGATGAGGACCTCGACCTAATCCCCCCTAAATCGGTCAAACCTACCTGCATGTGTTGCCAAGCCACCTCCTCCACTGCCTGTCACATCCAGTAGTGATGCTGGCAGGCTGTGATCAGTGCTTTCCACAATAACTGTAAAACTTAACAGCCATTGCTTCCTCCTATGGTAGGACGTGCACCTCTGTGTTCATGGAGCCAGGAGAAACCAAAAAATTCACTTTATGATTGGTTAATACATTATTTTAAACTATGGTTAAACAAAAGAGAATTTGATCCAAGGGCCAGGCAGTGCCTGGCAGAACTGACTGGTCTGGAGAGCAAATGNTGTATCTTGTCCTTCCCTACAGTGACGATGACTTTGACATGTCCAGATATTCCTCCTCGGGATACTCATCAGCTGAGGTGAGTTATACTCTTTGCTGCCATCCTTACCATGAATGGTAATAGTACAGCAGCCAGAAATTACTTAGATGTGTCCTTGTGCTGCCAGAAACAGCTCCACAAGGAATTTACCAAGGAATTTCCAGACTGTGAGCCTGGAAGGGACCATGGCAGAAACTGTGTCATGTTTTTTTCTTCCCTGGTGATCCAGTTGGCTCTGTCCCCACACTGCCATGACACAGACACAGATCTGTCCATCAGCTGTTTTCACAAATATCTTTGGCTTCACTCAAGCTTTTCCCAGTTCTGCTCAGTCCTGCAGTGTTGGCCCTTGTGGTGCAAAAGCATCAACTTGTCTGTCACGGCAGCTCAGTAACTTGCCAAGGACACAAATAAAGGATCTGAGGGTGTGCTGTGATTTCCAGTTCTTGGAGGGGGTCAGAGTCACCCAGTGCATGTTTACTTGGAGGACCAGAAATTCCAGGGAGGACTTGCAGATATGAACTCTTGCCCTTCCCTGGAGAAGAGAAGGCTGAGGGGAGACCTTATTAATGCATACAAGTATCTGAAGGGTGGGTTGAAGGAGGATGGAGCCAGACTCTTTTCAGTGGTTCCCAGTGACAGGACAAGGGGCAATGGGCACAAGCTGGAACACAGGGAGTTCCATTCAAATATGAGGAGAAACTTGTTTGGGGTGAGGGTGGTAGAGCCCTGGCAGAGGCTGCCCAGGGAGGGTGTGGAGTCCCCTTCTCTGGAGACCTTCAAGCCCCACCTGGATGCCAATCCTGAGTGATGTGCTCTGGGCAACCCTGCTTTAGCAGGGGGGTTGGACTGGATGATCTCTAGAGGTCCCTTCCAGCTCTGACAATTCCCTGATTCTGTGAAAAGGCAGGGATGCTCAGGTTTGTTAATCCTTCTGCATTGTTTCTGAATGTATTCCCAAGGTCTCTTGTGAATTAGTTGTTCAGACTCTGGCTACTGCTTCTGTGGGATCTGATTTTACATCCAGGGTGCTGAGCAGCCATTCAGCACCCAAGCCACTGGGAACACTTCCCCTTGTATCGCTTCCTTGGGCAAAATACCTCTGAAATGGAAAAAAATGGCCAAGAACAAGGACCAGATCAAATTATTTGGGCCATCTCTGGGCCCTGATGAAATGTTGTTCATCCAGATCTGGCTAGGCAGCACTTGGATTGGAGATTACAAAAACCAATAGGCTTTACCACCTTTCAAGTGCTATAGCACCCCAGACTGAGAGGAAGGACTACCCAGCTGCCAGTCAGTTTATTATTATTACATGACTTTAAATGAAGACTCATCTTCATGGAAAGATTATTCCAGAATAAAATAGTGTATTGACTTGCTAATCTGGAATATTTTACTCTAGATATTCCTATTCTGGAAGAAGTTAGAACAACAGAAGGAAGCCCTCACTTGTGGTCAAAACCTGGGAGTCTTTTATTGATGGGACAGCTGCTAATGATAGGGAAATATATTCTAGAATAAGGGACCTCCTTCCTCTTCCAACCATCAGAAGGAAGAAGTCTCAAGTTTTTCACTGTTTGTCTCTTTGTCTGTAGCAGATCAACCGAGACTTGAACATCCAGCTGCTAAAGGATGGGTACCGGTTAGATGAGATCCCAGATGATGAGGACCTCGACCTAATCCCCCCTAAATCGGTCAAACCTACCTGCATGTGTTGCCAAGCCACCTCCTCCACTGCCTGTCACATCCAGTAGTGATGCTGGCAGGCTGTGATCAGTGCTTTCCACAATAACTGTAAAACTTAACAGCCATTGCTTCCTCCTATGGTAGGACGTGCACCTCTGTGTTCATGGAGCCAGGAGAAACCAAAAAATTCACTTTATGATTGGTTAATACATTATTTTAAACTATGGTTAAACAAAAGAGAATTTGATCCAAGGGCCAGGCAGTGCCTGGCAGAACTGACTGGTCTGGAGAGCAAATGCAGGAAGGTCCAGAGATACCTCCTTGATTTGTGTAGGCACTGGAGATGTTTTTTAAGGTGTCTGTTACAGAATGGGAAGGGTCAGATGCGGCTGCAGTTACTCCTGCTCACCAAAACTAATCCATCTACAAGATCAGGGGTGAGTTTGAGGTGTCAGGGGGTTTTAACTGCGAGAGGAGGCGAGTTCTTCATTCATTCACTAAACCCGATTCGCTTGTGTAACCAAAATTATACCATAACCAGGGCACAGGAACGGGAACAGAGCAGGGTATCCTTTCTTATCGCAAGGCTAGCATGACACAATTCATTCAGTTGTGACAAATAGGTGACATTTCCCTGTGAGTCAGTACTAGCTAGAGCTGTTGTGTCACGTATCCAATATAACCTATCCTTTGCTCCACATTAAATTCTCAGCAAGCACATTAGATTCGATCTGCAATCCATCTATGCTCTTCAGGGATTCAGTCCTTATCTGAGAATACCATACTTCTGTGTTCAGTCCAGTCACGTATACTGACTTCAGCCTATACTTCATTCCTGTGAGACCTATCTGCTTTCAAAAATCTTAAAGCATGTTCAACTAAGAAAAACTGAGTCCTGCACAAGACAGGACTAGAGCTGTGCAATATGAAGGTCAGTGCCAGAAAAGCTTGTTGAAGAAAGCACATTTTTACAGATCTTGGCTGTTGATGTTCTCTCAATGCTGCATCTCTTGGTGCCTGTGGGAGAGATTTGTTAATGCTGAAGGCATCTCTGTGTTAGTGTCAGACTTTAGCGGGGGGAGTTCAGCAAGAGCAGGATTATGAAAAGCTTCAGCTGAAAAAAAAAAACAAACCATGAGAGGAAACTACTGTTTATCCCATCTCTGCACTCTTGTGAACCAGGCTTTTTCTGTGTTAGAAATGTCCCATGTCAGGAGCAATTGTTTTTATTTGGTACTGGAATAGTCAGGAAACCTGGCATTATATGAGGTGGCTGTACTGAATTGCCAGTTCACCAGCAGATTGTTTTGAATGCAAAATTATTTCTGGAATTAAGAAACATGCCCTCTCCATGGTCGGTCTTATACTGCTGGCTTCAGCATATGCAGGACTCAGATGATGGATGGGCTGGCATTTTTCTTGGAGATGAAATCTTTTGCCACAGGCACAACTGTGTGTTTTCCTGCTGTGCCAGAAGGAAGAACCACCTGCCTTATGTCAGTGATTGCTTTAGAACCTGGGGAAAGGAGAAAGCGAGGGCAATTCTGAGCTTCCCATCAGAATTCCCCTGAGTTGCAAGACAGAGCCCAAGCTCCACCCCAAAGGACAGATCCCCCATCTGAAATCTTCACATAGTGAGCTGAGTCTTTAAGAAGTCCTCTTTGCGATTAGGAGGATTTAACTTCGTGGGTTTGCACTGTGTTCAGCGCAAGTCACAGTGTTATCCACAGCATGAGCAAAAGAGCAGGCACAGAGGACTCCTGGACTTTATTATTCACTAGCTAGTTGTGGGCAATATTAAAGCTGTGTCTGCCCCCCCTCCCTAAATCAGGGCACTGCCACCCTGGCTCCAAGCCACAGAAAAGTACTGAGCAGTGCTGTTTACTGAGCATCCCTGCCTTCTTGTGCAGAAGTGCTGGTTAATTTGACAACTCCTCTAGAAGAGTGTTTCTCAATTGAATTCTTTTTCCCTTCTCATTGCCTGGTAATGCTGAGAGGGAATATTTCCAAAATGTTTCTAAAGAAGCACAAAGCATCAGGTCCCCAAGCCTTTGCTTTTTCCTTTGTGTGCCTGCTTTCTTCTCCAGTGCTAGCTCAGGTGTGAGGTTAGCAACTTCTCTGGAGGGGAAAGAAGAGTTCTAACAGCACCATGTAAGGAAAAAAGGGAAAAAGAAGTCTTTTTCTTTTTTTAAATGGATAATGTAGTCAAAACCTAACAGAAACCCCATGGTCAAACCAAATCCTGTAGGACATGGCTGAGTCACTTTAAATGTTCTCTCTTCTAAAGCAGGACTTTGCAGTTTAGCATTGGTACCATGCAACAACTTCATCACATTTATCCTCCTGGGTCAGTCTCCATGCTTTCCAGCTGGGCTGCACACACTCAGCCTTTCCCACAACCTTGCTCAGGAGCTCAGAGCATTTCAGTGTACCTGCTAGAGCAACGAGGCATCTGTTTACATGGGTCAGCCTTGGGAGACTGCAGGTCCCACAGGTCTCTGTCATGCTACTATCATATTCAAAGACAGAATGAAGCTTGCTGAGACTGTATCTCCCAGGGTTAATGCCTCCCCTCTGAAGGACAGACCTTCCCTGATAACCACTGCCCCATGGCATCACAACCAAGTCCTTTTATTGCCCCTATTGCTGATTTTTGCCTGCCATGTGCCCTGAGGCATTCCCCAACCCTGCATCTGCTCTCAGCCCATTGCATTGTGTGATATGTACCTGCTTCCAGCACAACCCTTTAGGGTCCCTGGGAGGGAGATGAATTTAAATGTTAGCTACACCCAGTGCTTCCTCCAAGTACAGACAGAAGCACAAGCCAAGTGTTTTTCACTGCACACAGGAATACCTGTTTGGACATGACAGTACAGGACCATAAATTAGCAATTTTTTGGCTTCTCCTCTCTAAGCTTTGTGTTTATATATCTTATTAGGGGAATAAAGTAGAAAGGGTCAGGGAAAGCAGTTACCTGTGTAGGGTCATTATCAGGAAGGCTGAATGGATTAAGGCAATGCACTAACCCTTACCCTTCTGAAATACAGTCCCTTAAGAAGGTTATGCCCACGGGGCATGTTTGTTATGGAATATGATGGACAACCTGATTGTATTTATTAACCACAGATTGGGGTGGCTCTCCCTATCTGGTCTCATGTTCAGACTTTTGCTTGTGCCCTCATTGGAGGTTATGCTATGGTGACTTCCCAGGAAGGTGTATGGATACATGGCTGTTCTGGAACTGCTCTCATTAAACCAGTTTCTGCTGCCATGGCCCAGAGAAGGCAAAAGGAAAGAACACAGGACCTGACTCTCTGTGACTGCATTATAAAGCCCTAAAATCTGCAGAGCTGCTGTGCCCTCTCCTAACTGCAGATTGCTTGCAATAAAGCAAATAACTCCTTGTTCCAGTCATGCATCAAACCAGATGATGTTCTCAGGCACCATTTTCCGTCCAAAGTCATACAGAATACCAAGGGGAGGAGCGCCACAGAGTATGAAAGCCTGCACCACTCCCCATCTAAATTACCATGCAAATAGGATATTGATGCTGGTGCCTCCACAAAGGAATATGCATTTGATGCCTCCTAAAGCCAGACTGGCTTTTTGTTAGGATTTTATGTAATTTTAGTCACCAAATTACCTGAGTTTAAGCAAATCTTTTCCTTTTATCAGATGTTAATTTTGCCCTTTAATGTGATCTGACTTTGGATTCCAGCATTCAACTCTGTATCTGCAGTCAGTCTGCAAACTCCCTATTTCCAAATGTCTGTGAGGGGGAATATCCTCCTAGTGTTGAGGAAGGTCTCTATAATAGGATCATCTAGTCTGCTTTTTTGTTGGTTGTATAATAACCTTTGGGTGAAATAAGGCTTATGTCTAGACGACCATCCCAAAGACTCCTTTGATGTCTTATCAGACATATCTTGAAGAGCCTTGGAAGAGCCACTGGATCGTATCTAAAATTGCTGCATGTCTAACCCCAACATGTACACTTGGCCATTGGGTCTGCTATTCTGTTCTGGCTGTCTTGTCTGCAGATGCCTTGCAACTGCAAAAGCAGGCAACCAAGCCTGCTGCACGGACTTCAAAAGGGACTTCAGGATGCTGTGTTCCCCCCAGACAGGATGGACTTAGCTGCTTCTGGATTGGCCCTCTGGCTTCTTTCTCAAAAGGAGGCTTAGCTGTGTGCTGGATGACACATTTTTCTGTGGTCCTGAGCAGAATCCTTTCCTCTCCATGCAGTCTGTCCTTGTGCTGGCCTGCAAGCTGTACAACAGCATGCAGGAGGCTTGAGAAGTACAGCGCTCTGTGTGTGACTCAACAGAAAAATGAAGATGCTTTTGAAGAAAGGAAAGACCCAGCTGGGCACCAGATGGAATGACAGGAAAAGGAAAATGAGCAGTAACTAGAAAGGTTGCCAAGTGCTGTCTTGGCCTAGGGCAGATCCCAGTTGGTCGAGTTAACATATCTCAGTACAGTGCTGATACCAGCAGGGAGCAAAGCTCACTTTCGGATGCACACACTAGAAACACTGTGTCCCCAAGTTGGCACTGCAGCCAAATACTACTGCAGAGAGTCTGTTGGACTGTTAGAGCACAGAAATGAGATCTGGGGTCCCTTGATGCTGTTGACACATACTATGTTTGCTCTAGCCTCAGACAAGTCACATCCCCTCTTGATGCCCATTCCCTTCTGCAGCCCAGGGGAGAAAGCTGCCTTCCCAAGATGCTACCACCACTCTGCATGGATGTTGCCAAGTGTGTGGCAGGCACCAATGATAGCTCTGCAAGCAAGATACGAAAAGCATGCTATAGAAGTCTTATGTGTTTTTTCAAAGTACTACAAAGAACAGTATCACAACTCTGCTTTCCCTCTGTTTACCACCTTCTGATGTTGCTTGCATGTGTCAAAAGGCTGCAGGGTGGAGTTTAGTAGAGGTATTAACTTTTGGGGCAGACGTTTGGCAAGGATGTGTTTCCCAGTTGTTTGGCAGCTGACTTTGCACAACTGGTTTCTCAATCTGCATGCTGCCACAGTGAATGCGTAAGATTTGGTGGCCCAACCACACCATCTCCTGCTAGTGGAGTTAAGGAACTTAGGAGTTCAACTGGGCTAGCGAGTGCTGATGGGAGGGAAGAGAACATTGAAGGACTCTTTTGGAATATTCCCACAGCAGTTTTGTGCTTTCACTTTTAGCATCCATGTAATGATCTGAGGGTATAAACTGACACTTTTGCCTGGGCTCTTCCTTTACCATTCTCCCATAAAGTTCACATGGGGTATGGTCACTCTTACCTAGAATGCAGCAGGCTTTGTCACCTGGCTGCTGCTTGGCTCAGCAAGCACAAGCTGCATGTGCCACTGGCTTTGACCTCTAACACCCTTCAAAGCTGATTCTTCACATCACCCTCCTATTTCTACTTATCATGTCTCAAAAGAAACATCTGCATAGATGGGCACTGCCACAGGGCAAGCTGGGCTAGATTGAGCGTAAGGGGAAGGCATGGGAAAGCATTCATTTTAAGGTGCTTTTCACCTCTAGGAAAACATGGCATCCTTGTCACTGCCTTTCAAGGCTTTCCTGTTTGAAGGATTGCTCCAAACCTTGAACCATATCAGACAAATCCACCTCTGTTACAGAGCCACACAAGCCCTAAAGCAGAAGGGCCAACAACTTAGCATAGAGGAAGAAGTTGTGACCTTGGACTACCTACAGAAGATTAATGCCAGATTAACAAGGTGTAGGTTTCTCATAGGGGCTGGCAGAAAGCAAAGGCCAAGGACTATTTGAGATTACATGGAGCAGAGCACTTTGGCCCACACAGCCATGCAGCAAGCACACCATCAGGACAGGTTGAAGCTTTCTCTAGTGCCTTCAGAGAGCAGCTATTCTCATTGCTTCCCAAACCCATTGCCAGCAGGAACAGGTACAGTGGTGGCTCCAAGGTTTGTAAAAAGCTGCTCCAGCAAAAGATGGTTTGGCTCCTGAAAGGAGCCCATCTTGCTGGCTGTGCCTGATCTGTGGAGCTGTTCCATAGTAACAAATGGTGATACAGATGATAGTATTGCATCAGGGAGTGGAAGGTACAAAAGAAGCCTCATTAAAATGTGACTCTCAGACATGTCACTGGAAACCAGCACAGTAGGCACCAGGAAAAGAAAAGGCTGCCAAAAGTCCCATTATCTGCTAAGATGTTTGCCCTTCTGGAGCAGCATTTCTCCCCTAGTTGCCCATCCATCTGCCCCAGAGCTCACCGGGAAGAACCGCTTTCCACCTGGGCTGCCTTCTCCCTTCTGCACTAGTCCCAAAAGAGATGTGAATCCATTTGTTACCCACCTTCCTCAAGCCTGCATGGTTTGGGAGACATGAAGTTTGTTGGAAGATGTAATACAGACCCATGGAGACAGCTGGAAAACTTGGACAAGTTCTCTTTACAATAGCCCTTCTGTTTTTTATCTCCTTCATCTCTATCCCCAGCTCACTGATTTCTCTGCTCAGTTTTTCTCATGGAAAAGCTGCGATAGCAGCTGTGTTCAGCTTGTAGCTGCTTCTGTCATGAGACAAACACAAGTCAAACATCAGACCAGCGGGATTTGCAACAACTGCCATGATGGGTGAGACAGAGAGCAGGCTGGGATTTCTCTTCACCCATCTGAAGGCAGTGGGGCTGAGGGTTAGCCAGGCTAGTGTAAAACCTTGGTATGATCCAGCCACCTTTATCCTCCTGGACTCAGTGCTGTGGGAGGTCTAGGACCCAAGCACCAGGTTCCAGGCCTGACAGCCCATGTGCAAATAGACTGCAAACCCACAGCAGAGGCACAGGTTGGAAGCCTGTTGTCTGTGCCCTTGCCATCCTGGGGCAGGGTGCTGTGAGATGCAATGGTAGGGCTGTAGTCGTGCAGGGAGAAAGACTCTTGCAGAGGATGAAGTCTTTACAAAGGAGAAAATTCAGAAAGTTTTTTTTCTCCCCCTTTTTGCACATTTTAAACCATTTTTACTCCTTCCATGGAGGTTACTGAACATTCAGTTTAGTAAAGAAGGAAATGAGCCATTAAATAGCTTTCTGAAGGGTTCTGAAAGCAGGCACCACTTGCACGCAGAGATGGTCTGTGCCTAACATGCAACTTCCAGACCTCATTGTACATCCTGTAGTTGAGTTACCATGTGCACTGTGGAGAATGGATGGGAGAGTAAGTGCTGACCATCATGTCAAACAACCATAGCTTTCCAAACTGAAGAAGAATCAGACCAGGAAGGGGGGAAAGCAGCAGTGACAATAGAAGGATAGCTAGGTGTCAGGTAAACTTCAGTAGCTGTGTCCAGTGGATAGTTTTAGAATTGCAAGCCTTGTTATATTGCACGTCCTCCTTCCACTCCTCTTTTCTCAAAGCAGCTATTG
>VZTM01007984.1:0-24539 GCA_013400555.1 Jacana jacana
CCTCTCCCAGTCTCACAGGCTGAGACAGGAGGTACCCATGGGGTCACTGTGCACCCCCATGCCCTGTGTTGTGGGTCAGAGGGGAAGGAGTCCCCTGCAGGCTCTTGCCTCCATGCTGGGGCTCTGGATAAGGTCAAGGATAACTCACCTGGAAAGTGCCAACATCTGAATGTTTCAGGGACAGCTTCATCCTGTGCAGAGGTAGAAGTGGTGCTGTAAAGACTGACCCGATGGGGACATATTCCCACTTTGGTTCTGCTTGCCAATGGCCATTCCTACTCCCTCCACCCTGGTTCATCCCTTCTGTACAAGGTTCCATCTGCAGGACCCCAAAACAGAAGCACACCTCCAGCCACTCTACCCTGTACTGCTGCCCCTCCTTACCTGCCCACAGTCAGGTTCCCAATGATATGGCCAGATTTCACATTGATAACAGCAGAGACGTTGCCTGTCTGGGGAGAGAGTGCAGAGCTCTGGCAGTGCTCACCCCACCTCACCCCAAACCAGACACCCAGAAGAACAGCCCAGACCAGCTGAAACACAGCGGGACCACTGCCCAACCAGGGGCATGTTTAGTCATTTGTCTGTTAAAATATGTTTCTGTTGGTGACATGCCCGCTGCACTAGGACTGGGCTGGTTTTGGATGGCATCCGGCACCTCTTCTGGCAGGTTCAGCATTGCTGAAAGCAGCACAAGGATCGTGCAGAACTCAACCTCCCATCTTTGCCAAACTGAGATGCAGGGGAGAGCTCAGCAACCATAGTCAGCCAGAGCTGTGACTGCACCAGGAGCTGCCCATCGAGGACGAGAGTTCCCACTGGGCTGTGCCCAAACTCACCAGGCTGATGAGGAAGAGAGGAGCCAGGCTGGAGTTGGGAAGGATGGCATAAGCCTGGATATCTACAACAGGCTTGAGTGAGAGCCCTCCTGGTCCGATGCTCAGGAATGGGGCGGAAGGAGCAGAGAGCCTGAGCTTCATCTTCATGTCTGGGTACATCTTCTCTAGCTGCAGAGGAGCAGGGAGATGNATGGCTGGGTATATCTCTTCTAGCTGCAGAGGAGCAGGGAGATGGTTGGGACAGTGGCACAAACCCCCATTCCAGGGGGAGACCACCTTGTACAGAGCAAACCCCAACCTGTGCACGGCAGGAGCTCTGGGGAGGGAAGGCTGAACCACTCACCTGGGGAACGAAGGCTGAGAAGGTGGTGGTATTCAAGTGGAAGTCAATGGTCTTTGGGATCTGCAAGGGGAGGACAGTCACACTGGGGCCATGCAGCACAGTTGAGCCTGTGGTGATGTCAGCTCTCCTGTCCCCTGACCTGCCCGATGGCCCCAGCCCTGTCCTGCAGCTCCCAGCTCAGCCTCCAGGTAGCCCATCAGAGGAGCCCTCCAAGACTGCAGGCTGCTGCCAGAGCTCCTCTGCAAATGCAACCTGCTGCCTGGAGGCACAGGGACATCCCCTGTCCCACCTGCACCACTCACCATGGAGTCTGTGATTTCAAAGACCAGTGCTCCAGCTTCATGGTAGGCAAAGCTGGCTGTGTTGAAGAAATAGCTGGAGGCCCCAAAGTAAACCATGCGGTCGTGATCCGGAGGCAAGGTCAGTGCCAGTGGAGCGAAGGGGACGGCAGAGCGTTGGGCCAGGAAGTAGCATTCACCCTGGTAGGAGGGAGAGAGGTGAAGCAGGAGAGCAGAGGGTGGTGGAACCCACCTGCTGATGCAGGCTGGCAAAGAGCATTTGTGGGATGTGCCTAAACCCAGTTCCCCACCCACTTGCAGTGACAGCCAACTCAGGCTTTCCCAGAGCATCATCTCACCTTCATTGCCACATCCAGGGACTGGGCAGTAGCAGTTGGAGGAGCCACCAAGGAATAATCAACCCCAGCAACGGCATCTATCTTGGTTGTGACTGTAAAACAAGGGACAAATGCATGAGCAGGAGCAACATGGCCCAGGAAAGCAGGGAGGAGATGGCCTCATATGACATCCAGGCAATGTTGTGTCTGGGCAACCCAGAGCAACAGCACAGTACCACTGTCATGTGTGCTTGCTCCTGTTTAGAAGCAAAATTTCATGTTTTCCTCCTTACTTCTTCTAAAACCACATGCAGTGCCCCTCAGGTACCTGGCAATGTCTGGACATATGGCTGGAGATCACTGTGCACAGACTTGACCACGATATCACAGACCTGAGGGGAAGAAATGCAGCAAAGCTGAGCAGGAGCAGCTCTGCTGGGGGTGGTAAGTTCACAAGTCCCAGGTCAAAGCCTCAGCTGTGCTCTCTGCTTTGCTTCCACAAAAGCAGTGCTCATGAGTTTCTCCAGCTCTTCGCTGCCAGGGCAGAAGAGCAAATTCCTCCACCGCTGTCAGCCACGGGTGAGGTTTCAGCATTAGTGGGGGATTTAATGGCAGGCTAAACACGAGCACTGGGAATGCACTGAAGGGCACAGCCCTGCAAACAGCTGAGATCATCTCAGCTGGCAGAAGCTGCCAGGTAGGTCAGGCCATCATCAGTTCAACTGGGCATCCAGGCTGCAGCAGCTGATGGTGAAACACAGAGTGGCTGTGGAACAGTGGGGAGGAAGAGGAGGGACAGAGCCTCAGGCATGGCCTTAGGGTCCATGGGTTGCAGCCCTTCCCTGTGCCCAGCCAGTATTCAACCCTGGGGACTGGGGGGACAAGGAGTACCCAAGCTTGTGCAGCAAGACCAGGAGGCAGACACAGGCTGCCCTTGGACCCCAGGGCACAGACTGGTCCTAGCTCTGCCCTCTCCTGACCATCACCCCTCACACCATCTCACACATGGGGGAAGACACTGAGAAATGGGCAGAGGATGTGCAGAGTGCAGCAGAGCTCCCCCCCCGAGCCCCAGAGCTTCCCTCCTTCCAAGAGGAAAAGAGGCAAAAAAGGCCTTTGAGCCCCAGCTTTGCCTGGCTGCCAGCCCATCTGCTGCCACAGCTCCTGAGGGCCTTGGGAAAGCCACTCCATGGTATCAGGAACAGCGCCCGGGCAGGATGGGATCTGCTGTGGGAGTGGGATTTGCCTGTCCTCCAACTGCCTCCTTCCTGAGCACGGTTCACACCCGGGGAGGCTGTAACTCCTGCCAGTTAGCCGTGTAGTAATTATTGCTAACAGCTGGTTTCCATGTCTTCTTGCAGGTCTCCTGCACGCCCCCTTTTGTACCGGGTGGTCGGTGTCCAGGGCCTCCCTGATGCACCCCGGCAAAACATGATGGGAAGCATCTGAACCCCAGAACTGGGGATTTCTCCCCCAGGGCTCCCCAAAGCACACAGGAGTGCAGCCCTCGCAAGGAGAGCTCTGGTCAGGGTTCCTCTGTTACACCGAGTTTGGCTGAGGCATAAGATCTAATTAACTGGCCACATGGAGAGGGACGTCTTTGTTAATTAGGAACCAGTTATGCTGGGCTGTGGCAAAGGCTGCAGGCTTCAGATTCTGCCTGAGCCAAATGATGCTACTCAGGCAGCAGCCAGTGATGCCCATTCCTCCAGCTTTCACCCAACTGACAGCACACCCATGTGCTCTGGCTCTTGTTAAATCTCTACCTGTGCTCTGAGCTTCCAAGCACCTCAGCTCCAAGAGAGGGCTAAACACCTCCAGAGAACCCAGAGCTCTGTCCTCTTGTGCTCACATACCTTGCCCTCCAAGATCTTCCGGAATCTGGACTCAATAGCACTATGGAAGAGGTTGTAAAGCCATCTGCAGAGAGAAACCAGAGAGGAGTCCTTCTTTAGCTCAGAGGCTGCTGCAGGAGTATTTGCCCAGGAAAGGGAGACACCAGAGATGTGACACTTTTGGGGAACAACATTCCCATCCCCATCTGGCACCTGCCTTTGCCTCAGGTTGCCAACAGACCTGCTGGTGAACCACCTGCAGGCAGGACTAGTGACTGCCTTAAACCTCCCTCAAACCCGCAGCCACAGCAGGACAAATTCAGACCAGGCTTAAGTTCATTCAATTGCACACCTGGATGAGAAGTGTGTGGCAAGAGTCCAGAGAGAGCTTGGGGGTGCTGTGCCAGGGCAGGCAGCCCGCGGGCAGAAGGGGCAGCCTCCAAGGGACTGCAGATATGCCGATACCTTGTGCCCTGCACCGAGCCTGGAAGCCACCTTCCCAGGGCAGATGGGCTAACACAGAGCATTTCTAAGCCCACACAGTGAAGTTACGTACCCCAGTCTGCCTGAAAAGCGTACTCGGACTTTGGAGATGCGGGTGCTGCAGTCAGAGGTGTCAATGGTGGGTTTCCCAGAGGCATCATTGCCCAGCTTCAGGTTGATTTTGATATAAACATTCTCCACCGACACTTCAAACGAACCATGGTCACGGCTTCAGGGAGAGGAGAAGAAGTGGACATTTCTTACTGGTGAATCACAGTGAAGGAACCCCAATTCATCCAGAGCCTTGGAACGGATCTATCCAGCTCAGGCTCTCACTCTCTCTCACACAGAGGAGACCCAGGTGGCTTTTAAACTCAGGGAAACCCAATTTCACTGGAACATAAACTAGAAGAGGTGGTCTTGGAATAGAGAGGAGCAAGAGCAAGTAGGGGAGATGGGAGAGAGACAGGAGAGTGATGCACAGCTTCTCCGTTGTCCACCTTATTCTTGCCTCCCACTCTGCTTTATCCATCTCAGTGGCTGAACAAGTAGCAGCTCTGCCCACCCCTGGTCCTGGCTCCGGTCTGTCCCTGCAGGTGCTCAGAAAGGTGCCCCCCTCCAGTGCAAGCAAGAATGAGGGACTGTCCCTTACAATCTAAGTGCCACAAGAGGGAAGATGGCTTTCATGTCCCACCCTCTCCCCTAACTTGTAAGTGGGATAATCTTTGCCTGACCAGCTCTGAGGGCTCCTGGCCTAAAGGGACCCCTGGCTGAGCTCCAGCTTTGGGAAGGAGAAGTCATCGCATCTGGAGAGGTCAAAGCAACATCCGCCCAGACATGAGGGAGAGGGAGAGGAGAAGAATCACAGAGCCCAAGCAGGGACACAGGGAGCCCAGCACGTACAGGAAGTGTATCTTCACCCGCCAATTCCCATCCACATCAGCAAAGGCACTGGCGATGGAGACCTGCAGGCCCACTTTGGGAACCAGAGAAATCCGAGAGTATGGCAAGTGGAAACCACGAAGGTCCAATCTAAAAGTAAATAAATACAAAAGAAGAGAAAAGGGTCTTGAGGGGTCTGTCTGAACCCTGGGCACACAGCTGGAATGGTTGCAGGAAGTATGGCCACCGCGCCCGTGCATCCCTAGCTCCCATCCCAGTGTGGCAATGCCTGGATCAGACAAGTAGAGCAAAGTGGCATATTGAGAAACAAGGTCCCTGCAGCCACCCAGACAGCGACTCGAAACCCCATGCAGCAGGAACAGAGAGGTGTCGCTGGGCAGCGAGGATTTGGAGTCTCTGCAGGGGCTGAGCTCCTGCTACACGGCATGGACGGGTGCCCTGCTCACACAGACAAGGCCACCTCCACCACCTGGGCTTCAGTTGCACAAAATCCGCCTGCACCCAGGGTGTGGTCACCCTGGTTTCCTTTTTCCCCTTTGGGCAGAGAGGGGAAGCAAGAGTGTCTCTGCCTGCACCAAGGACAGGGCAAACATCTCTGGAAGCTGTGGAGGGGACAGAAGGCTCCTCACTGCGCCAGGACTCCCCACCTTCCGCTATCCCTCCTGCCCCTCGTGTGGGTTGCGAGGCAGGACGGGGACAGTGACACTCTAGGGAATGAGCAAGGCTCACCTGGAGAACTCATAATGCACCTTCCCCACATGCCGGATGCGAAAGTCACCTGAGATGTCCGGCAGCTTCACATGGGTCAGCTCCTTCTCAAGGATTGTGATCCCCTGCAGATGGGCTGCAGGGATAGAAGGACAGTGTCACCACCCCACGCTTCCCACAGGAGCCTGGGGTGTGCACCAGGAGCACAGCTAAACGGTTAAAGGAAAGATCCAGGCAATGCCCTGGCTGCTTTCCATCTCCCAGGCTACCTTTAAAGCTAATCTCAGTGCACAGAGAGACTTCTCAGCACACCAGCAACTGCCTCAGGGATGCCCACTTGCAAGCCCTACGCTTGGGGAAGGTGGTGGCCAGGAGGCATGGGAAGTGGGGCAGAGCTCCAGTCCTCCATCTCTGGGCTGGATACTGTATGCAGGAGAACCTGGGCACTGTGCTGCTCCATGCCCAGCACCTTGGGCAAAGCTGGATGGAGCCCACATCCCAGGGAGCAACATCCCTGCATCCGTATGGGAAGGGGAGTCACGTCCTCCTCTCCCGCAGGGCTGGCAGAGGCTGCCGGCTGAATGAGCTGTTTCTCACACAGCGTATTTCAATCCACATCAGGGCTCCGCCGGAGCCAGGTCTCTACCTGCCTCAATAAAGCCCGTGTGGGGCTCATCCATCTCCCTTCACTGCCCCCCCTGCAGCTCCCCACATCCTCTCTCCTCTGGCGCTCGTTCCCGTGGGGCTCAGAGCTCGGCTGTAGAGACACAAGCCACGAGAGCAGGACCCTCTCACCCTGCCAGCCCTGCACCTCCCCTGATTCTGATGTGATGTAAGCCCCCCCCGAGACCTCGCAGGGCCAGGCCCTTTGCAGGGGCTCCCCAAAGGTGGCGGTGGGGACAGATGGGGGCATCAGCAGGAGGACCCGGGTGATGGTGTGTTCAGCACCCACAGCCAGGGATCCCCCCCAGGACCCCACACACTCCATGTGAGTGTCTGGCTCTGCACCTCAGCCACCAGCACACCTGCAAGAAGAGGAAAGCAGAAGCTGAACCTACCATAGTCCAAGCCTGCCTGGGTGATCCTCACCATGAAGCCAGGGTTAGCGGCTCCAGCGAGTGTCAGGCACAAAGCCAGTGCCCCACAAGCCACTGCCAGGCTCCGTGCTCCCATCCTGGCTGTCCTGTAGTGCTGTCCTGCTGCCGGGCTCTCCCTGCTCACACCGCCCTTATATTCGTGCCAAAACAGGATCTAAGGAGAAGGAGGCGTGCATAGCCACTGCTTTAACCCACAGGGGACGTCCCCTGCAGCCTCAGGGCTTCCTGCTTGGCTACTGCCCCACTTCTCTGCACTGCTGGCACCAGCGTCTATAGCATGGCACTGCATGTCACAGCACATCTGCACCCAGTGGCACACATGGTGCCTCACCTCACAGGCAGGCAATGGACAGTGAAAACCAGAAGGCAACAGTTCAGTTTCCAGCTCTAGACTGGGTGCTGTCCCTGGCTGCAGCAGAGGCAGGTGCTCGGTGAAGCAAGACCTGCTGCAGGCATGGGTTTGGCTCTGCCAGTTGTGTTGGATGGGGCTACCTTCTTGCTGCATGCTCTCCTCTTCCCTTCACTGATCAAAGGCTGGGGACAGCCTGGGCTGTCCCTGGGCCATGCCAGCCCTCCTGCCCCTTGTCCTGTTGCCACCACACTCCCGGGCTGCTCTCTGCTCCTGGGCATTAGCTGCTGCTATCACGACACACACCTGCCAAAGCACCAGTTGCAATCAGAGCAGTCATGGGCACAACAGGGGCTAAAGAAAACAAGTTACTGTTCCTCAATACACACGAGCCAACCCCAGAGTCCCCAGACACTCAGCAGAGCTGGTGAGGGGGCACCTGCCTGGGCTGGACAGCCATAGTGGGGCACTGGGAGTAACTAAATCAGTGAGTCACCTTGCGCCTCCAGCCCCAGGGCTGTGTCACAGAGCAGCCATGCACAGGAGGAGACATCCAGCACACTGGGAACAAGCCCAGAAGGCAAAACTTCTAGGGCCCTGACATGTCATTGCTTTTGGGCTCAGAATGGTTGGAGGGGGGTGTGGAAGCTGGGTGCCACCAGGAAGGGGCAAAGTGGGGATCGCCCCTACAGCCCCAGCCCAGAGAGCAGGGCCGAACCCTCCCACAGGCTGCAGGGTGGAGGTGAGGGAAGAAGAAGTGATTTAAGTTACTTTCGTTTCCTGTTGGGAAACCATCAAGACCCAGCACAGGAAACCCACTGCAGCTGATGCAGGCAGATCTCATACTGGATCCAGGGAAGTCCTGCTTGCCAGAGGACACATCCCTCAAACAGACACTTATGAAATGCAGCTATTGCTCAAGCACAGCTCGTGGCCATGCCCTGTGGGGCTGCAACCTGCTCCCCCAACCCATCTTCATCACAGGGGTAGACACAGTAGTGGGCACATGGTCAACAAGTCAGACTCCTTCTAACATCCAAAATACCCTTCAGGGCCCCCAAAGCACCCAAACTACTCATTTCCCCCCACACACACTGCAGTGACTCCGGCTGCAAGGAGGCACACCGACCCCACCAGCCCTTATGGCTGCTGGCCTTGGTCTTTATACAAGGCTGCAGCCACAGGGCACGGCTAGCCCCACCAGCACAGTGCTGCCCCAGCCTGGCCACCTCATGGCACTCAGGCTGCCCACGGAGGGGGAATGGCAGCACCACAGACCTCTCCTGCCCCAGACTGAGTGGAAAAGCCCACCACCCACAGTGCTTGCCCACAGGGCAGTATGGCCACATGGGGAGGCTGTGCCAGGCCTAGGGTGAGGTCACGTTGCCACAGCGATGACCCATAGTCCTGGAATCAGAGCATGGTTCCAGTTGGAAGGGACCTTTAAAATCAAGTCCAACTGTTAAGCCAACACTGCCAAGTCCACCATTAAACCTTGTCCCTCAGCACCACATCTGCACATTTTTTTTAAATACCTCCAGGGATGACCACTCCACCACTTCCCTGGGCAGCCTGTTCCAATGCCTGACAACCCTTTTGGTGAGGGAGTTTTTCCTGATATCCGAGCTAAACTCGGTGCAACCGCTGGTGCAACTCAAAACCATTTCCTCTCAGACTCGGCCCTCAGCCTTGTTGAACCCCAAACCGTTGCCCTCAGACCATGGATCCAGCCTGTCCCGATCCCTTTGCAGAGCCTTCCTACCCTCAGACAGAACAACACTCCAACCCCATTTGGTGTTGTCACAAACTTATTGAGGGTGCACTCAATCCCCTCATCCAGATTCTTGATAAATAGATCACACCACTTGTGACCAGCTGCCAACTGGGTTTAACTCCACTCTCCTCAACTCTTGAGCCCAAACCAGCTCCCTTAGTATCCTTGGGTGGACCCCATCCAACTACATAGACCTGCGAGTGTCTAAGAGGTGTAGCAGGTCAGTAACCACTTCCCCTTGGATTATGGGGCCTTATTCTGCTCCCCATCCCCGTGTTCCAGCTCAGAGAGTTGGGTACCCCAAGAACAACTGACCTTTACTGTTAAAGACTGAGGAAAAGAAGGCATTCAGTACCCCAGCCTCTTCCTCGTCCTTTGTCACTGTTTCCCCACACATCCGATAAAGGATGGAGTTGGGGACCTCACAGGCAGCTGGGCACAGCCCCGCCATGGAAAAGTGAAATAATAATGAAAGCATGATGGGCCATTGTACTTCACAACAACCACACAGACAAAAGTAGCCACAACAGGTGTTTTGGGTGCCTGGCTTCCCCTGAGGGGGGCTCCTGGTAGGCCATGACTGCCCCAAGCAAGCCTTGGGTCCAGTGCTAAAGGCCCAGGGCAGTTACACAGTGACAACACCAACACAGCCATGACCAGCCACTTTTATTGCCACTAGCTGCCTCCAACAAACCAAAGGAGGAAGGAGAGGGGGCCAAGGTGTGGTTGGTGGGCCAGGGACCCCCAGCTCTCAGTAATGCTTGGTGATGCCCTAATGGGGGACACAGGGATCAGGACTCAGGGGTGCTTCTGTCCCCAGCTATGGTCCAGGGCAAGGTGGGCAGTGAGGGATGCTGCAGTAGAACCAATGGTCTTCAGCTCCAGCACTGGGGCTAGAGGAAGGGAAGGTGTGAAGCGGGCATAGTTGCTGCTTGAGGTCCTTCTTGTTGCCTTATATGTTTCTCTGGGGCTGAGAATGAATGTCTCCTCCGAGCAGCAGGATATTCTGGGAGAAAGAAAGAAAGCGTGGGGCTGTGACAGGCCCTGGCAGCCACTTTCTACTGTAACTGGCTGAGCTCACAGAACCCACCACATTTTGGGGAGGGAGGATGGATGGGCAATGTGTGGTTCTGCCAGCCCAGGTTCTGTGCCTAATTTTATCCCTGGAAGAGCTCTGAGGACATTTCACAGCCATTACTCATAATAACTCTTCACCATCCCCAGTGTGAGCCTGGGTTTAAGAACTGGAGGATGATGTGCTGCTGCCCTGGGGGTGCTGAGCCCAGACCTGCACCATGTGGAAAGGTAAAGTGGGGCTCTGATTTGCAGTTCAGCTGCTGGGATCCTGGCTGACTGCATCCTCCTGCCTGCTGCATCCCAGCACAGTGGTGGCAATGGGCTTTTTACACCAGGGTGGCAGGTGTGGGGCTCGAGAAAACAAGACAGGCTCTGGCCAAGGCTGGGTGATCCCCCCACTCACCGGGTGAAACTGCACGATGATATTGGAGAGCTGCATTCCTTTTGGCATTGGCAGAGGGAAACCTTGACCTAACCTGTCTGGAAAAGACAACACATGTGGCCACATTGGGATGAGAATGGGAGCAAGAGGGAGCACGTGCTGTGCAAAGCAGGCAGCCACCTCCTCCTCCTCCCAGCCCTTTCTCTGCACGCACTGCTCCAGGGGTAGGCAGAGGAAATTCCTCCCAAGCTCCACAGAAAGGCTGGGGGCTGCACGTTGTGACGGGCCACCCCCTCCTCCCGCGCCCCTGGCAGCCACCAGCCCTGCTCTGGCCCCATGTGCTGGGGAGCCATGAGAAGCAGGGAGGGGGGGAGAGGGTCTGGAAAGCATTAGGATGTGTGTCCTGCTCATTTTTTTTCCATTGCGTTCACTGCTGGCTGCGTGTCACAGCACCGAGAGGCTCCGCACACCACGGCCGGGCGCTTCTACTGCTGTCTCCTGCTCTCCCTGCAGGCTTTATCCATGGATAATCAGGCTTGGTGACAGGATTCAGTTACTGAGATGGGGCTGCTTGGATGGAGTGACCTGGCCAGTGACTACCCCAGCATCCCTATTCCCCTCAGCAGGTTCTCACCATTAATACGTGGGAGCAGGATACTGGAAGCTAAGAAGTTCATTATGGACTCCAGTGATTCCACCTGGGGAGTAGAGAGAGGGAGAAGGGGAAGAGCTTTAGGTTCCAAAAGAGCAGGTACCCAGGCACTGGAGGATAATGAGGAGAAGAAACAGAGACAAGGTGCTGGGAAGGGCACATTCTTTGCCAGAGACCAGCATCTTTGTCTGGCCATAGTGGCAGGGCAGATGTGCAAAGATGAGAGGGGCAGCGGCAGCTGGCTCTGCCTCCTCTCCCAGTCTCACAGGCTGAGAGAAAAGGCATCCATGGGGTCAGTGTGGGGCTTGGGTGCACCCCCATGTCCTGTGTTGTCGGGCAAAGGAGTATGGCGGGGGCTCTAATTATGGTCAAGCATAGCTCACCTGGAAAGTGCCAACATCTGAATGTTTCAGAGAAAGCTTCATCCTGTGCAGAGATAGAAGTGGTGCTGTAACGGCTGCCCCAATGGAGGGACCTGTTCCCACTCCCGAGCTGCTGTTGATGCCCATGTGGTTCCCACTCCCTCCACCCTGGCTCATGCCCTCTGAACTAGGTCCCCATCCTTGGGGNAGGTGCTGGGAAGGGCACATTCTTTGCCAGAGACCAGCATGTTTGTCTGGCCATAGTGGCAGGGCAGATGTGCAAAGATGAGAGGGGCAGCGGCAGCTGGCTCTGCCTCCTCTCCCAGTCTCACAGGCTGAGAGAAAAGGCATCCATGGGGTCAGTGTGGGGCTTGGGTGCACCCCCATGTCCTGTGTTGTTGGGCAAAGGAGTATGGCGGGGGCTCTGATTATGGTCAAGCATAGCTCACCTGGAAAGTGCCAACATCTGAATGTTTCAGAGAAAGCTTCATCCTGTGCAGAGATAGAAGTGGTGCTGTAACGGCTGCCCCAATGGAGGGACCTGTTCCCACTCCCGAGCTGCTGTTGATGCCCATGTGGTTCCCACTCCCTCCACCCTGGCTCATGCCCTCTGAACTAGGTCCCCATCCTTGGGGCCTCCTCACCTCTGTGCCAGAAAGCCCAGAAAAGAAGCATCCCCTCAGCCACCCCACCTGTACTGCTCTCCCTCCTTACCTGCCCATCTTCAGGTTCCCAGTGATGTGGCAAGATTCCACGTTGATGACAGCAGAGATATTGCCTGTCTGGGGAGAGAGTGCAGAGCTCTGGCAGTGCTCACCCCACCTCACCCCAAACCAGACACCCAGAAGAACAGCCCAGACCAGCTGAAACACAGTGGGACCACTGCCCAACCAGGGGCATGTTTACATGCAGTGTAAAAAACCCAGCATTTTCAGCTTGAATATGTTTCTGTTGGTGACATGCCCACTGCACTAGGACTGGGCTGGTTTTGGATGGCATCCGGCACCTCTCCTGGCAGGCTCAGCGTTGCTGAAAGCAGCACAAGGATCATGCAGAACTCAACCTCCCATCTTTGCCAAACTGAGATACAGGGGAGAGCTCAGCAACCATACTGTGTCAGCCAGAGCTGTGACTGCACCAGGAGCTGCCCAGCCAGGTTCAGAGTAAGGAAAGTGCACAGACTCACCAGACTGATGAGGAAGAGAGGAGCCAGGCTGGAGTTGGGAAGGATGGCATAAGCCTGCATATCCACAACAGGCTTGAGTAAGAGCCCTCCTGGTCCAATGCTCAGGAGTGGGGCGGAAGGGGCATAGAGCCTGAACTTCATCCCCATGGCTGGGTATATCTCTTCTAGCTGCAGAGGAGCAGGGAGATGGTTGGGACAGTGGCACAAACCCCCGTTCCAGGGGGAGACCACCTTGCACAGAGCAAACCCAAACCTGCACATGGCAGGAGCTCTGAGGAGGGAAGGCTGGACCACTCACCTGAGGAACGAAGGCTGAGAAGGTGGTGGTGTCCAAGTGAAAGCTAGTGCCCTTCGTGATCTGCAAGGGGTGGACAGTCACACTGGGGCCATGCATCACCCGTGGTGATGTCACCCTCCTGTCCCCTGACCTGCCTGATGGCCCCAGCCCTGTCCTGCAGCTCCCAGCTCAGCCTCCAGGCAGCCCAGAGGAGCCCTCCAAGACTGCAGGCTGCTGCCAGAGCTCCTCTGCAAATGCAACCTGCTGCCTGGAGGCACAGGGACATCCCCTGTCCCACCTGCACCACTCACCATGGAGTCTGTGATTTCAAAGACCAGTGCTCCAGCTTCATGGTAGGCAAAGCTGGCTGTGTTGAAGAAATAGCTGGAGGCCCCAAAGTAAACCATGCGGTCGTGATCCGGAGGCAAGGTCAGTGCCAGTGGAGCGAAGGGGACGGCAGAGCGGTTAGCCATGGAGAAGAATTCACCCTGGTAGGAGATGGAAGGAGAGAGGTGAAACAAGAGTGCAGAGGGTGGTGGGACTCACCTGCTGATGCAGGCTGGGAACAGCATTTGCAGGAGGTGCCTAAACCCAGTTCCCCACCCACTTGCAGCGACAGCATCAGCCAACTCAGGCTTTCCCAGAGCATCATCTCACCTTCATTGCCACATCCAGGGACTGGGCAGTAGCAGTTGGAGGAGCCACCAAGGAGTAATCAAGCCCAACAATGGTATCTATCTTGGCTGTGACTGTAAAACAAGGGACAAACACATGAACAAGAGCAACACGGCACAAGAAGTCTGGAAGCAGATTGCCTTCTCTGACATCTAGGCAGTGCCATGCCTGGGCTTCTCAGTACAACATCTCCATGCCAGTGTCATGTGTGCTTGTTCCTCTTTAGAAGCAACAAAATCACATTTCCCCTCCTGGTTGTTTTTCAGCCATGTGGTCTGACTCCCAGCCACAAGGAACAGTCTGGGTCCCAACTAAGGCATCCCACCCTCCCCAGCTCCGGGGCACAGCACATTGGAGGCTGCATGCGGATGAGCAGTCTCAGTGGCCGGACAGGCTGCACAGTGACAAGTCTCTGCTGATGTGGTGTTCCCCAGGTCCCAACTTGGGTGTGGAAATAGAAGGAAATGGGGAGTGGACATGAGGTAGCACCCTGCTCTTGTGGCCAGGAAAGTCAAGAAAGAAAAGCTCCTAAAACCCCATGCAGTTCCCATCTGGTACCTGGCAGGGTCTGGATGTACGGCTGGAGATTGCTGCGCACGGACTTGGCCACGATATCACAGACCTGCAGGAAAGAAACACAGTGAAGCTGAGCAAGGGCAGCTCTGCTGAGGGTGACCAGTCCCAGTCCCCATCAAAGCCTCAGCTGTGCTCTCTGCTTTGCTGCTTGGTACCATTTTTCTTCCTCAGAAAAGCCTGGTTAAATAAAAGAGTACACAACAACATTTTTCTCTGCTCATCAGGCAGCACATTAATTAAGTGTCAAAGATACAAAGCTACAGAAACATTTAGGTTGGAAAAAGACCTCTAAGATCATCAAGTCCAACCATAAACCTAACATTGCCAAGCCCATCACTAAAACATGTGCCTAAGTACCACATCTGGAGGTTTATACCTGCAAACATCGGTTTACAGCAAGCTCCCCACCTGTCCTTCAGCTCAATGGAGCCCCTTCAAAACCATCTCATGTGTGCCCTCAGACTTTTTCTGCAGCCCCTGACAGAAGGGATTGTGCTGAGCAGCCAAGTCTTGGCTGAAGCAGAGCCACTGAAAGAGGTAACCCACCCCTACGGGTGCAGGAGCACTAATCACACCCCAAAAGCAGTGCCCATGAGTTTCTCCAGCTCTGCGCTGCCAGGGCAGAAGAGCAAATTCTTCCACCGCCGTCAGCCACGGGCGAGGTTTCAGCATTAGTGGGGGATTTAATGGCAGGCTAAACACGAGCACTGGGAATGCACTGCAGGGCACAGTCCTGCAAACAGCTGAGATCAACTGCACAGAAGACACCAGGTAGGTCAGGCCATCATCAGTTCAACTGGGCATCCAGGCTGCAGCAGCTGATGGTGAAACGCAGAGTGGCTGTGGAACAGTGGGGAGGAAGAGGAGGGACAGAGCCTCGGGCATGGCCTTAGGGTCAGCGGGTTGCAGCTCTTCCCTGTGCCCATCCCGTATTCAACCCTGGGGACTGGGGGGACAAGGAGTACCCAAGCTTGTGCAGCAAGACCAGGAGGCAGACAAAGGCTGCCCTTGGACCCCAGGGCACAGACTGGTCCTAGCTCTGCCCTCTCCTGACCATCACCCCTCACACCATCTCACACATGGGGGAAGACACTGAGAAATGGGCAGAGGAGGTGCAGAGTGCAGCAGAGCTCCCCCCCCGAGCCCCAGAGCTTCCCTCCTTCCAAGAGGAAAAGAGGCAAAAAAGGCCTTTGAGCCTCAGCTTTGCCCGGCTGCCAGCCCATCTGCTGCCACAGCTCCTGGGGGCCTTGGGAAAGCCACTCCATGGTATCAGGAACAGCGCCCGGGCAGGATGGGATCTGCTGTGGGAGTGGGATTTGCCTGTCCTCCAACTGCCTCCTGGGAGGCTGTAACTCCTGCCAGTTAGCCGTGTAGTAATTATTGCTAACAGCTTGTTTCCATGTCTTCTTGCAGGTCTCCTGCACGCCCCCTTTTGTACCGGGTGGTCGGTGTCCAGGGCCTCCCTGATGCACCCCGGCAAAACATGATGGGAAGTGTCTGAACCCCAGAAATGGGGATTTCTCCCCCAGGGCTCCCCAAAGCACACAGGAGTGCAGCCCTCGCAAGGAGAGCTCTGGTCAGGGTTCCTCTGTTACACCGAGTTTGGCTGAGGCGTAAGATCTAATTAACTGGCCACATGGAGAGGGACGTCTTTGTTAATTAGGAACCAGTTATGCTGGGCTGTGGCAAAGGCTGCAGGCTTCAGATTCTGCCTGAGCCAAATGATGCTACTCAGGCAGCAGCTAGTGATGCCCATTCCTCCAGCTTTCACCCAACTGACAGCACACGTGTGTGCTCTGGCTCTTGTTAAATCTCTACCTGTGCTCTGAGCTTCCAAGCACCTCAGCTCCAAGAGAGGGCTAAACACCTCCAGAGAACGCAGAGCTCTGTCCTCTTGTGCTCACATACCTTGCCCTCCAAGATCTTCCGGAGTTTAGACTCAATAACTTTATGGAAGAGGTTGTAAAGCCATCTGCAGAGAGAAACCAGAGAGGAGTCCTTCTTTAGCTCAGAGGCTGCTGCAGGAGTATTTGCCCAGGAAAGGGAGACACCAGAGATGTGGCACTTTTGGGGAACATCATTCCCATCCCCATCTGGCACCTGCCTTTGCCTCAGGTTGCCAACAGACCTGCTGGTGAACCACCTGCAGGCAGGACTAGTGACTGCCTTAAACCTCCCTCAAACCTGCAGCCAAACCTGCACTCAAACCTGGATGAGAAGTGTGTGGCAAGAGTCCAGAGAGAGCTCGGGGGTGCTGTGCCAGGGCAGGCAGCCCGCGGGCAGAAGGGGCAGCCTCCAAGGGACTGCAGATATGCCGATACCTTGTGCCCTGCACCGAGCCTGGAAGCCACCTTCCCAGGGCAGATGGGCTAACACAGAGCATTTCTAAGCCCACACAGTGAAGTTACGTACCCCAGTCTGCCTGAAAAGCGTACTCGGACTTTGGAGATGTGGATGCTGCAGCCAGAGGTGTCAACGGTGGGTTTCCCAGAGGCATCATTGCCCAGCTTCAAGTTGATATTCATATTGGTGTTCTCCACTGTCACTTCAAACGAACCGTGGTCACGGCTGCAGGGAGAGTAGATTTCTTATTGGTGAATCACAGTGAAGGAACCCCAATTCATCCAGAGTTTTGGGACGGATCTATCCAGCTCAGGCTCTCACTCTCTCTCACACAGAGGAGACCCAGGCGGCTTTTAAACTCAGGGAAACCCAATTTCACTGGAACATAAACTAGAAGAGGTGGTCTTGGAATAGAGAGGAGCAAGAGCAAGTAGGGGAGATGGGAGAGAGACAGGAAAGTTGATGCACAGCTCCTCCATTGTCCATCTTATTTTTGCCTCCCACTCTGCTTTATCCATCTGAAACAAGTAGCAGCTCTGCCCACCCCTGGTTCTGGCTCAGGTCTGTCCCTGCAGGTGCTCAGGAAGGTGCCCCCCCGCCCCGGTGCAAGCAAGAATGAGGGACTGTCCCTTACAATCTAAGTGCCACAAGAGGGAAGATGGCTTTCATGTTGTCTCCCCAAACACTTGCAAGTGGGATAAACTGCCTGACCAGCTCTGAGGGCTCTTCGCCTGGAGGGACACTTGGCTGTGGGAAAGAGAAGTCAGCACACCTGGAGAGGTCAAAGCAACATCTGCCCAAATACAAGGGAGAGGAGAAAAAACCTGTCTGGACCCAGAGAAGCAGACCTAGAGCAGAGAACCCAGTGGGGAGGGGGCAGAGGGGCACTTACATGAAACGTAACTTCACACGCCAGTTCCCTTTCACCTTGGTGTAGGCGTTGGAGATGGAGACCTGCAGGCCCACGTTGGGGACCAGAGAAATCTGAGAATTTGGCAAGCGGAAACCAGTAAGGTCCAATCTAAAAGTAAATTAACAAAAAAATAAGAGAAAAGGGACTGCAGAGGGTATGCCCACCCCCAGGCAGTGGCTGGGCAGAGAAGGAGGAGCAGGGTCCCTGCGCCAGCAGCATCCACAGCCTCCCTCCCACAGCAGCAAAGCAGTGCCTGGCAGGGACGTGCAGAGCAAAGCTCTGCCTCTGGGCACATGGTGAAGCAGGATTGCCTCTGCCTGCACCACGGTCATTAGCAACATCCCTGGAAGCTGAAGATGGGACAGGAGGGTCCCCCATGCTTCCCCACGCCTCCTGCCCCTTATGTGGTCTGGGGGGGCAGCAAGCCATCCTGGAGTGGTGGCAGGGCTCACCTGGAGATCTCATAGCGCACCTTCCCCAGGACCTTGATGCGAGAGTCACCCGAGATGTCTGGCAGCTTCACATTTGCAAGCTCCTTCTCCAGGATGGCAATCCCCTGCACACGGGCTGCAGGGACAGAAGGACAGTGTCACCACCCCACGCTTCCCACAGGAGCCTGGGGTGTGCACCAGGAGCACAGCTAAACGGTTAAAGGAAAGATCCAGGCAATGCCCTGGCTGCTTTCCATCTCCCAGGCTACCTTTAAAGCTAATCTCAGTGCACAGAGAGACTTCTCAGCACACCAGCAACTGCCTCAGGGATGCCCTACACTTGGGGAAAGTGGTGGCCAGGAGGCATGGAAAGTGGGGCAGAGCTCCAGTCCTCCATCTCTGGGCTGGATACTGTATGCAGGAGAACCTGGGCACTGTGCTGCTCCATGCCCTGGAGCCAGGTCTCTGCCTGCCTCAATAGAATCCGTGCGGGGCTCATCCATCTCCCTTCACTGCCCCCCCTGCAGCTCCCCACCTCCTCTCTCCTCTGGCGCTCGTTCCCGTGGGGCTCAGAGCTCGGCTGTAGAGACACAAGCCACGAGAGCAGGACCCTCTCACCCTGCCAGCCCTGCACCTCCCCTGATTCTGATGTGATGTAAGCCCCCCCCGAGACCTCGCAGGGCCAGGACCTTTGCAGGGGCTCCCCAAAGGTGGCGGTGGGGACAGATGGGGGCATCAGCAGGAGGACCCGGGTGATGGTGTGTTCAGCACCCACAGCCAGGGATCCCCCCCAGGACCCCACACTCTCCATGTGAGTGTCTGGCTCTGCACCTCAGCCACCAGCGCACCTGCAAGAAGAGGAAAGCAGAAGCTGAACCTACCATAGTCCAAGCCTGCCTGGGTGATCCTCACCATGAAGCCAGGGTTAGTGGCTCCAGCGAGTGTCAGGCACAAAGCCAGTGCCCCACAAGCCACTGCCAGGCTCTGTGCTCCCATCCTGGCTGTCCTGTAGTGCTGTCCTGCTGCTGGGCTCTCCCTGCTCACACCACCTTTATATCCATGCCAAAACAGGATCTGCGGGCAAGGGAGGTATGCAGAGCAGCTGCCACTGCCTGCACGGGGCATCCCCTACAGCCCCAGGGCTTCCTCCTTGGCCACCGCCCTGCTCCTCTGTGCCGGTGACACTGGCGCTTGCCACATGTCACAGCGCATCTTCACCTAGTAACACATGAGGCACCTCACCTCGCAGGCACAGAAGGGTCAGGGAAAAACCAGGAGGTGACAGCTAGGTTTCCATCTCTCTTCACTGCCTGCAGCAGAGGCAGGTGCTTGGTGAAGCAGACCTGCTGTGGGCACAGGTTTGGCAAGCTATGGTTCCTCAATCCATACAAGCAGACCCCAGAGACCCTCACACCCCCAGGAAAGACAGGGAGGGACTCTATCAGGGAGGCAGGTGATAGGGTGGTGAGTAATGGTTTTAAACTGAAAGAAGGGAGATTTAGAATCATAGAATCATCTTGGTTGGAAGAGAACCTTGGGATCATCGAGTCCAACCATCAGCCCTACTCTACAAAGTTTTTTCCTATACCAGATCCCTCAACACCACATCTAATCGACTCTTAAACACAGTCAGGGATGGGGACTCCACCACCTCCCTGGGCAGCCCATTCCAGTGACTGACCACCATTTAGATTAGATCTTAAGGAGAAATTCTTTGCTGTGATGGTGGTGAGACACCGGAAGAGATTGCCCAGAGAAGCTGTGGATGTCCCATCCCTGAAGGTGTTCTAGGCCAGGCTGGATGGGGTTTTGAGCAACCTGGTAGAGTGGGAGGTGTCCCTGGACATGGCAGGGGGATGGAACTGGATTATCTTTAAGGTCCTTTCCAATCCCAACCATTCTGTGATTCCTTGGTGCTTCCTCCCAGGCCCTGCCCACCCCCCAGACCCACACACAGATTTGAGGGAAGACAAAATTAAATAATTAAGTTACTTTCATTTCCCACTGGGGAAATGTCAGGACCCGGCACAGGAAACCTGGTGCAGCTGATGCAGGCAGATCTCAGGGCAGATCCAGGGAAGTCCTTCTTTGCCAGAGGACACATCCCTCAATCAGGCACTTATGAAATGCAGCTATTGCTCAAGCACAGCCCATGGCCGTGCCCCGTGGAGGCTCTGAGGGACAGAACGAGTGGAGGCCAGGTGTCTGTGCTGGAGGCACCTGACACATGAACGATTGGCACTGGAGGGACCGGGGCTTTCGGATCCACTCTCCTTTTCTTCCCCTGAGTTTCAGACCTGGACACGTGCAAGCTGCCTGGCAGATACACCGCAGTACCACAAGTCATTGTCTGCTCTGGGACTCAGGGCAGGAAGAGAAGGACACAGCAGCCCAGCAGGTCTGGTGCTGATGGTGCCTGCTGGAGTGACACAAACAGCCCATAGAAAACCTGGGCACCCAGACAGCATCCAGGGGCTGCAATCCTCCCACCAGCGCTGACCACAACCCACCCCTGAAGTCCAGGAGCCCCTGGCAGAGTTCATTTTGCCCAGGGAGAAGAAGCCAAGACCAGAGGAGAAGCTTAAAAGGCAAAATCCACACTTGCAGCCCCTGCAGTGCCACAACCTTGCCACTGCCTGTTGTCAGTGCTTTGCTGGACCTTGGTGCAGAGGAGAAGCTCCCCAAACCCACAAGTCCATGACACCATCTCTCAGCAGGGCAGTTTCGAAACAATATTTAAGACATTCAGGATGAGCATTGAGGAACCAGAACCACTTCCATGAGGAGAAATGAAATTATATAAGGAGCAGCACAGAGAGGAAGCAAAACCAGAAAGTCTTCCTTCTGGGTTTGAGCAAATTTTAAAGTTGATCGGAAGAAACCCTTCAAACAGCACAAACTCTGACCAAACACTTCTCTGTTTGGCAAGGAACGGTTGAAACCACATCTAAGGCCTGACACCGCGGGCTGTTCCTGGTAGTGCTTCCTTCGACGCACAACAGCAGGTAGTCGAGCATGAAATCCTGCCCTGCCTGACCTGACCCTTCAGATGGGAAAAGGGTTCATCTCACAGGCTGCTCTGCTGGGGAAGAACTGGTCCCCCAATGCTGCTGGAGCTGGGTTGGGGTTTGCTGGGTTGTATGGGCAGGAAAGGGCCATCATCAGCCAGGAGCCAAGAGGCTGGGAAGACAGAGAGATGCAGGAGGTCTATCTCCTGTGCTGCCAGCTGTCCCTTACCCAGGGCTGTGTCAGGACACCTTCCTGGCTGTCCCCAGGCCACCTCCAGCTCCCTATGTCAGGGCTTCTTCTGGCCCCACACAGTCCTCAGCACGTGCGGGCAGTTCCTGATCCTGCCCACAGCTCTTTCTGCATCCCTTGTGTGTTGCAATGCTCCAAACCACCCTGCAATTGCACGCTGGGGGCTCCCCGGGGTGACCTCCGTGGTTCAGCTGTGGCTCTGCCGCGTCCCCAGCAGCCACCAGCTTCGATCTGCTGGGCTCCTTGCCACTCTGAGCCCCTTCCCGAGTGAGCACCCAGCGAGGGCTTGGCTGTACCTCATCTGTCCCCCAGGACAGCCTCTGGCAGATGCAGGGCAGCACGGCAGGCACTATTGATCCTTGGGTGGCGAGCTGGATGTATTTGTCTTCTGCAAGGAAATACGGCCACATCCGTTCACCACAGTGCCACAACCACCCCGGGAATTCCCCAGGGCCCGGGCAGCATGTGCTGGTGCCAGAGGCATCGCTGCTGCCACTTAGTTGGCTCCCAGCCACACTGAATCCCTTCCCGGCTGAGCACCCAGCGAGGGCTGGCTGCATCCCAGCTGTCCCCACGACAGCCTCTGGCAGATGCAGGGCAGCACGGCAGGCACTATTGATCCTTGGGTTACGAGCTGGGGATGTTTGTCTTCTGCAAGAAAATATGACCACATCCATTTGGATGCATCAGGCTTGTTGCCACACTGAGCCCCTTCCTGGGTGAGCGTCCAGCAAGGGCTGGCTGCACCCCAACTGTCCCCAGGACAGCCTCTGGCAGATGCAGGGTGGCGCAGCAGGCTGCAAGCAAGGACACTCAGGCACATTTACCTCCTGCAAGAAAACCTGGCCACATGGGTTTGTCACAGTGCCACAACTGTCCCAGGGGTTCCCTTGGGTCCGGGCAGCACATGCTGGTGCCAGAGGCATTGCTGCTGCTGCTGGTTCAGCTCCCACTTGGGGCTGTGGGGCAGAGCTGTGGCTGGGAAACACCCTGCTGGGGAAAGGCCGGGGAAAACTCGGGACTTGGCAAGAAAAGTGAGAGCAACCCAGCTGGTTTTAGCAGGGAGGGGGGAGTTAGAAAAGAGAAGTCCACAGACAGAAACAGAGCCTCCTATTCTCCACTTCCAGCCAGGTCAAGTTCGCTGCCACCAACAGAACAGGGCTCTGAGCAAGCATAGCCACCATGGCTGTCCCCAGACCTGCAGAGACTTCACCCAGACATCAGTGAAATACTGCCAGCACCGAGATGCGGGGGAGCTGCAGCTCCTGTCCGCTCCCACGTGTGGAGGATCACCACCAGCCTGACTCTGCCCACTGTCACCCATAAGCCCCCGACAACCTTTGATCCAGCAGCATCTAAAAATACAGCTGGGGGATGCGTGGGGGCTCCTCGGCTGTTGTTTTCCCAGCTGCAGGGTTGGCGTGACCCAGCTCCAGCTGTTCCTGGAGCCAGGAAGACTCTCCACCAGCATGGGGTCGCTGCTGACGCCAGCCCTGACCACTGCATCAAAAACAGGCAACTAGGAACACCCAGGGACCCAAAAGCTAAAAAAGCAGGAGCCCTGTGGGGCCCTGTGAGCAGCTGTGACCAGCAGACAAGGACCCTGGGGGCAGGGACGTGGCCACAAGTGATGAGGCTCCCAACGGGAGCCCAGCCCTCACCCTCCCTGCACCCCAGCACCCTGGTGATGTCCTAGGGCCCCCCAGGGACCAGCACTGCAATCAAGGCATCTTCTCCACCCTCTGAAGGCTGCCATTACCCCCAGACAGACAGGCTCCTCTCACAGCACGCCAGCTTGTGACACGAGGTCTGGGAGCCTCATGGGACACAAAAGGGGACGCAGAGAGCTGAGGGGGATGATTCTGCAGAAAAGTAAAAATAAAAATGCAGGAATGGTGACCTCAGGCAGAGCCTGGGGGATCTGAATAGTGGCTCTGTGCCGGCGGAGGGGCAGGGCAGGAGGCCACATGCAGCCTGTCCCAGCAGCTGCTCGGGACAAACAGAACATGAAGAAAGGGAGCAAAAGAGGAGGGTGAGCTCATGGGGTCAGGGGCCCATGGGGCCCCCAGGAGCCCTGCCTTTTGCTGGGCAGCCTGGTCCCCAGCACCCCTACCCCTACCTCCAAGCCTTGCTCTCTCAGAGCAGCAGGAGGGCACAGGAAGGTGCTCTGGGGTGCTACTGGTAGAACTGGATCCAGCCATGCTGGGTGTATGTGCAGGGTGGGCTAGTTTAGCACAGCTGATAAGAGCACCCCAGGACCCAGGCTGGGAGTTGCTGCCCTCAGGCACTCCACAGTGCCAGGGCGGTGGGGTCCCACCAGGCTTGGCCTCATGTCCTTCCCCTCCTGCTCATCAGTGCCAGAGAGATCCTACCTGCTGGTGTAGGACCTGGTCAGCCCCACACTGCCTCCCTCCTCGCCCAGCCCTGGTACCTTTCAGAAGGCATACACACCAAATAAGCTCTTGGGCTCATTTCAGAGGTAACCAGGCAATTAGAGAAGGTCAGAGCATGAGCTCACACTCCCCTTGCTCTCAGTAAGACTATAAAAAGGCTGTAACAGAGTCTGTGAACAAATGCAATTACGGGAGCAATTGGCCACTGGTGTGGAGAGGAGGAGTTGGCCCAGTGGGTCCCAATTTGCATTAGGGCACTCAGGCAGAGGGCTTGGACTGGGTTTGAGCAGAGGGCCAGCTAGGCATGGAGCTGTGATTGTTCTGATGGTTCCAAAGCTATGTGTTCTAGCTGCTGCCCACCCTGCTGAACCGCTGGTGCCTGAACCCTTGCAGCACTCGTGATCTGTACTGGCTGAAAGGGCTCTTGCTAGCTCCCAGGGAAATGGGAAGCAAATGCAGAGCCCTCCCTGGCGCCATCCTCCTTCCAAACAAGCCAGCAGTCCAGCTGTACCTCCTCCTGTCTCGGCTTGTTTTCACAGTGTGTCCTTTGGCTGCCCGCTAACCCCTGGCCAAACGTTCATTATTGAGACAGCCCCGGCGGCTTGCAGCCCACGCTGTGGCCATCCCACCCATCTCTGGTCCCATCCCCTGTCCCAGCCCCATCCCGTCCTTGAGCCCATGTCTGTGAACACCACAGCGAAGATGATTTCAGGCTGAGCAGTGAGCAGAGGGTCTGGGAGCACTGGCCACCGCCCCTGGGGATCGAAGAGCTGCTCTGGGCAGCAATGGTTTGTGTTAGGACAGACCAACCCTGCAGCTTGGGCTTTTAGAGTGTATGACTTTTAGTTCTGCCTTCAAGGTGGTACTTCCCATGGCTGAAGAGCAGTAAGAGACACTTTTCTTCTGCTGTGCTTTTAGGCCAATTCAGAAATGAGATCTTGGAGCGGTGCTAAGTGCTCTCTGTTCCGAATGCAAACCAGCCCTGCCGGGGCCTGTGTTTATTTAAAAAAGAGAGAAGCCACCACCAATACCGCCCGTGTGCTCTCACATAGCTTTGCCTTTTCCCG
>VZTM01007984.1:37921-50696 GCA_013400555.1 Jacana jacana
TGGGGGGCCAGGGGGTGGCAGAGCAGCCAGAACCCACCACACAGGGACAGGCCATCAGTCTTCCTGGGCCCACACTGGGTGCAGAGCTGAGCTCCCCACAGCCCCGCTGCCAGCAGGGGCCAGAGAGTGACCATGCCTTTCACCGCCAAGTCTCTGCTGACACCTCTCTCCCAAAACTGGAGAGCAGAGCCCACTCAGGAGCTGCAGGACACCTCTCCCAGGAGCGTAGACAGCTCCTTCAGATGCATTCCTTCACCCTGCCTGCCCGTATGCGTTTTCCAGGTGCTGATCCCTTGTGTCGCACCACAGTGCCCCACAGGACCGTCTCAGCCCCCAGTACACATGGTCCACCTGCAGATAAGCGAACAGAAGCCACCCAGTACTTCCAGGTTTCCAGCCGGAGCAGTCTGTCCTCTGAAGACTCAGACTCACAGAACTCCACTGAAGAAGCCCCGGCAGCGAGCCTAGCTTTGCACCAGGACCTCCAGAGTCCCAGACCATCTTGTCCCTCTGAAAAGTCCCCCCAGATTGTTTACCTGGAGAACCACCGCACCGAGAGTCCAACTAAAGCAAATGCCAAGTAAAACCAGTCCCTTCCAGTTGGGGCTGTTTCTGTCCAGTTGTGGAAGTCTCGATCACCAACTGGATGAGACATCCCATGCTCGGAAGTGGGATGCTGGGACCCATTGCCCAACCTTGGGTCCCAGGGTCCTTCAGTTCCCCATACTTAGCACTGACCCTGCTGTGGAACAGCAATAACCCCATCTCCAGCCTCACAAGGTTTGTTAATAATCTACTAAGTGTGTAGCAATCCTCACCTAAAGTGCATTTATCCTTATCAGCATTGGGTTTGTCTCAGGACACTGATGAGGGTTCCAGGCAGTCAGCAGCCATGCTTGGAGCATCCTATGGGAGTGCAAACCTTTGCTGAGGCATTTCTGCCCTCCAGCCCTGCTGTGCTCCTCCTCTCTGCTGGGTGGTTTGACCATCCCCTATGCTGCTGCTGTAGCCCTGGCTGAGCCACAGCGATAGCCATTTTGTTCATGTGCACTCATTAATGTGGGACTAACATTAATGTTAATAAACCTGAAGAGAAGCACCCAGCATGGTCCTCATAGAGCAGAAGGTAAAGCTGTATCCTGCAGATAGCCAGGCACTGGATGCTCGCCCATGTTCCCCACTGCCGCCCCTGCCCAGTGCCAATGGGCAGCCCGTGCCACCGTAACAGCCTCCTGTGTCAGATGTGGCCACAGCCTGGCTCTCCTGCCCACTGCCAGCATCTTGCTGCCAGTAGGATGGTCCTGCTCAAACTGCTGTTGGCTCATTCATGTTGTGCCCTGCCCTGTTGGCCCTTGCTGCCACTTGCAGAATGAGCCCCTTTCCCTTTTTAGGGGGTGAAAAGAAATTGCTCTGTCTCTAGTTCTCACTCCCATCCCATCCCCAGTTCATGGGCAAGGGTTGTGTCATCCTGCCTGGCCTTCTGGGGAATGTGCTGTCCCAAAGCCTTGGCGATCCAGCTGAGCTGGGTGCGACCTCGCCAATCACCATCCAAAACAGCCCCGGGGTCCCTGGGGATCCTGTCCCCACCGGCACATCCCACGAGCCACACCGCCTGATGAGCGGGTAAAGCTGGGCAGGGGACAGGCTGTCCTGGTCAGGACCCTGCGCCACCCGCCACCCCAGTCGGCCACATCATGAGCTAATCAAGAGACATTGTAGAAAAAGCAATATCTCACGTAGGAGCCGTTCCAGAAAACCACCCTCCTCCTCCCAGCCACGGCGCAGTCACGGCTGACAGCGCTGCGCCTCAGCAAAGGGCAGTCGCCCATCCCAGTGTTTGGGAGCATCACTCATACCCCCCTCAGCCTTGTTTTTGCCAAATCCCCAAGCCAAGCCCCACTGAGCTCCTCTCTGGAGGCTGCAGTCCCGGCCACCCCCTACCCCCCCACATTCCTCCTGCCCAGGTCATTAACAGCAGTGTTAACGATAACTGACCCCAGCCTTCTCCCCAGGCACTGCCCTGGGACCTCTTGCCTGCTGCTTCTCCCAGTCCTATGTATTGTCCACTCTTTACATCTCCTTACAGTTCTACTAAGCTACATCTTCTCCAGCTCAGACACTGATTTCCCTCGTAGCCTTTCTGTCACTTAAATCCCAGTAGCTGAGTCTATTCCATTCCTTTGGGCTTAAAGGTAATTATCATGGAGTGACACTCAGGGAGGTCTGCACAACCCATCCAGGGAGAACCAGCCAGCTTTGTCCCATTCTCCAATAAATGCTACATCCTGAATGTCACCGAGTTCACCCCAGCCAGGACACTTTTCCTACCTCTTTGTGTTATGGTATTTACCTATGCCCAATTGTCTGGCCCCACGCTGAGTTTAAAGCAGCTCTCCTGCTGCAGAGCTGATGTGCATAAATCCAGAGAAGGAGCAGACGGACACTCTTCCCCCTGCCAGGGGGGAAGATGTCTCTGTGAGCCACCAGGGCTGGCTGTCCCTGCACTGGCCAGCTGAGCGTGCCTGCTCCCTGGCCCTGCACACAGGGCTGGAGAGAGCCATGCCTGCCTGGATGGTGCCCAGCTCATTGCAAGAGCCAAGAATCTCATCTACCTCCAAAGGCATTTAAAGCCTGACAGTTCCCTTGCCCAATTTTCTGCTCTACCAAGAGCTGACTCGTCACCTCTGCAGCATGCTGAAGCAGCAGCACGCCTTCCGAATTCCTCTTCGGATACCGATTTTTGCCTGTCCTTTCACAGAAGCCCATGGCTTTGGAAGCCCTTGTTATCAGTGTGTGGCCACGTGGGGCTGAGCTCAGCCTCCTGCGACCAGCACAGCACACACTTCCCACCCTGGGCTTTGCTGGTGCTTTGCCGGGCTGGACACGATGTCCACGTTACTCATGTCCCCTGGGGAAGGTGTTCATCATCACCACCACAGGCAAGCCAGCTCCCTGGCAAGGAGACCTCTGTTGGGACCCATCCTACAGCAATGCAGCTCCAAGCCCAGCAGGGATGGAGACCACAGGGTCTGCTAGGACCGAGCTGCCCAAAACCCAGGCATCAGCCCACCAGGCATCAGCGGGTCCACAGTGTCCCCTCCCCATCACTCCTGCTTTCTACCACGTCTAGGAAAGTAGTAAAACACCAGGTATTAAAAAAATGAACCACTGTTAAATTGAACAAGAGTGAGGAAGAGGGATGAGAATATTATAGCTGAACTAATATGGTGTGGAATTGTTTGGGTGACGCCACCGTTGCATACAAACCCCTTGCTGTCAGGGGGTGTCACTGGATAAGCATCTCCCATCCACAGCTGAGGCTGCTTTTTATCACTGCAATGCTCCTGGAGTCACGGCACTGCCAGGCTGTGGAGAGACAAAAATGCTAATCAATACTTTTGTCATTTTTAGGATTGATTATTCTAATTAATTCTGGGAGCCGTTCAGCCCGGCTGTGAACAAATAGCTGCTGGTACGTGGGGTGGCAGCCGGACTGGGATCTCGTTTATCCCATCATATCATTCAGGGGATGAAACCTCTCTAGTGGCCATGAGTAAAGCTTCGTATTGATTCCAAAGTGCTTTGCCTGTTTGTAGGAATAACACCTCCAGTGCCCCAGAAGCTGTTTTATGCTTTGCTCTTCTCCTGTCCCATCTCCAGGGGTGACATGAGGTCAAAGGCTGAAATGACCCAAATCTGGGAAGGGTAGAAGTGGCAGGAACTGAGCCTTGGGGTCAACAGCCTCGCCTCAGGAGGATGTGTCTTTACTTAACTGGGGCAAGCAACACCTACTTTAGCTTCCACATTGAAATGGAAGAGGTGCTCACCATTTTTCATTTATCATCTCAGACCTGATCACCCCCAGGGAGGGTGCAGAGAGACCCTTCCTTAGACTCCTTGCTGGAACAGCCAAGGGCAGGGAATTGCCTTGTCTGCCCCCTTGGAGGGTGGGAAGCAGAAAAAGCCTCGAGGGGTCACACCTGCAGGGAGGAGGGGACAGGACAGGGGACCCCAAACTGACCAACGGGGATATTCTGTCCCATCTGCATCACGCTCAGTACAAAAGCTGAGGGATCAAAGGGTCAACTCTCTTACTTCGATGGCCGAGGTCTGAGGCTGCCTCTGATCCCCATCCCAGCATTCCTGACCCTGTTTCTGCAATCCATCTCCTGTCTGTCACCCAGTCCAGTCTAGGACTTACCCTGATGCTGCTGGTGATGTGATCATCATCCTGGGAGCTTGATATGGTTTTGTATATATTGTATCTATTTCATTATTTTATTATTATTATTTTAACTTTAATATTAATACTTCATTAAAGTAGTTTAGGTCATTCTAAACTTGTAAATCTCCTTATCCTCCTCCTCTCCTTTCTTTTTTGGGGGGAGGAAGGGCCATCTGTCAGCTTGGTTTTGGTAATTTTGGCTGACAGGGCACTTTCTAATGTGCCCGTTTGGAGCAGCAGCAGCAGCGTGGCAGCACTAACTGGCACATCCACGGCGTGGGTTTGAGATCCCTCGGTTTAACATCCTAATTCCTCAACAAAACGCTGGGGGAGAATAAGGGAAGAAATAATTAGTGACATGAATAATAAATGCTTCACATCTGCGATGCCATTCCCTGCCTGCCCTGAGCTCTTGGCCAGGAGTGTCGGCAGGTCCCTGGGCTGCAGGGACCTTGGAGCTGGGCTAGTGCTGGCCAGTGTTTGCCTTCGATCCAGCCCGTGCTGAGGGAGCACCTGAGGCAATGAGGTGCCCAACCAGGCTGGTGTCCCCAGAGTGGGACATCAGTCTTCTCTGCCCTGGTTGGAAGAGCCTTTTTCTCCCTCCTCCACTGTCTTCCTCAGCCAGGAAAAAGTTGGGACTTTTTCTAGTTTTTAGGTTGGGGAGAGTAGCACTTCTCATGGAGAAACAGAATCATCTTCCAAAACAGATGGAATTCAGATTCTTCTGAATAAAGCAAAAGGGAAAAAAAAAAAAAAGGCTTTCCTGTTGTTTCTCTTTTTTTCCAGAAGTGAAAAAGGAAAAAAAAAAAAAAAAGAAGGATATTTTGCAAATCCTGAGATTAACTGATAACAAAAGAGAGAATTTCCGGCCTCTCGCTGGAGGGTGAATTGTTTCCTCAGAAGAGCCCTGTGCCCTCGGCTGCCCTCAGCCCCCACATCTGGCTGGACACAGCTGGATACCTCCTACCAAAAAGTCTGTTTTTGCAACATTCTGCAAAAATTTTCTTATCTCTGCTGATCCTTCAGCGCATGATTTATGACTCCAAGTCTGACCAATTAAGCTATAACCTTTCCAGAAAGGCAAGTGCAGGAGTTAATCAATGTCTCTTTCCCACTCATGAAATGGCAAAATCGTTTGTCACAGGTTGGTGGGGGGTGGCCAGCAGGGCTGGCCAGGCTGGTGGGGGGCTGGCAGTGCCAGGGTGTGGGGCACTGCAGCCAGCCCAGCCCACAGAGGGGAGCTCCCACGAGGCCCAGAGAAATACTTCTTTTCCAAAGGGGAAAAAAAACCCCAAACCAACAAACAACAAAATAAAAACCCCTAGATGATGAAGACGAGAAAAGCAACTTGGAGAGAGAGATGGGCAGTGGGCAAGGATGCCAGCCCCATGGACTCCATCAGCCCCATGGAGTCCACCAGTCCCATGGAGTCCACCAGCCCCATGGGGGGACTGCCTTCCTCTTACCCAGGGAAGCCCTTGGGGACAGCTGTCCCCCAACAGCTCCTCTCTCCCTGCTCCAGCCAGTAGCTCCCTGCAGCTGGTAACAGGTCAGCACTGAGCAGGGAACTCCAGCTGAGGTCAGCAGCCACACTCTTCCTCTTTCTCCTTCTCCTCACTTCCAGCTTCCCATCAAGACGTGCCCTGCAGACTGCGGGGGCAAGAGGGACACTGAGTTGTCAACCACAGTGAGACAGAGGGAAGAGGAAGGAAGGAACAGGCAGGGGAAGAGGGGTTACAACACTCCCAGCTGAGGCCACTGCCGTGCCCTCATTTTGGGCAAGGAAGAAAGCATGGAAGATGGATGGCAAAGCAAAGGTGCAGGGACAACCGCAAGTGGGACAACACAAAATGCCCAGACAGGCCTCCCAGCAGTTCTGGTGCCAGTGGAGCTGTCATGGGGCCCCTTTGTGGTACAACAGCCCATGGCATTAGGGCTCGGCCGCAAACAGCCGCCGGGGTTTCAAAGTACAGGATGGGGACTTGGCTCACGCAGAAACGCAGTCGTGCCTGGATTTGCCTTCCTGGGGGTCAACCGAGATACACGGGTCTGGTTTCAGCAGGTAAACACAGAGGGAGCCCTTAATGCAAGAGGAAGCTGAAGGGCAACACGAAGCCATGTAGCACCACCCTCAGCTTCATGAGGGTTTTGGAAATGGCAGCAAGCAGAGATGTCCCAAAGTAGCTTTATTTTCTCCAAGATCCTGCTCTGGCAGAACAATCTCAGATCTCACCCATCACCAAGCCAATGTGGCTGTTGCAGGGTGGCCATACAAATTAAATAAATAAAAAATGAAGAGAGAAATAAGCCATATCTAAGAAAAACAGGAACGTTGAAAGGTTCACCAAAGGGTCAAATTCCAAGGGCCAAACACAGCTCCAGTCCGGTTTGAGCGGGCCAGGGCAAAGCAAGGCCAGCCCAACCACTTTCCAACACCTCACCTGTGCTCTGTCCCAAGGGACTGCTGGAAAATATGTGTGTGCCAGGGGCCTGGTGGTGACCCTGGGAAGCCACTGAGGGGACAGAGAGGTGCAGACAACCCTGTGCTGGACACGTGTGAGTCCTGGGGAATCAAGTATCTAGACCTGACACAGAGGAACATAAGCAGTCCGCACACCTAAGCCATGGCAGGGGAGTGCAGCTCCCTCTCGTTTTCCTCCCACAGACCCCATTGCAGCCTGTCTGCAATGAGGGCAGCGGGGGATCAATGGGGAGAGGCGCCTCGGAGGAACAGGCACCTTGAGGGCAGGAGGGCTGGGGGGTTTCCAGTAAACTGCCGGGAAATGACACCGGGAGACTGGAATTCAGCTCGCACCAGGTTCAACCGAGTTCAGGTTGCAAAATACTGTGTCTCTGGTCATGGCTGCCCCGGCAGCAGATACGTGTGTCTGTCCCACGCAGCCCTGCCAATGGCTGGGACCAGCCTCATGGCCACTCCGGGTCTTGACACGGATGAAGAATCTGTCTCCCCTGCACATACTGCTGCTCCCTCCTGCAGGTCCCATTGACCTGGGGCAGTGGGATGGGGCTGCCCCATGCCCAGGGAGCCTTGCCAGGGAAGCCCCCTCCCAAGCATCAGCAGAGCAGGGAAACCCTCCTCTGCCCCTGCCAAGCTCAGAGACCGAATAAATCAGGTGACGTACAGAAGGTTTGACTTTCTCCTTTCTTTTAAACAGAAACACAGAGTCAGCCTAAGAACAAAAGATGGTGACATAACAAATTTCTCCTAACCACCCCCTCTTCAGCAGTGGGTTGGGGTGCCTTTCCTCAGGGCCTTCCAGAGAAGGTGGTTATCAGCTGGCCGGCTCTCCCCTCTGCAGGTGATGCTGCTTCTCAGTACCAAAAGCAATAAGCCAGACCCTGGGACCCTCACATCCCTCCTCCCACCATGTGAGCAGAGGATGCTTTGACCTCGTGGGGCTGCATCCACACGATGCCCCATGGCTGCAGCACCAGAGCACACTGGGCTCCCCGGACCTGGCTGCGGGACCAGGTGGAAAAATAATCTGCTCTTCCTTGGAAAAGTCACTTCTCCCAAAGGAAAGGCTGCCCGTTCCCTGCACTGCCCGTGCTGGCGGGTGGCTGCCCCCTCCTGCACTGCCGGGAACAAGAGCCCCTTTGTGCCGGCTCCCAAAGCCCCGCCGCCGTGGGAGCCCCAGGGCAGCACCGAGCCCATCTTGCTCAACTGCTGGCCCGGAGCCAGAGCCTCCTGCGGTGTCAAAAAGCCCCAAAACAGGAGGGGTTCCCTCACAGAGCCAGCGACTGCCCCTGCCCCAAAGGGTGACCTCTGCCCATGCCACAGTCACTGACCCCAGCTTCCCCATCTGCTGGCCTGTCCTCCCTCATCTCAGGCTGCGGTGTCCTTATGGACCCTGTCTGCCACCACTGCCCAGCCCTGGCCTCAGTCCCTACCAGGTACAGAGCAGCTACAGTTTTTTTCCCTGCTTTTGAAGCATTTTTCCACGCCCACAGATCAGAGCTCCTCTCCAGCTCTGGCAAGTGAGGGGTAACTGCTGTGTCCTACGTGCCTGGATCCCTACACTCAGCCACAAAACGCTTCCTGACAGCCCCATCAGCGTGAGCATAAAACACTCTCTCACACTTTAAACTTGCACAAAGCCACATCCCAGCCCTGCCACCCCCTTTCCAGACCTGCCTTTCCAGCACGGAGCCTGGGGCAGGGATGGGACTATGCCGAACCCCCTGCTGAGGGTGTCACTGTGCAAGGCAGGGAGCAGACGGGTCACCCCGGCTTCAGAGGGCTCTGGGAGATGGTGGCTCTGCCAAGGCTCACACTTGGGGAACACCTTCCCCCCTGGGTGGAAGAATATGAGGGCAAAGGGGCAGAGCTGTTGAAAGTCGGTTGACAACTTCACTCAGAGGAGACTCAGAGGAAGACACTGTCCCTTTTCAGGGCTTGTTTATCTGCCTGCACAAGAGACTGAGTCAGGATGTGTGGGCACAGCCGGGGGCTGCCGACCTCCCCGGCACACACCCAGGAAAGCAAACAGAGCCTCTGCCCGCCTGGGACCGGGGCAGGCAAGGAACCAGCAGGCTTTGAAGCGACTCCAGGACTGGGGTGGGAGCAAGGGAAGTCACAGTCCTCTGCTGAACACCTTGAGCAAATGAGGAGTTATTTTGGGCATCCAGCAGCACAAACACCCTCTTAATGCAACCTTGTCTTACTAAGAAGAGTAAAAATAATACCATCGGTGGGGTTGGCCTTCCATGTGCAGCATTTTCCAGTGCCTGGGCAGACAGATGCCTCTGTGATACGTGATGGTGAGTGATGTGGGCACTAAAGCCAGAAACAAGGGAGATTTCCTCCCACTAAGATGCTGGGACCAAGCATGGGGCTCCCCGGAGAGCCCCAGGGGACAGCTGGGCACTCAGCTCCTGTCACTTCTCACCCGAGATGCTAGAGCAGGGACTGACGCTGTCAGTTGTTCCTGCTTTGTGCTTGGCCAAAAACCAGACAGATATTAGTCCCTGCAGCCTGACCAATGCAGAGTACCCCAGCCCTGTGGCCTTGTGCACCCCAGCCACCCCGACACCCCTCACAGCCACAAACTGCTCCTACAACTGCTCCCGAGCAAGAACAGCCTGCTTCCCATTGCCATGTAGCAGAGAGTGCCATTACAGGCTCTTTGTCACACATTACCCAGAGCAAACTAAACACCTCCTGAGCACGGGACCTCAGGCTGCAGAGTGCATCCAGAGTTCATGAAAGGTAAGGGAGGAAGAGCGGGCTTGTGTGGGCAGAACCGGAGCCTGCACCCTCCAGCACGAGCCCCAGCACACTGGCACGTGTCAGCAGAGACGGCTCTGGTGCTCAGGAAGAAGTCCTGGGAGTGGGGCCAGTGTGGGGCAGGTGAAAACGGTTGCTGGTGGGGCTGTGGGGTCCCACTGCCACCAGTTCTCCCTCTGCATGGTGGGTGAGAGGGATTCCCACATGCCTGGAGAGGCGGCAGCCCCCCAGGCCCCCCTCCGCAATGAGCCCTCCCTGCAGCCATGGGAACCTTTCCACCCAGCTCTGCCCACCCTGCTGGATCCAAGGGGGCCAGAGGGAGGAAGAGGGTGACATCTTCAGAGGCTCCCCCCGTTGTCCCAAATCTGGGTTCTTCACTCGGTGAGCAAAACCCAATTGATGCACAGAGTCGAGACATTTGTTTGATTCCAGTTCTGAGCAGAAAAGGGTGCTAGGCAATCATCTGCAGAGCTGGCACCTCTGTTAGAAACACACGGGGGCTTCTCTATGAACAGGTAACAGCAGAAAGGCACATCAAAACAGCTGATTGGCCACATGTAGTTATATAAGAAAAGCTTATTTGCACATTTCTGTGCAAATTTGTGCCTATTTTGGTCTGGTCTTATATTTCCATATAAAATCTCCTCCTAGAAGTGTGATTTTTCGTATTAAAATTATCTAACTAGAGGCTATACCTTTGTCCTATCAGGTTACTGTTTCATTTTCTACTCTGTTGGGGCTCCATGTGCAACAATGACTGACTTTGGGATTGGATTATTTATGCTCATGGGTTTTTTGGTTTTAGGGCCTTTCCGTCCCTATTGCTATTCTGTCGTTCGTCTCAGTGGCTGGTTTGCCACTGTGGTTTCTGAGTAGGCCTGTCACTCAATTCTGTGGATTTCTAATGCTTTTTGACATCAAATTCCCTCTTTGAGACTTATGGATATGCTTTACATTTCCTGTAAATCTCACCTTATGCTTTTCCCAAGCTCTGGGATTCCTGTTCTTCTGCTTTCCATATAAAAGGGTGATCCTCTACTTCAGTCTTTGTTATTTGCAGTGCTTTCCTGTCTGTCAGTACCTGTTTGCAAAGACTTGAATACACGGGCAAACATTGGATCGTACAGCTCAGTACCACCATGGTCGGTGTGAGTACAGATATTAAGAAGTGTTGCTTTAGGCAATTTAGGTTTGGTAACCAGGATGTTAGCTAGGAAAGACTTAATCCTTCCTGTTCCTTGACATTCGAGGCCAGATCTGTTATTTTCTATATTTTCTCTTCTACTGATTGAGAATTGCCATTAGATTAAAGCAACGCATCCCCTTAAACTCCTTTCCTGCCTTGTACCCCAGACCCTCTGTTCCAGACAGGGGTGCCAGATTTGTGAATTTTTACCTAGCACCCTTTTCTGCTCAGAAATGGAATAAAACAGATGTCTTGACTCTGTGCATCAATTGGGCTTTGCTCACCTGGTAAAGAACCCAGATTTGGGACATCACTCCTGAGTCTGAGCCAGGAGAGTGGGGTCCTGAGGTGTAATGGCAGGGGTGGGCTGACAGGGCAGTGCTCACAGGCTTTACCTGTGCGGTTTGTCCTGTGATGGGGCAGGAACCGCTCCAGGCTGGCGGCTGTGGGGGTGAGAAGGGCAGTGCCAACACTGGCAATGAGCCTGGTGAAGGCTGATCACCACCTGCACACATTCAGCCTGGGCACACATGTGGTGGAGTGGTGCACAGATGGATTTCATGAAAACCAGCTGCCCCGAGCTTTCCCTCAATGATATTTTGCTGCACTGGCTTTCAATTCCCTCCCCACCTCTCTCACAGATGGTGATGAAGGAGGGGACTCCCCCAGCCACTGCAGCTCAGCTCCTTCACCAGGGACACTGCTTTGCCAGGCCACAGGGTAGGACAGGACAATATTGCTGCAAAATCAGCCCTGTGTCCCCACAGCGGTGCTGAGGCCTGGCCACACCAGGAGTCCCCCATCTCAAGGGGCTTTTCCTGGGCACATGCTCTTGGTGTGCTCAGACCTTACAGTGCCACTGTCTGTACCAAAGAGCCTGTTGTGGAGCTGGAAAAGGTTGCCCATCTTGCTGCAAACCCTCCCAGCACAGTGCTGTGGCATGTCCAAGCAGAAAATATTGCCCACAGCCAGGGACCCCTCACCAGGACCTCCCCAAGCACCGGGAGAACAGATCCAGCTGCATGACTGACACAGAACACACTGGGATATGGAGACAGTCCAGGACAGACAGATTTTAGCAGGGCACAGCCCAGTCGTGGACCCTGTTGGGTAACTCTGAGTACACCAAGAGATAGACCCCAACTGTTTTCAGGACTTTGCCATCCACAAGAAGGTCCTTGGTACCCACAGCAGTCCTGAAGTGACAACACAAACCATCAAACCTCCTGGGCTCTAGGAGGGGAATGGAGTGAGGTGTCTGGGGGAGCAGGAGGGGACCAGCTGGGCTGAGTAAGGTTTCCAGTGTGTAGCTGCCTCCAGGACTGGGGGTACAGTATCCTGCATCCAGCCAAGGGCCAGACAGAGAAGGCTGGCATGGGGCTCCACCCGGAACATCCTTAGTCCTGGCCGTGGTCAGCTTAACTAATATGAAGAAAAACCAGTAAATAAACAAAGTCTGCTCCAGAGGTGAAACGTCTCAAGACCCTACTCATCACAAGCCAAACCACTGCTGAGGTACCAAGGGTGCTCCCAAACCCCAAGACTCCATGAAAGTGTGGGGTTCTACGCCCCCTGCCCCTGCTAGGTGATGTCAAGAGTGTTTGGTCACCCTTGGGGTACACTGGGAAGGCCAGGCCAGGCAGCCTCAGGCAACACCACTGATAGTCCCACAGGGTCAGAGACCCCCAGGCAGGAGAGAGGCCGGTGTATGAGGCAAGGGCTGCCAGGGGAAGTGCTGGCCCCTGCTCTGTGCATAACTCCCTGCGGCGCCATGTCCCAGAGCAAACAGAGAGGCTTCAGGCACATTTTCTCCTCAAAAAGCAAAGTTTCCAGCATGTTTGCCCTCTGGCCACTATGTCTTTCAGGGATACATTTACAGGAAGGGGGACTGGCAGCTGCAATCCCAAGCAGCCCTATCCCTTTGCCAGAAATGGCCGGGTATGGAGATAAGGCACGGGGGAAGAAAACTTTATAAGGAGAAAACATTCCCCAAGTTTCTGGCATCTCGGTGCGAACTGCATAGCCCCTCTCCTCCCCCCTCCTCTTAACCGGCAGCGTTTCCAGCTCCTGTCCGGGGGAGGCGCCGGGGGCCGGCGGCGAGGGGGCTGCGGTGGCG
>VZTM01007984.1:59828-128147 GCA_013400555.1 Jacana jacana
GACACACACCCTCAGGGACACACACCCTCGCAGACACACACACTTGCAGGCTCAAGGCGGTTTTGCCCTGAGAAGATCCGCCGCGCTCGCGGGGGGCTGCATGAAGGCCCGTGCGCGTTTGTCTATCACAGATGTACGGGAGCCTTTTTTAGAGGAGAGAAATAGCAGAAAAACTAAAGTGGATTTTCCCGTGGCTCTCAGAACTTTACAGCCTGCCTTTGAAGCGCTGTAACTACCTCCCTGCTCCCCGGGGAGCTCCGCTCGCAGTGAAAGGCAGCTGTGAGATTAAATAAGAGGTTGCGGCGCCTGCTGCCCGTGCACTCCTTCAAAAGCACTCGCAGCCGCTTTTGTGCCTTTTCTTTTTCCTCCTGCAATATCAAAACCCGACAGGCTGTCACTGCTGCTCGCCACCCGTCTGGTGGGCAGAGTCCCACGGGGACTGCAGGAGCCGGCTCGTCCTGGGGATCAGTCCCCGGGCACCGCTTTGGGTGGGAAAGGGACGGGTGGGAAAGGAAGAGCCGTGCTTGCCCGGGACCCCGTCTCACCCTGCCCTGCCTCCCCACAGTCATGAGGTGCCTGGGGATCCCCAGCCGGGTGGTGACCAACTACAACTCAGCCCACGACACCAACGGCAACCTGATCATTGACCGCTACCTCAACGAGACGGGGGATGAGGACCGGCGCTCCAGAGACATGATCTGGTGAGGGACACGGCAGGTCCCCAGCCTGCCCATCCCTGGGGCGGTGTTTGCTCCTTCCCTGGAACCTGGTGGGCACTGGGAGAAACCAAAGCCACTATGTCCTGGCTTTCCTTACAGGAACTTCCACTGCTGGGTGGAATCCTGGATGGCCCGTCCAGACCTGGGATCTGGCTATGATGGGTGGCAGGCGCTGGACCCGACTCCCCAGGAGAAGAGTGAAGGTACGGTGAGCACCACCTGGGTGCTCCATCCCACCCCATGCCACCAGCATGGCAGGGTCTCTCCCCACCGCCACCGTGTCTTGCCCCTGTGGTGACCAAACCTTGGGTGGTGACCAAACCTTGGGTGGTGACAGCGACTCTGCTCCCTGCAGGGGTTTTCTGCTGTGGGCCAGCCCCCGTCAAAGCCATCAAGGAGGGTGACCTGCAGCTGAAGTATGACATCCCCTTCGTCTTTGCGGAGGTGAACGCTGACGTGGTGTATTGGGTGGTGAAGAGCGACGGGACGCAGAAGAAGAGCACCCACTCCTCTGTGGTAGGGAAGAACATCAGCACCAAGAGCGTGGGCCGGGACAGCAGAGAGGACATCACCCACACCTACAAGTACCCAGAGGGTATGGGGCAGTAGAGGGGGCAGAGACACCCTGGAGGGGGCAGTTGTTGGGAAACAGAGTGAGGGAATGATTAATTAATGCAGCGGCTGCACCAGGAAGGCTCCAAGGATCAGGGCAAAGCAGCCCCAACCATGCCCTCCCCATATTCCCCCTGGGAACCAACCTTTTTTTCCCTGCACCACAGGGTCTGAAAAGGAGAGGGAAGTGTTTGCAAAGGCAGAGCATGAGAAGAGATCGCTCAGGGAGGAGGAGGAGGGGCTGCACCTCAAGATCAAGCTGTCGGAGGGTGCAAACAATGGCTCCGACTTCGACGTCTTCGCCGTCATCAACAACAACACGGACACGGAGCGAGTCTGCCGGCTCATGCTCTGCGCCCGCACCGCCAGCTACAACGGCACCGTCGGGCCCCAGTGCGGCATGAAGGACCTGCTGAATGTCACCATCGCACCCTGGGAAGGTAAGGAACCTGCTGGGGAGCGAGGAGAGGATGCTCCAGTGAGGGCTGGGGTCAGGGCAGCAATTTTCCCATGTTCAGCTGCATCTCTGGGGTCTGCAATGAGGCAGAAGTGGGTCCCCCCCTGGCAGAGCACCACCGTGGTGTCCAGGGTAGCCACTGGGAGGGAGCCAAGTCCTGGCTTCATGCCGATAGCTTTCCAGAGAGGAAACCCTGGTGTGGTCACCAGCCACCCATCTGCACACACACCAGCTGAACAGCAATAAGAGCTGGGAAGGTCCTGTCAGGGGGTCAGCATGGGGAGCCAGGAGTAGTGGGAAGGGCTGGAGGCTCACACAGAGCCCCCTGGCTCAGGACTTGGGGGTCAGCACCTGAAAACAAAGTGTGAGCTAAGAGCTAAGGGCTGGGTTTTGCTTTCTGCCTTCTCCTCACTTCTCCAGCTTGGCACTGCCCAGCACTGCAGGGGCTGTATCCCCTCTAGTTGTCCCACCACCGCCACCAGTTCGTCAGGTTGGCACACTTAGGGCTGGTGTGGGGCAGCACACAGAGGTTTGTGTGTTTTATCCTGTGGAATAACAGCAGCGTTAAAGCATGGGCTGGACCATGGGGACAGCCAGCACCCAGAGCTGGTGCTGGGGTGTTTATCCATCCAGCAGCCCTGTGCTCCCCGTCACCCACATTCACCAGCAACTGCCTTGACGGGCAAAGCCTCAGGCTGGGGGGGCTCCCGCGAGCTGCAGCAGCAAGTGGTGCCTCCCTCCTTCAGGGCTGCATCCTTATTTATCTGCCACGGTGGATTTTTAATCTTTGATGAAAGGATAAGGAACATAGAATCATAGAATCCTTTGGTTGGAAGAGACCCTTGGGATCATTGAATCCAACCATCACAGAATCACAGAAAGTTCTCCCCTACACCATATCCCTCAACACCACATCTAATCTACTCTTAAACACAGTCAGGGATGGTGACTCCACCACCTCCCTGGGCAGCCCATTCCAGGCTCTGACCACTCTTGCTGGGAAGACTTTTTTCCTCATGTCCAGCCTAACCCTACCCTGCTGCAGCTTGCAGCCATTCCCTCTCCTTCTATTGCTAATTGCCTGTGAGAAGAGACCAGCACCAACCTCTCTACAATGCCCTTTCAAGCAGTTGTAGAGAGTGATGAGGTCTCCTCTTCCTCCAACTAAACAGTTCCAGCTCCCTCAATCGTTCATCATAAAAATTTATGCTCCAGGCCTCTCACCAGCTCCGTGTCTCTCCTCTGCACTCGCTCCAGCACCTCGATATCTCTCTTGTGTTGAGGTGCCCAGAACTCGACACAATACTCAAGGTGTGGCCTCACCAGTGCTGAGCACAGGGGGACAATCACCTCCCTACTGCTGGTCACACTAGTTGTTATACAAGCCAGGATGCCCTTGGCCTTCTTGGCCACCTGGGCACACTGCTGGCTCATGTTCAGCCGCCTGTCACCCAGCATCCCCAGGTCCTTTTCTGCCAGGCAGCTCCAGCCACACTGCCCCAAGCCTGTAGCCATCCATGGGGTTGGTGTGGCCCAAGGGCAGGACCTGGCACTTGGCGTTGTTGAAGCCCATAGCTGAGGCAGGGAGCTGCAAATGCATTTAGAGAGGAAGAAAAGTTACTGCCATTGCATCCATCGTGCCGAGGGAGCAAGCGGTGCATGTCTCTGCTGCCCTCCTCTGCAGCCCCCTCCTCTGCAGCCCTCGTGCTCTTCCGGAGCTGGGGCAGACTGGTCTCTGTGGCAGGATTTTCCCACAGGAAGGGAGAGTGGGGGCTGACCCCGGGTCAGCTCTGATAGCATGGTCCCAGGCTGGTCACAGCCACGCTGGAGCTCTTGGCATCTCCTCCTTGGGTGGTCATGACGTCTTGCAGTGTTTCGCCACAGAGCTGTCCTGGGGCGGCCGCTGAACCTTCGTTAGCCTTGGTTACAAATCAGCATTACTGCCTGGTAATTAAACAAGTGTTTTGATTTATGTCAGTTTTCTACAGACCCTTCAGGGCTTGGAAATGCAATACATCTGCTGTCCTGGAACAGCTTAATTTTTAATCTAAGCCAAGATCTGCTCTTCTAATAGTGCCCGTAACAAATGCAGCACCCAGCTCTCTGCTATTTATTGAGCTGAATTAAGGGAAGAATGAGTGTGCCTGATCTTACTCCCACAAAGGGGAGTGGGACACTGCGTCTGCTCAGGCTGGCACCCTCTCCCTGTGGTGGTGGCACAGGTGGGTACCAACATCTGCAAGTGGCTGAAGAGCTGCTCTGGAGCCTTCTACTGTGGGGCTGGATCAGGAGAGCGTGAGCTCAGCCCTGCTGGCCTTTAGGGTCTTCAACATCACTGTCCACAAGCTAATCTAACATCTTTTTCTCTCAGACTTCAATCATGAGCTCCTAAAACTTCTCCCCCCAGCTCCTGCCTGGGAATATAGACCCTGGAATGCCCCAGACTGCAATCCTTAGGGAATTCCTCCATGGAGAGCCAGGCTGGAGCAGTGCTGGGTCCATTCCTCTCCCCACAGCTTTGGCTGATGCTCCAGCACTTCACGTCCTGCCCTCGGAACACTGGGCTTTGCTTCCAGTGGTCACGGACTCTCCGCAACAGCTCTGCAGCTGGTTGCCTTCAGCCTCCTTCCCCCTCAGCACAAGACAGCCCAAGATACAGGATTTAGGATAAACAATGCTCAGAGCTGAGCAAAGGCGGCCAAGGGCTGGCTGGCAAAGCACGTCTGGGACCCCGCTGCAGGCAGAGTCCCAGGGTCCTGCCCTAGCACGTGGCTCCTTCCCCTCCCACAGCCCCAAATGTCCCTTCTGGCACCTGGTTCTGGGGCCCTGGCCAGGCTGCGAGGTGTTCCCCCACACCACCACCCTGAGCCAGACACTCACAGCCCTGTGTCCCTGCATGGGTGGGAGCACCACCAGCACCCTGAGGACTCAGCTGCAGTTGCCCACAGCTCATTTGGGAAATGCCAGTGATCTGGGGATTGATGACAGCTAAACATAACCCATTTTCTTGGGGAAAGGGTTAAGCAGGGCACCCCCAGCATGGGCTCACTTGTGGGTGCTCCAATGAGCAGTCCACCTTGCTGTACCCCTTCCCAACAGGGGTGTCCCAGCTCCCCCAAGACCCTCCCATCCTGGCGAAGCTCCAGGGGAGCCCAGACCAGCTGGGTTGGGAAACGGGTGAGCTCTGACCCTGCTCTGTTCCCCTTCCAGAAAACAGGGTGCCCCTGCGGATCTTGTATGAGAAGTATGGGGAGAGCCTGACTCAGGACAACATCATCAAGGTGGTGGCTCTCCTGACTGAGTACCAGACCGGTGATGTCATTGTAGCCATCAGGGATGTCTACATCCAGAATCCAGAGATCAAGATCAGGGTAAGGGCTTGGCTGCTCTGTGCCAGATGGACTGGGGTGGGGGGGAGGAGGTGGGGGACATGGGGACATTTTCCATTCACAGGGGGTTGCTGCAATCACCCATCACCCTGGGATGTTGCTCCCAATGATCCAAGAGCCCTGGGGCTGGGGCAACCCCACCACAGCAGGGCTTGGTCCTGCATCGCTGAGTGGGGCTGCATCCCCAATGACCTGAATCTCTGAGGACCTGCCTCAGCCCCATCAGGCTCGGGACAGGGGGAGCACCATGGCCACCTAGGCAGGGTAGTACTTGGTCTCCAACCCCACCTGTTTGCAGATTTTAGGGGAGCCAATGCAGAATCGGAAGCTGGTGGCTGAGGTCAGCCTGGTGAACCCTCTCTCAGTGCCCCTGAACAACTGCATGTTCGTGGTGGAGGGCGCCGGTCTCACCAACGGGCAGCAGACCAAGGAGCTGTAAGAGTTTTTCCTTTCTTCACCTGGATGGGCTGGTGGGAGTGGGGCAGGAGTGGAATTTTGTGCTCAGGGCCCCCAGGGAGGGTGGCCCCATGGCCTAGCTCTGTTGAGGTGGGACTCCAGTGGTCCCTGGGGGCTGCTGGGGGCTTGGAGTATCTCTGCCCCACACCTCACTGAGGAGGGGGGAGCTTGGCCATGCCAAGGGGGAGTCTCTGCTTCCTGGGGTCCCACCACCATCCTGTGGTGGCACAGGGAGGGTAACAGGTCACTGGGAGGGATAGTGGCCGCTCTGCTTGACCCCCTGTTCTCCCCCAGCGAGGAGCCCGTGGAACCGCAGGCGGTGGCCAAGTTCAGGTTGGATTTTGTGCCAACCCTGTCGGGGCTGCACAAGCTGATGGTGGACTTCGAGAGCGACAAGCTGATGGGGGTGAAGGGCTACCGCAACGTCATCATCGCACCCCAGCCCAAGTGAGCAGCCACCACGGCCCCTTCACCACAGAGACCCTGCCTCCCCTCCTGCCTGGGGGGTTCGCCAGCCCCCCACTTGCTTTAGCCAAAGACAGTCCCATTGGCACATGGAAGGACAACTGCCAAAGCCCAGCGTGACCCCAACACAGCAGCCCTGGTGCTGTGCTCCTCCCCGGGAGCGCTCGGTGCTGAGGGGAGAGAATCGACGGGAGCAGGGACAGGAGAGAGGGGCCAGTAGCGCTTGGGGGGGCAGCCACTTGCTTCACCAGCTTTCTCTTACCCTGTGGGGTGGCAATGTCCCCATCCTGGGCACAGCAGGGACCCCCCAAGCCCAGCACAGCCAGGCAGTGCCCTCCTCTTTCTGCAGCACTGACAGCCCCGGCCTCTCAGAGCCGATTCTGTAAAACAAAGAGCAGAACAACCTTCCCCGGCACTGACTGCACCCCAGCCCTTCTCACGCTGTCCTGCGAACGCGATGCAGTAGAGAAACGATTGTATACTGTGAGCACAGAGCTGTTTATAGGCTATATAACATATATAACAAATCTATTTATAGCTATATAAATACATACTGCATATAACCCTGCTGCATAGGTAAAAGCTTTAATAACCGTTCCTGTCACTGCAACCGCTGTGCAGGGAGGGATGGGACGTTACCTTGACATGAATTAACTGTGCAAGCACTGAATAAAAACTCTGTTTTTCACTTTTAAAGTCAGACCTGGCTCTTCTTGAGCATCCTCTTTAAATGGAGGCACCCAGCAGCTCCTTACCCAGTACCCAAGGGGTGGGTTCACCCCAGCCCGGCACTCTCAAGGTGCTCTGCAGCTCATGGGTTGAACCCCAAAAGGGCTGTGATCCCCACAGCATGACCTGGCAGCACCCACGGCACGGGGTGAACCTGCATCGGGCTCCATGGCAGCACAGCCCCAGAGGGTGATGCAGACGCCATGCATTCCTGGTGAGTTTCATTCTTGGCAGGAACAGGACGGTGCTGTGACCAGGTGATAAGGACAGGAGAGAAAACCAGTACAAGAAATTAAGTGAAGAGATTTTGCACACCCAGGCTCCCACTGAGGCCACTCGTGTGCAGCCGCCAGCGTGGTCAGAGAAAGCGTGGGCCAGCAGCCGAAGCACAAGAAGCCCAACCTGGGAGCGATGGAAAAGGGGTGACCGAGCACAGGGATGCAGGAGGAGGGTGGGGATTTGTCTCAAGCCTGAAAGAGAGGTCAAGGCACTGCTGAAGATAAACACTTCCCACGCCAGGACACAACCCTCCCAGCTTTCTCCCCACAAACATCCTGTGAGTCTCCCTGCCCGTGTTAAACAAACACCAGAAAAACCATTACAGAGCTAGTGGTCTCCAGCTGAAGCCAAGGGTACCCACATCCACAGCAGCTCTGGGCAGAGGAGGGATGTGCCCAGCCCAGCCACCACCTGCCCAAAGTGGGAGACAGTCTGTAGCACAAGGTGACCCTGCTCAGTGAGCTCACACCCGGCCGGTCCCTGTCACCACCGATGGGTGCTGGAGTCTCCCATCCCAGCTGTGACCCAGGGTGGATGAGGAGCTGAGAGCACTTCTTACCCAGGCCAACTCGTCCTCCAGCTTCCCTTACTGTTTATCTTTAAGATGAGATACAAGTCTCCAAGTGTAGTGTTCCACAACACAGCTGCTCACCTCTCCTGAGCCTGGCAGGGGATCTCCAGCCAGAATTCCCAGCACCCCGGCTCTACTCACCCCAAGGCAGAGCTGGCAGGAGATGCCCCTGCTCCATCCTGGCCAGGGGCAGCAGCCTCGGGTGCTGGGGTGGGCACTGCCAGGCTCAGGCTTTGCACGTGGCAGCAGGTTATTTGGCTGCCAAAAATCCTTCAAGATGACCTTCCAGAATGGCCCCATGGTCCTTCTCCCGTGACCTTGTGGAGGTTTAACCACCCCATCTCTCCATCCTGCTTTTCTCAAATGCAACCAGATGATGCAGTTGGGACTACTGTGGGGTTGAGGAGGGGCTACTGGTGGTGCCTCTCACTGCGGGGGGTGGTGAGGAAGAGCCTGGTCCCCAGGAGGGCTGAGGAGCTGCCAGGAGCAGCTCTCCTGAGGGGCAGAAACTGAGAGTGCTCACCCCACAGCATGGGAATAGAACAGGAGCCAGAGGAGAGGTGGGGATGGGGATTCTCCTCTCACAGCCAGGAGGGCAAGCGGTGGGGACCACGTCAGCCCCCAGCTCTGGCAGCATCACCCCCCTGCGACATGAGTCCCAAGAGCAAAAAAAGCCACCAGAGGAGCAGCAGTGCCCGAAGGAGTTAACAGCATGAACCCAGCGCTGCCTTCCCTTGTCAGGAACATTCCTCAGAGCCAGCGATGATGCACAGCCTTACTTTAAAGAGCATTTGTTACACACAGCGCTGCTGAGCCAGGCTTCAAGCTGCTCAATGCCTGGTTTAAAAATAACCGGCAGCTCCTCTGGTTCGAAGCCGGGTCCTGATAAAATAAACATTAGCACAGCTACTTCTGAAGGTCACTCCCATCCATCTGAAGCTCGGCAGAGCAAGGCTGCTCCACGAGAAACGAGCTCTTAAGAGACTCCAAATGCGTTTATGGTTTGGTTCTGGAGTTTTGACTCTCTCTGGGGCTGGTTTCTCACCCATTATCCAGCAACCACCACCCCACACTCGCCTTTCCAGACTGTTTGCAGGGTCTAACAAATTACTTAAGGCACCTCCATCGAGCCCATGGGTGTTTGTTGCTCCAACACCTTCTTAGTTGTCCTTCAAGGACTGTGAGAACAGGGACCAGTCCTACAGCCCAGGCAGAGCAGGCACCATTGGCTGCCAGAGCTTGGGGACAGCTTCCCTGCCCACATCCCCGAACACTGAACCTGCGAGGCTCTTCTTGGTACACTTGCCACGCAAGCAATAAATTATAAATTAAATATTTACAGCATCCATTGCATTGGAGAATTCATAACTCTGCATTAGCCCAAGTGCCAAAGCAAGGCGAGACTATTTACGTGTGGAGGAGAGGTTATTAATACATCCCAGCTCGCTAGGGATGCTGACTTGCCAGGAAGTGACTCTAAACTCATTTTAGACTTGAGGACCTTTGACTTACCTTCACTGATGGATTGAGACTAGAAAAAATTACCATCAATCAGAGTGCACATGAGAACAACTCTGGGATTTTCAAATCCCTTCTTCTCCCCAAACAGGGAGGTGTTTTCCCAAGCACCAGGACACCTGAGGCACTGGCAAGCAGGGAGAAGGGAAAAAAACCCCATGTAATAAACCCTAGATGGCCAGGACTCCCACAGGAAGCCATCCCCCTTTTCCAAGGCCACGAGAGGTGCAGAAGACACCACAGAGACACTTCCTTCAGTGCAGCCTCTACTAGAGTTATTAACCAGCCTTTCTGTGCCTGCCCGAGCCCATTCCACAGCCCCCAGGAGGAAAGAGCCCACCAGCCCAGCAGTTTTGGGGTCCCTATCCTGCCCGAGCTGGATTCAGATAGACAAACCAGTACAGAAACTGGTGAGAGCCAGGCAGGCACTTCCAGCAAAGGGGTGTGCTTTCGGTCAGCCGCGTGTCTCTTCCCAGAAAGAGAAGACAAGGCCCTAAATCTGCTGAGAATTAATTGGTGGTTCCCACACTGATTCATTGCAGCGGCAGCGCAGAGCTCGACCGCAGCAGCCGGGCTGCGACACCCCAGCATACCCCAGAGCAGAGGAAAGCTCTGAGAAATGTATTTGCAGTCTCTCTCAAGGATCCAGGCTCAGTGGGGCTGCAAAGTGCCAGCCTTTAATGGGGGTTTTGGTGCCCAAACCGCTCATTGACCTTAAACATCTCTCTCCCAGGGCTGCACTGCTGGAACCGGTGCTGGTTGGTCCCATGGAGCTTCCCTGCCTGCTCCCCAGCTGCCTCCTGCTCAGGATGGAAGAGGAGTGTCCCCAGTAGGGTACTGCCACCACAGGTGCCTCATCTGGGTGGGTTCACCACCAGGTTCCTCCACAAACCCCACAAGAGCCACAGCAACACAGCCAAAGGGAAGCCAAGGGGAGATTTGGGGTTTTCCCCACCGCTGCTGCCAGCGCGGCTGATTGAAACGAAACAGACCTCTCTGAAGCTGCTCAGTCTCCCCTGGACAGACATTTAGCTTTCTTTGCCCCAGAGCATCAAAAAAACTGGGAAAAGACACTTGGGCAGTTTTAGGTAAAGAAACATGTTTCATCCGTGCCAGAAAACGGGAGGGAGATGCCGGGGGAACACAACCGGGTCTCCCACATTAATACTGACTTTAGCCTCCACTCCCCAGAGAGCACACAAAATCTCTCCAAGAGCGTGTTTGATGACTGCAGCAGAGTTGATGATCGTCATCTGCCGTGGCAATTAGAGTGGCAGATGTCCCATCATCTCACTGGGACGGCTGCTTCACCGATTCAGGCAGCAGAAGCCGGGCAGCTTAGTAATGACAGCAAGGGGATGCCAAGCAGGGGATTTGGGGAATATTCCTGGTGTTGCCACTCTCTTGCCGGGTGAAGCCCCCTCTCCAGGCCTCCTCTCCCACCCATGCCAGGCATTTTATAGCCAAGAGCGCTGATCCCCTCCAGAAGGGCCTTGATGAAAAGCCTCCTACGCCTGGACCAGCCCAACCATGGAGTTTCATCTCCTCCAGCACATGGGGAGGCTTGGGAGGGTATTAGCCTTTATTAAACTTCTTGCTACATGGTTCTACATGGAGCCTCTACTGAAAATACAAATAAAGAAACAATTTTCTACCTACTGTTGCCTTCCAGCAGACTCTTCACAGGATTCCTGCAAGTGGAAGCAGAGGGAAAGGGAGGAGAAGGGAAAAGCTGCCGCAGCTCTCTGGGAGACATGAAGGCATTTACGTTGTAATTCACACCCATTTCCTTTCAATCCTCTTTCCACAAGACCTCGCTTTTCACAATGTAATCCCTTAAAGAAGCTTATTTGCTTCTTAGACTTGCTAGAGAAGCCCTGAGCTGGACACCTCACCAAGTCTCGCCGGGGTCTCAGCCCCCTGACTGGCACAGAGACTCCCCCCTGCAGGTCCCAGGTCCCCTGGCAGCAAGCATAAAGCCTCCAAACCCAAGCCTGCAGGTATGTAAAAACCTCCAGGCTTTGATTCTGCCTTTCCAGATCAGGTGCTGCTCCACTGAGCCAGCTCCCTCCAGCCCCAGCCTGCCCCACTTTCCATCAAACCGCCAGGAAACCAGCTCGGGTATTTCCTGCTCCAGGAGGCTTTCCATCCAAGACCTTTTACTTGTCATACTTTAACGGGAACATTTTTGTCCTCCTTCTCTATAAACCACTGATTCACACTTCGCTTTCATTTCACTTGGCCACGGAGACAGGAATTTACTCTCCGAGACGGTACAAAAACCGTATTTTGGTGCTGATGCAACCCCTTTGTCATGGTACTGGAATAACACTGCACCTCCGAAGCCTTCCAAAGCCTCCCACTTCTTCTGGCTCCTTTTCCTTCCTTGTTTATCCAAAAATCTCCAAAACACCACTAGCCCTAGGAAACCTGGTGGGCCCCAGCCTTGCCAACCACCCCAAAGTTCAAAGAGGGAGAAGGCAGCTGATGGCGGTGGCACTTCCCTAAAAACAAGTGAAAACACTGGCAAACCCGTGTCCCAGTCTCGCTCCAGTAACAGACCACTGTAGCGCCTGGCAGGAGGAGCACCTCATATTTTTTCTATCTAATCTAAAAGATAAATATACACAAAGTTTAGAGCTGGCCAGAGAACATCTCAACACCTGCCCCGAGGAAAGAACAGGACTAAAGCCCCCGGGGATCTTGCCCCGGGGATCTCGCCCCGGGGCCAGCCATGGGTTGCCAGGCAGTGACTGTTCTCCTGCACAGAAAGGCTGCCCCAGCCTTGATTTCTCATCCCCTTCAGACCCTGGGGTCTCCCAGAAGCGCTTGTTAATTAACTGGATTAACTAGGATGCAGCTCTCACCTTCCCCAGCAGTGTAAAGCAACAGGAGGCGGTTAGACAGCGAGTGGGCAAAGCAAAGGGAAAGCAGGCAGTGGCGCGGAAGGGGTTAACGGCACAGAGAGCTGCGGAGCAGTCAAATCGTTTTGGAGACAGAATGTCCTGGTTTGAGGTAAAACAAACCAATTTTCTGCTCAGTAATTTTAACTTTTTCAGCTGGGCCTCTTCTAACCAACCCAACTCTGAAACTAACAGCAGGTTGGTCAGAACCTGGTCGGTCCCGCCGTGCTCAGCCCTGATCACCCCCTGGGAGGGTGCAGAGAGACCCTTCCTTAGAGTCCACACTAGAACAGCCAAGGGCAGGGAATTGCCTTGTCTGCCCCATTGGAGGGTGGGAAGCAGAAAAGCCTCAAGGGGTCACACCTGCAGGGAGGAGGGGACAGGACAGGTGACCCCAAACTGACCAACAGGGATATTCCATCCCATCCCCATCAGGCTCAGTACAAAAGCTGAGGGATCAAAGGCTCAACTCTCTTCAATGGCCAAGGTCTGAGGAGGCCCCTCTCTGTTCCTCTGCCTCTGATCCCCATCCCAGCATTCCTGACCCTGTTTCTGCAATCCAGCTCCTGTCGGTCACCCAGTTCGACAGGACTTACCTGGGACTAAAGCCCCCGGGGCTTTAGGTCCTGCACTTGGGCCACAACAACCCCATGGATGGCTACAGGCTTGGGGCAGTGTGGCTGGAGCTGCCTGGCAGAAAAGGACCTGGGGGTGCTGGTCGACAGGCGGCTGAACATGAGCCAGCAGTGTGCCCAGGTGGCCAAGAAGGCCAAGGGCATCCTGGATTGCATAAAGAATAGTGTGACCAGCAGCAGTAAGGAGGTGATTGTCCCCCTGTGCTCAGCACTGGTGAGGCCACACCTTGAGTACTGTGTCCAGTTNGGAGGTGGTGGAGTCCCCATCCCTGACTGTGTTTCAGAGTAGATTAGATGTGGTGTTGAGGGATCTGGTGTAGGGGAGAACTTGTAGAGTAGGGCTGATGGTTGGACTTGATGATCCCAAGGGTCTCTTCCAACCTAAATGATTCTATGATTCTATGACTTACCCTGATGCTGCTGGCGACGTGATCATCATCCTGGGAGCTCCATACGGTTTTGTATAGGCTGCATACTTTTTTAAAAGAAAAAACCCTAAAGTACTTTAATGAAAATATAAATAATACAATAAACAATAAAAATCACAAAGAGTATACAGCTTTTCCACTTCCCACCCCCAAGGGGGCAGACCAGGCAACACCCTGCCCTTGGCTGTTCCAGCAAGGAGTCTAAGGAAGGGCCTCTCTGCACCCTCCCTGGGGGTACAAACACCAAAGCAGCTTTGCTGAGACTCACAATCACAGAATCCCACTCCGAGGCACACGAAACAGTGACTCCATTTGGGAGCGTCACAGGGCATTACTTGGGGTGAAGAACCCCCAAGTCCCCCCAAAACACCTGAGAGAATTAAGAGCCGGTGAGACGTGAAGCCAGCCCCCCCAGAGGCTTTGGTTACGCGGTGGCACAAGCCCTGCTGGAAGAGCAGCTCCTGACGCCTGGCCAGGAAGGTCCGTTTCCCACCTTCCAGGTTTGGCTTCTGTTTGTTTCTTTGCAAATAATTACTCTTAAAAAAACAACTGAAGCACCCTCCATTGGACCTAAATTAATTTGTGAATGAAGCAGCTGGTTTTCTGCATCCTGTACCCCTCAAATCGGAGGTTAGAATCATAGAACGGTCCAGGTGGGAAGGAACCTCTAGGGTCATCTAGTCCGACCTCCCCGCAGTCAACAGGGACACCCCCAACTAGACCAGGTTGTCCAGGGCCTTCTCGAGCCTCCCCTTGAAGATCTCCAGGGAAGGGGCCTCAACCACCTCCCTGGGCAACCTCTTCCAGGGGTCCACCACCCTCAGAGTAAAGAGCCTACTCCTAATATCCAATCTAAACCTGCTCTTCTCCAGCTTGAAGCCATTGCCCCTCGTCCTGTCACTGCAGGCCTTTGGAAACAGACCATCCCCAGCCTTCCTGTAGCCCCTTCAGGTACTGGAAGGCTGCTCTGAGGTCTTCCTGGAGCCTCCTCTTCTCCAGGCTGAACAACCCCAGCTCCCTCAGCCTGTCCTCATAGCAAAGGTGCTCCAACCCCCTGAGCATTTTCATGACCCTCCTCTGGACCCGCTCCATCAGGTCCATGTCCTTCCCTACGCTAAGGGCTCCAGCCCCGCACACAGCACTCCAGGGGAGGTCTCCCCAGAGCAGAGTCAAGAGGCAGAATCCCCTCTCTGGATCTGCTGGCAACGCACCTTTTGATGCAGCCAAGGATGGGACTGGCCTCCTGGGCTGCAAGTTCACACCCTGCCTGCTCATGGCCAGCTTCTCAGCCATCCCCAGCACAGGGGGCCATATTTCATCTGCGACTGCTGCAATAATGACTGCAGAAAGTCGGGTATTGATTTGGTTTGTAAGCTTCTCAGACAGCGTGAGGGTGACTTGAGCTCAAAACACCCACAAACCCCCTGGTGGCCACTGATTTTAGAGGGCAACCACCCCCAGACCAGAACCCCTGGTGGGCAAGAGCCAGGCCTGTGTGGTGGAGAAAAAGTAAAACCACTACTATTCAACGACACCCTCTTTATTCAAAAATAGATATCTATGAGACATTTCAGAATATACTGCTGTCACAAATGGCAGCCTATATGTCTAAATTAATCCCTAAATCAATTCATATACAGATTTGACCTTTTGTTAACAAAAGACACACCTTGGGGAAACCTGCTTCACCTCGAGAGAATGCCACCCAGTTCACCAGACACCCTTTGCCCAGAAAGCAACACAAATAAAATTAAAAACCACAAGACTTCATTTAAATTAAGCAAAATAAAACGCACACATATATTTGGAAATTGGGGAAAAAAAAAAATTAAAAAAAAATCAAAACATTTCAATTAAAAAAACCCCCAAAACCAAACCCCAAACAAAATTAAAAGCAAAGCAGGCCAGACACACAACTCTCAGAAGTTCTGCCCCAAACAACACCGGGAGATGTCAAGACATTTGTCTACATAATTTGTTTTCACCACAGTTTCTTTTGTCCTATGACAGATACACATTCAGTCAACAGTCAAAACAATTATTGGTTAAAACAGCCTGAGGGAAACTCCAGGAGCTGGGAGAGGACAGAAAGGAGTCTCTTGGTTTGGGTTTGTTTTTTTTTTGAGGTTCGGAGGGGTTGGGTTTTGTTTGTTTGTTTTTCATTTTTTTGGCAAAAAGCAGAGAGAATGTACAGTGCTTTGTCCAAGTAACATTGGGACCAACAACGGGCTGTACAATCGAACCAGCCCCTGGCTGGAGGGTTCCTGTACACTGAAAGCACGTTTCTTGGCTGGGCAGCAAGGGTGCAAGGGGATTCTTAAAAAAAAAACCAACCCACAAACTGAAGTGTCAGTAAGAAAAGGATGTGAGTTTCCTAACAACTTAATGACCAAAAAACGCCATCTGATCTGCTTGAACTGAACTGAACGCTGACCAGGCTGCTGAATACCCTGTAAAATAAATTAATGAGGACGCAGAAGCAGCTTTGCGTGTCTGTAGGTTTCCTCTCATGCCTTTGACAGCAGCAGCTTCAGGCTACAGGGAGGCACAAACACAGCTCACCACTTCGACCAGTGTCAGCCCCTGTGACACCAAACCCGGGCCAGCAGCGTCTCCAGAAACCTCAGATGCTTCAGCGTGAGAAGTGCTGAACTGAAACAGAATCGTTATCCCAACTGGAATGGTTTTCAGTGATCAGAGTCCAGCTTCCCAGACATCACACACAACCTGAAACCTAACTACATCCAGGGCAGCTAGAACATTAGCAACATAATGCAATTAAGAGTGGTTTAAATCTGCCTCTTTTTTTGTTGTTTTGTCTTTTAAGCTTTTCCCGATTATGAAAATTGACTCACAACAATCTGTGACAGGAAATTAAGTACATCCTTCTAATATCACATGCATGGACATGGTACTGTGCATACAGGGTATGTGCATGCATATGGGTCTATTTTCTCTCTATAAATAAATATTTATACCACATTTAACTCCTGTTCATCAAACACCTTCACTAAAGCTACAGAGAGAATGTACAGAGCAGTATCTCCAATGTCACCGTCCTCAGAGTGAACCAGGCAGTGCCTGTCCCTGTCCCTGGGATATCACCAGCTGCATCACACCACTCCAACCTCTCCATCCCTTAAACCAAAGCTTCTGTGACGAACTAATTTTGTCTAATGAAGAGGAAAAATGTGGTATAAATCTAAGGTGGCTAGAACAAAATTTACTTCCGCTGTCATTTAGGTAATACCCAGCTCTGCGTTGCTCAGCAGAGTGTAAATCATGAAGCTCTCTCTAATTCACAAAGAAAAGCTGCTTATTTTTATTGCCTGTGGTGAGCTCCAATTTACGGACATGCCAAATGGGAACTCTCCTCCCGTCAGTCCCACAAGTGTCTGAGGGACTGGGGGTTTAAGAAGAGCCTTTCTCTGTACCATTGCTCAGTAGATGCCACCACCTTCTGCTGCCACAGTAGAGCGCCTGCACACACACACACACACACACACACACACACACACAGACCCACACGAGGCCACCAGCCACTCCACTGCTCTCAGAGATGAGGTTCAGAAACCCAGCTAAGACAGACAAGACTTACTCAGAAATAATAGGATACTTTTACAGCAAAAAATGTTATATGGTCAACCTTCCTCTGAAAAACTTTCCAGGTACGTGTAATGTACATGATTCTCACGACTTCTGTGGGGTAACAAGTGCTAAGAGTAAACAGCAACTAAAGAGTATGGAAAAATATGAGAAAAATTTGGCTATATGGACTATCCCTGCTCCCTCTGCAGCTCACAAAAACTCGCCCCTTTTCCTCCCCTCAGCACGAGCCAGTGCAGACAGAGAGAGGGTGAGCAGGAGCAGCCAAGAGGTTGAAAGCAGGGTCTGCAAGTTCCTTCCTACTATAGATCTTGGAAGACTGGATTTCCAGTCCACACCAGAGTCTTCTTAATTTCTGCTGGTAATGATGGAAAGCGGGGCCACCGTTTGTCCTAGTCTGTTGAAAAGAGGTCACCAGCAGAGGGCAGAGGTGCCAGGCCTCCTGTGACGTTGGGCAGCAGTGACAGATCTGGAAGGCTCTGGATGTGGGATTTCAGCTCCTTGCGAACCTGGGTTACCCGAGCAAGCTTCTGTTTGTATTCCTGAGGGAGAGAGACAGGAGAACGAAGATTAAAGCACAGGTAAATTAACAGTGCTTTTACTTAAACCAGGAGTATTTTCTAGCTTAGGATCCTGGAAGAAAGCACCAAGATACCGGTTCTCTGAGCAACCCTGCCATAAAAACCCTGTTGTCTGCACCCAAATTCATAGCCTGTCACTAGATTCAGCATCCCAAACCCACTAATTACTGTCACAGAATCTATGTAAAATGCCCACAAACCTGCACCCTACTGAGTATTGGAGGGAAGTGCCATTACACACCTGATCTGTTCTTGTATTCTCCTCCAGGCTCCTGACCTCCACCCACTGCCAGAGCCTTCCCCAGACACCCTCTGCTGACAAAGGTGTCTGAAGAACACCAGAGGTATTAGCATTACTGTGCTGCTAAAACCCTCTTTTTTTTCATGCTTGATTCATTCTGAATATCCAGATGATCTGATTATCACTTTCAAATCATTAAATCAAAACCAAGCGTTGGTGGTGAAACAGGGTCTCCTCTGCAAGTCCTTAAGACAGCTCACAACAGCGCCCACAGAAGCTGTGCCCCGGGACTGGCACCTGAGCAAACACCACAGATGTGTAGGATCCCTAAATGCCAACTAGAGAAAGACACATCCAGGCTGGATTGAGACCAAGCAAAATATAAACACTAACATTTTGTAGAATTTTATTACAAAGGGAGAAAAAACAGTAAGTTATAAGTCCCCAAAATCTGCAAGGACTTATTCCACAGCTGAGGTCTGGGTTGGGCATGGAAACTCCACTAAGAAATACTTGCTGCCTCCAGAAATCTCCCCAGGCTACAGGACAGCAGACAGCAGCGAGTAGCGTTTCAGAATGAGAAGACAAAGGAAGAGTTTGGACCCTGAAAATGAAAGCAAGAACTGTACCGTGTTCAATTGAGTTTAAGAGCAAACCAACAAGAGATTCCAAGTCATCTACTACAGAAACTCAGTTAAAGACTGATGTTCATCCAATTTTCAAAGTTCTGTGATTCTAAACATTTATGTCAGTCACAGAAGACAGCTATTTAAGTAATAAAAAACCCCAGTATCATATAATTTCTTTTGGAATGCACCAGTCTCTACCCAGCTCCGTGTGGCCTGTTGTCCATGGCATCTCCAGAATGCAGGTACCAACGAGCTGAAGAAAAATTCCCAGGCTTCCATACAGCCAGCTGCAGTGTAAGTTACTTTTCACTTCTTAATTACTTGCCAAAGAGAACAGTTTACCAGAGACCAGAGTTTTATCTTTGAAGATTAAACAAATATGCCCACATTTAATCAAAGCATCTTTCTAAAGAGTTTACAACTTTAATCCGATCTTTCTAACCTTCTCAGCGATGGAAATTCTCTTCACCTTCTCCAAATATCAAAGCAGAGCAGTTCCTGCAGGGTTACAAGCAATGAGTTTACACCCTCTGGGTTTCATTACTTTGAATTAAAATAGTGAGAGCAGCAGCAGTCGATTGCAACAACTCAGAATCCCCCTAACGCCTGGAATGGCTATGTAAATATATTCCATAAATTTCCTGCCAGCACCAAATAAGAACGTCCTTAACAGCCTATTTCAAACTTAACTCCTTTTATGAGGCTCAGTGAGTTAATATACCATCAAACCCAAACACTTCTGGTATCCTACATGGGATATATATGGAAATAATCAAGTTCAAACAAAGCTCTAACTCAAACGTTCTGGTCATAAGCCCAGAGAACAACAACAAAAACAAACAAAAACAAACAATTTAGGAAAAGGTGCACTCAATTTAGAATTGAAAGGATTTGTTCTTGGTGGTTTTTTTTTAATGGAAGACAAAGCGTCAGAATAAGAATGCACCCAACATCCCTGGTCAGATCACTTTGGGGAATATTTAAATAGGGAAACAAGTCAAGAAAGCCAGGTTATGGAGAACAGGGGAAAAAAGATAAATGGGTTTTTAAGCCTGACTAGAACAAAAGCAGAGAGAGAGGAAAGCCATGGAAGCACTACTGCGTTTCACTGCTTGGCACGCTTCCCCAGGAGAACAGGGAAACCAAGAGTGGGGAAGGAGAGCAATGGGAAAGGGAGAGCTCTGCTCGGCGCTGGGAGGTCACCAGTAATGGGAGGCAGGCAGACAGCGGAGCCCTGGCTCCTGCACACACAGGAGACAGACAGCAAAAATATGTACTCTATTATCCCATTCCCACTGCTCCCAGACAGAAGAGGCTGAATGCAGAGATTTCCTTTTTTTTTTCCCCTCCTCTTCCACAGAAGACTGTCTTGGGAAAAAAAAAATTAAGAAAAAACCAAAAAATCCTAATTCAGGACATTGTGAGGGAGTGATGGATATCAAGCCAGGCAAGAAGGGGCAGCACATTCTCAAGAACACCAAACTCTGCCAAGAGTGAATATCTGCAGATATTTTTTTGCTGTAGTAATTCTTACTAAAGATAGGGAAGAAATCAAGGGCAAGGCAGCTGGCAGGTCCTTCAAGTCTGATAAATGGGGTAGAAGGTGAAAATCCCGAGTATAAGCCAAGAAAATACCTCAAATACTGCTTGAATGGCCAAGATCCATGCACGAGATCTCTGTAAAAACAGGTAAAATGCAATGTCTGCCTCCAGGGAAGACCAATGAACTGCCCCTTTTGGAGCAAAACTGACGGGAGGAGCAGGACGTGCTGCTCAGAGGTGACAATTGGGACTGGGACACTGCTATTTTTTTAGCTGAGGATGATTTGTGTGACTATTACAATTGTATTAGATCCAAACAATATTTCTTTCCCGATAGAACTATTTTAGAGGAGCGAGAACTCTTGTGATGGTTTGTATGATAGCCCAGCTCTGAGAAAACACCCCAACAAATGAAGGACCACCACCTGCACTGCCCTTCTGGTTCCGATGAGATAGCAAACACACAGACCCAGGAGCAATTCCCCTGCACAGTAACAGCAGGAACCCGCTTCCACATTTACAATTAAGGGCTTGAGATGCTTACAAAAATCTCTTAAAGTATCCCTGTTTCTAGGGGTACTCTACATGGAGAGCTACGGGCAGTACTGAGCTATCAGAAATACCTTCTTCAGTTGAACAGACATTTGTACAAAGGAGAAAAAAGAAAAGAAGAAACCAAGCCACCTTGAGAACCACATCTCTGTTCGATTCTAAATAGTTCTACCTTACCAGCAGGTTAATGCAGGCATTAACTAGTCCACACAAGAGTTTTTGTTAAAGCTGTGAGGCCCAAATCCTACATGTTAAAAAAAGGAAGAGACAGAAAGAAAAAGGCAGCAAGAGCCCCAAGACCATTAAACACTCAGAAAAATGTCACTAAATTTGGGAATTGAAGCAATGTTTAAGGGAGTAATCCAGGAACCAAGATTTCCTAGAAGAGATAAATACTTGCCTGACAGATTGGATATACACAACACAGACTGTGGTAGAGAACTGTCTCCTGCAGTTTAACACTTTCCATCTGTCCCAGTACCAAGAGGTCACGCTGATTCGTGGCAGAGCAGTAAAGGACTGCAAAGACTGGATGTCAGAGCTGGGTCAGGGAGTGCTGACCACACTGAGGCACCTGGCAGGGACATCCCACCACATCACACCAACTAAGATCTAAAGATGGGGCATATCAAAAGCACAGAGCCTGGAGGCAGCTGCTCCTAGAAGTGGAGAATTCTGAAATCCCTCTGCAAACATCAAAAAAAACACCTCCCAGGGAGACGTATCCTGGATCTTGTCACCTTCCTACGAGGTGTAAAGCATATTTACTTGGATTTCCCATTTGTACTATTCAGGAATACACCCCAGCTCCGCTTGGGAATCTGCAGACCCATGTGAGGCCCTGCCAGGCACAGGGGCTCTTCGTTTCCCACAAACCGGGTTGTGGCCACGTTCTGCAACGTAAGACTCTAGAAGCAGGTTTCATGGAAAACAGTGTTTCCCATTTAGCCCCTCTACACGGCATGTTTTGAAACTGCATCTCGCAGGGTTTTTTGCAAAAGGTCCCTCCATTCTATAAAACTGAAAAAACATGAAGTGCACTTAAAAGAAAACCACTGCTTTCCAAGGTCCCAGCTCATACTCCACGTGTCTAGCTAATTGCCTCGCTGCGTAGCGAGCTTTCATTAAGATTAATAGTATTTGGATGCTATTTGCTCTTTTTAGGCAAAATAATGAGATCTTTCCTGTAAGCAGGAGTTTGAGGATGAGGCAGAGAAAAAAAAACCCCTGGCGCTGTGCCACACGAATGCTTTCGCTAATCATCGGTCCCTTTCAGCGCGCAGGGTTCTACATCCACAGCGGCCAAGTGCATCAGATGCATCAGATACTCAGTCCTTGAAACAAATGCAAAATCAGAATTGAGCAGCACTGAACGAGGCTGAGAGAAGCCTTTCCTTCAAATTCTAAAATTCCTAAAATTGACTGTAATGGAGGTGACAGGAATCATTCTGGGGGCTGCTGCGCCGCTTGGCTCACCTTGTCGAGTCACACAGCACAAACTTCATTTTATTGTAGCTTAGAATTTTCTCTGGACACTTCCACTCCTGTCTGTGATGCTGTAAATCAACACAGCAACTGCATCTATTTGAAAACATCTAGTTAAGCATTAATGAGACTTTAGAAAGTGAACAGGCAGAGCAGCCAGTCTCAGTTTTGATCTGCTGTCGTTTGAGCCAGATTAGGGAAAGCCAAAGACCACAGAAGTCAGGGGGAAAAATGCACCAGAGAGAAAACGGAGAACACAGTGAGCTGAGAGGTTTGAGAGGTTGGACATATATTTATACAGTCTTATAAAATCTCTATTTATAAACATTAAACATACAAGACTAATCCAGCAGGGTGATTAGCTTTTGCTGCTTGCCACTTCACCTATGTACCATACTTTTAAACCACATTCATTAAAACATCTCAAAATAAGAATGTCACAATAACAGCACATTTGTAGGAAGTGACCCATATGAAGGGTGCTGGGAGAAAGATACAAACATAAAAAGTTTTCTAAAGCAAGGACAGGCAAGCTGCTGCTCAGTGAGTCTGTGACTGGCACAAGTAATCCCTCCTCTTACAGCCAGACAGAATATTTGGGCACAGCCCATCACCATTGGAACAGCGGGGATTTTTTTGTTTGTTTGTTGTTTTTGGCCTCCCCTAAAGGCTTTCTTATTATCTAAGAAAACAAGGGTTATTAACCAGTATTTCCAGTATGTATACACCTAGAGGACAACCCAACGTTGTTTTATTTTTTACCATGGATACCACTTTTTACCATTATGGTAAAAAAAACTACTATTTGGATTTCAGTTCTGTGCTCCAGAACAACTCCATACAGAAGATCCCCAGTTTACACACTACACAGGAGCTCCCTCCACTTCCTGCCAGGCTGGTCCTTTCAGCTTTTTCAAAAGCAGCTCAAAATTCCCCATCTCCAAGGCAAAGGGTTTCAAATGCATCAGCCCTTTTCTCCTGCCTTCAAACCCACCTCCTTCCACGTTCTCTCAAGCGTCAGGTTTGACTAAGTCCAGTTTTAAAACTGTGTCTCCCCTGCATTTCATGCTGCATAAGCATAGATCAATCTTCCTCACACGCTGGTGGAAGGCACTGGGGTCAGCACACCAAGCAGAACAATTCCATTTGGGGGCTTTCTCCACATTAGTTACAACCACCCAAACCCCCCAGAAAACAAATTTTAAAAGTCTCATTGCAAAACAGGCATGAATTCACCTTAAAGAAACCCTACACTCCTAGAAATAAAAGTAGTCTTGCCAAAAGGCGGCAGCTGCCAAACATCCACGCAAAAATCAAGAGAGAAAAGAACTGGAAACAAAACATGAATTATCCATAAACTTGCCTGTTTCCATGCAAATTCTACGGAATTGTGAGAGATTACACATACTTAAGGCCTCATCCAGAGCCCAAATTCCTCTGGAATAGTTTCTGGACGCTTGCTGGGCACACACGTGGCACCCGGAAAAAGACCCGTGTCTGCTCTGGTGCAAATGGGCAGCTGCAGAACCTGGCAGCGAGGTGGCTGTCCCCTCCTCTGCCAGGCAAACAGTCCCAGCACTGGACCGGAATGGCCTCTTGGCAGAGCAGCCACAAACCTGCAGAGAAGAGCACAGAAATGCCCACAGCTGCAGAGCACATCGTCTGCAGCCAGAGCTCCTGCCTGCAGGAGCACGTGTTTTAGTGCCAAGTGGACAGAAAGTTCTCTGGTACCGGGCAGAACCCAAGGGCAGAGCTGCAGCCAGCACGGTAAATGGCTTTGGGGGCTCATCACAGCCACACAATTTGCCCCTGGAAGAAGTCAGCTAACAGAGAGGGAAACAGCTTTCATTTCCCCAGTTCAGTGCAGTAGAACCCACCTTGAAAGCCAAGTGAAAACACAGGGTGCAGCCAGTTTTCCATTTGTAGCAGCACTAAACCAACAGCCCTGAGCGTTTTAACCAACACACCCGAAAGACACAGCCCGGGAATCGGAGCTTGAATGATATATTTCCTTACAGAGAACACTTCAGTTCATCTTCATACCTTAAATTTGTTCACAGGCTTGCTCTTTTAAATCTGACAAGGCTTCTTTCTTTTGTGGCATCATTCATCACACTTCACCAGGGAGGCATTTCTGCTCTCAGCACAATTACAGGCTCCGAAACCGTAACTTGCCTCCTCGCTCTCCTCTTTACCCACGGACAACTTGAAGCTGCCCAACAGAAGAGTCAGCAACAGAGGGCTCTGCAGAGCATTTCTGCACCTGCTGGAGATGCCACCCCCTCATTACTGGCACTTGCAAGGTTTAAAAGCTCTCTCAGAATTAGCCATGGGAATGAAACCTGGCTTCATTTGCAACATACTCTCCCCACAATAAACTTTGGGAGGGTGCCAACCATGTTCACAAGAAAAGAATCAATATTTAGGGCACAAGTGAATGGCTGTATCTCAGAATAGCAGGGACTGGAAGGGACCTTGAAAGCTCATCCAGTCCAATCCCCCTGATGGAGCAGGAACACCCAGATCAGGTCACTCAGCAATGTGTCCAGGCAAGTTTTGAATGTCTCCAGAGAAGGAGACTCCACAACCTCCCTGGGCAGCCCCTGCCAGTGTTCAGTCACTCTCATTGTGAAGAAATTTTTACTCATATTTAACTGGAATCTCCTATGTTCCAGCTTGCATCCATTACCCCTTGTCCTATCATTAGATGTTACTGAGAAGAGCCTGGCTCCATCCTCCTGACACTCACCCTTTACATATTTATAAAAGTTAATAAAGGTCACCCCTCAGTCTCCTCTTCTCCAATCTAAAGAGACCCAGCTCCCTCAGCCTTTCCTCCTATGGGAGATGTTCCACTCCCTTAATGGTCTTTGTAGCCCTGCCCTAGACTCTCAAGCAGTTCCCTGTCCTTGAACTGAGGGCCCCAGAACTGGACACAATACTCCAGATGGGGTCTCACCAGGGTAGAGTAGAGGGGGAATGAACCTCTCACGACCTACTAACCAACCCCCTTCTGCATACCTTAACACTTGTGATTGCTAAGCAGAAGAGTAGTTACAGACTGGTTCACTTCAGTAAAATGTTTAAAACTTTATATACTAATATTGGATTATTTTTATTTGATTCTACTTTTTAGCATGACTTCATCTGCAGTACTACTGTAACTATGAATGGCTACAAGTACCTCCAAATAAAGAGATGATACATCTGCATTATGCAAAGAAAGGCAGCTGTTGCCTCCAGCCAGACCCAGATTCCTCACCACGCTCATTTATTGTATCACTCTGGAACAGCCTTCCTCCTTGTCCCACACCCAGAGGCAGGAGGGGCTCACTGCTGGAAATACTGAGGAACAGTTAGTCACTTTTTGCCGTGTTAATCAGCAGCTCAATTTACAGACCTGAGCATGACATGCTGTGCCTGGAGGCTCCTGTTCTGTGTCAGACTGGGATAGACTGGATAGATGGGCCAGTGTTAATGGCATGGCCTTCAATGAGGCCAAGTGCCAGGTCCTGGCCTTGGGCCACACCAACCCCATGGATGGCTACAGGCTTGGGGCAGCGTGGCTGGAGCTGCCTGGCAGAAAAGGACCTGGGGGTGCTGGTCGACAGGCGGCTGAACATGAGCCAGCAGTGTGCCCAGGTGGCCAAGAAGGCCAAGGGCATCCTGGATTGCATAAAGAATAGTGTGACCAGCAGCAGTAGGGAGGTGATTGTGCCCCTGTGCTCAGCACTGGTGAGGCCACACCTTGAGTCATGTGTCTAGTNCTGGGAGTGTTTAATCTGGGGAAGAGGAGGCTGAGGGGAGACCTCATCACTCTCTACAACTGCTTGAAAGGGCATTGTAGAGAGGTTGGTGCTGGTCTCTTCTCACGGGTAATTAGCAACAGAACAAGAGGGAATGGCTGCAAGCTGCAGCAGGGTAGGGTTAGGCTGGACATGAGGAAAAAATTCTTCACAGAAAGAGTAGTCAGTCAGTGGAATGGGCTGCCCAGGGAGGGGGTGGAGTCCCCATCCCTGACTGTGTTTAAGAGTAGACTGGATGTGGTGTTGAGGGATATGGTGTAGGGGAGAACTTGCAGAGTAGGGCTGATGGTTGGACTTGATGATCCCAAGGGTCTCTTCCACCCAAGATGATTCTATGATCTGGGCCTGCCCGCGGTGTCGAGCAGGAGACCTCCCTGCACTGCCTCCTGCTGCTTGTGCACATCTGGAATACCAACATTTCTGTTTCCTGGCAGAGAAATGAAAACTTTGTCTCTTGTTCCCTGCCTAAACCACTGAAATTAATACACCACAACTCAAGAATTCTCGTCTGTGAGGAGAGCAGCAGCCAACAGTGACACGCAACAAAAACTTAAGCAGTGGAGGCAACACAGCAAGAAATTGCATATTAACCCGCTGAACTAAATCGTATTTCAAGAAAATGTGTAGTGCTGGGCAGTCCAGAAAACCTCAAGTGAGATTGTACTTCATCCTTCAGAGACACATTATCAAAGAGGGTTTGCAAATGCACACGGGCACAGCTTTAACACTTTATTAAAGGTGCCTTGAAGCCATGAATATTAAAAACCACCAACATCCGAAAACCTCACAGCTCTCAGCATGATTCAAAGTCCCAATTTTTCAGGTGCAGTCTACAATCAGAAAAACTCCCCTTAACTGCTTCTCAGATCCAGTATGTTCTTTATATGTGTACATATATGCACACACAAACACAAAGATGTATTTGCACGCACACGCATCCCCCGCCCCAACCACACCGTGCTTTAAGCACTGACCATGTTAAAGTATGTTCACCGTGTCACCTTTTGCAATCACAGGCACAGGGTGTGGGGAAGAATTCAGTATCTCTGACAGCAAATCAAAACAGAAATTCTGAATGCATTCTCCTATTTTTTCCCCCCTCTTCTCCCCGTTACGTTAACATAACCCACCTTGTCAGTAGCTATTTTAGATACCCACAAAGCTTCCACACAATTTGCCTTTTTCTAGCTCTACTTTCACTTGGTTCTTCTAGTCCCATCTATTCAGTTGACTTCAATTTATAGTCACCTGCTACACCACCACAGAAATGTTCTCCTGGATATCTCCCCCCCTGCTTTTCAGTTTTACACAAATTGATTCCCTGGATTTTTTCTACTTGGCTGCCACGCGTCCACAGAGTACACTGACTTCAAAAGCCATTCCTTCCCCTTGAAGTTCTGCAGACTCAGGTGCTGAAGGACAAAAAACCCTCCCTGGCTGATTGTACTCGATTGTAACAGAGACAGCAACAGCCAAAAATAACACAAACCCGAGAACTTTCATCAGAAGTACCCATGTGAGACACGAAGACACCTTATCTCATTCTTAGAGAAACACCAGCCCTTGTTTCTGTACCTTTCTGAAAATGGGTTTTATTTCCTGACTCCTATTCTGAAAGCCTGGGCTGACTCTGATCCAGTCCAGGCCGTGGAAGATCACACAGCAGTTGCAGTATTGAACCCACAACTTCTGACTGAGATGAAACACCATTTAAAAAGAAGTTCAGATGTTGAACAACCAGAGCTCACCACACCTTTCAGTAAGTTAACCTAAGGAATATTCACCATTAAAAACATATATATCTTGTTATAGGCTGTTTAGTATAAGCTTTGGTTCAGCTGACTTCGCTCTGCAGCTGATTGTCAGGATTAAATGATTTCCACCTTCTCCTTTAAGCACTTTAGACTACAATCAAATTACCACAATTCCTCCCCCACACTTTCCCCCCTTCCCCTGATAAAGTAATCTTTATTATTACATTTTCAATTTTTAAAATTGCTGTCCTGAAAGCAGAGTTTGTCCAGATGTTACGATCTCCAGACCGTGCCAGCTTTCTCCCTTCAAATTACCAACGTCCCTTAGTGCTCTGCTGCTTCGAAACCTACTCATGCCAGTCTTTACCAGTGCTGAAGTGGGACTCATTGTCCAAGACCACCTTTCTCATCATGTTGTCCCTAAATTAAAGAGAGTTTTTCTGCACATGATGACAAGAGCTCTGTGTTACAGGGTTTTGACATGGCCAAGTATTTTGAGCATTAGCCCACTACACATAAATACACTGAGTTTATGTATATGTTTTGAGAATTTCCTGTGTTCCATGAGGGATAGTATTAATGGGATTGGTAAACAACTGTAGCTCTTTAGACCATGAAAGCTGCTTTTCAAAAGATATAGATGAGCTACTTTCATTACTAGCATAGTGAAAGGCTCTGCTTTGTGAGTAAATAGAACACAAGAAATATCTGGACTGATTTCCAAGTCCAACATTTCCATATCTTAAAATAAAGCCCTACATCATATTACTGCAAACCCCCCTTTCCCAAACTAGCAGCCTCAGCTAGATCAGGACAGCACATGGAAAAATGCCATCTCATCTGAGTCAGGAAATTTACTTCACAAGAGAAAAAACATACAGTCAATAGTACCAAAGACATCTGGAGAGTGCAAAGCATGTAACAAGAAGATATGTAAAATTAGATTGTTTAAAGTTGTTTTCATATTTCAGTCTTTGCTTGAGTAAATGTTTTGGTTTTTAATACATTCTTAATTGCTACAAGAATTTCAATCCTTTTATTAAAATGCTTATTAGCACTACAAAGAAAAATCCAGGCTTATCAATGTTACTGTGAGAACATCAAAGACTCAAACAAAACCGATGAGAAGATCTGGCCTGTCATATCTGTAACCACCATCTTCCACCATTTATTAACCCTCAACAACTCAACAACAATGGAATGCTTTAATCAGGCAACATCCCTCGGCTCAGATTGGAGCTTTGACACGAGTAGGAATTGTGCCTTCATGTCAAGGAAGTATTAAAGAGTGGCATTTCCTAAACTCAATTTTAGACTTCTACAGTACTAAGGCCATCTTGTTTTGGCAGAACAGCAGAGATTTACTAAGATGATTCTTTAGTTCCCAACACATTAAAGAATGTGTTTACACACAGCAGTGAGCAAGCAACCTGTCCTGTTGCCATCACCAGGATTAGTCCTATTAACAAAACAGCCCAGCCAGTGAACTGCTTAATTTTCAGGATGACATTCCTGCCTCTGCCACAGTTACACTTTTCATGTAACACTCTTTACCAAAAGGGTATTTTCCAGAAAAAAAGAACAACCCCAAACAGCGCAATTGTCACAACATTTCATCTAGTGCATTAGAAATCCGAATTTAAAGTTGTCATTGTGAGTTGTTTAATTTCAGCTTCAAACTGACTCAAATTTACGGATTGTTCTGACCTTTTAAAAATCTTGTTGTGCAGTATTTTGTTAGCTATTTCTTGTCCTTTTTTAAAAAGTAAACAGCAACATGTCTTTCATTTATCTATTCTGATGTATACACACACACATACATGTTTCTACTAGACAGGTGTCCTCCTTTCAACAAGGAAAACAGACCTGACCCAGGACTTGCACTAGGATCCAGCAAGTAAATCAGAAGCCAAAGAGGATTTGATTTTATGGCATCTTTCATATCTATGTCTGAAAGTGCCTGGTAATGACTCAGTCACAAGACAGACGCTATGCTTGAAGAAATTCAAGCCAAACATGCTAACAGAATTATTAACTCTAAATAAATCACTCTTAATTCCAAATCCAGCATCAGCACTTGTTTGGCTCATCTGGAAAAAAAAAAAAACCTCACTCTGGAAAAGCAACATGTTGACCCTCACAAGATATTGAGAAACTCCAACATAAACACACACGACAAAGCAAACATTCAAACCAAATTCAGCTCAGAACAATGCAGCTGAGCTGTCAGAGGATTAGGTTTGTCATGACAGTAAACAGAGCCTGCAATTGCTACAGCACAGTCTCCTTCCAGAAGATTTTGTCCTCTACAGCAACTCCTGTCCCTCCCAGCAACAGCTGTTGGTAATAACCAGCAGCCGACAGTGTTGAGGAAGCCCTTAATGTGCCGCCAAGGGGCAGTTTAACAGATGGCAGAGTGACATACAACCACAATCATTAATTAAAACTTCCACTCCAGTCCCAAGATGCGGTGCTGAGAGAACTTACTCCGAGAAAGAACATTTTTGGATAAACTGTGCTCGCTCCAGGACATGTAGCTGGGGCTTGGAGCCAGTCAGAACAATCACATTTTACAGGTCTCCTGCCCTCCTTGTTCAGGTGAGCTACTCCAGGAAATGCACGTCATCCTCGTTTGGTATCACCCCAATTTATGCTCCGTCACAGAAGCTACAGGTAAGAGTGGCTGTTAAAGGATGGATATCAGAAGATCACTGCATGCCTTTATGGAGTAGGGGCTGGAAATGACAGGCAACCAACCATAAGGAAAAGAATAAGAAACAAAACCAACCTCTACAAGGGGCAAAGGGAAGAAGGCTTTTTTATGGAAACTGGGATTTCATAGAAAACCAGAGCAAGTCTAAAGAAAGTTTGTTGGGTGAGCTTATTTTGCTTTACCTATGGAGTTCTGGGCCTTCCATGACCAAGTCTATTAAAACATACTAGGACTGAACAGCTGAGCACATTTGCCTTCTCCAGACTCTTTACACCGCTTTCTTACCCCTGCTTCACTCCAGAAGTAAAGAGAACACCTAGAATCACCTCCCTGGAGAGAAACACACAGATTCGGAGACAAGTGAGAGCATTAGGCCGAATCAGTACTCACTTCTAGCTTCTTCTCCTTCTCTGTCAGGACATCCTTCTGATTCTGGGTGTACTCGATCAGCATTCGTGCCAGCTGCCGCCGGTCCTCCAGCTCTGCCGCCAGCCGGCCGTTGTACTCGGCCAGTAACAGGCAGGCTTCGTCCACCGTCTTCGAAAGACGTTCGGCTGCCTCTTTGTCTGCGTGTTAAAAGTGTCAGGTCGTTCAGAGAACACACCTAAAACTTTCTTCTCTGAAAGAAGGGCTACGATTCACTGGCCACAGGCACAACAAGATGACACTCACACATACGCTTCCGGCCCGACAGGAAAATAAGAGTTCTTATCACAGAGGGTGTCAAGGAAACAGCAGGACTAACAACCCAAAAATGGTGGGTTTTTTGACACTAATTAGCTACATTTTATCCTTGCAGAGATGGGGTGGGAGGGGGGATAAATCTACAGAGTTCGCCTCTGCACAGCGTAATGAGACTAAAAGTTCGGGCTGTGTTTTCAGAATTCCATTAATTCAGGTGGTTTTCGCATTTAAACACAGCATCCACTTTGAAATTCCTCTTTTCTGAGTAACTCCTAAGGTGTCAATAGAAGGAAACATGAATTGCACACTAGCCCTCGCAGCTGGACTCTGTAAAGTGTGTATTTTAAAAAACTGATAGTTCGTGACAAATGCTAAATTAAAGCTCCTTCCAGGAACAAGAGTCTAATCAGTTCAACCTTTAAATGCTTGCATTAAGATTACTTTTCAAATACAATGGCAAAAGCCTGTTTAAACAAAAACTAGGAGATTAATGGGGGTAGTGAGTATGCTTTTCCGCAGCAATCAAGGACTCTGTGTCCACTCAGCATAGTATGATAAAACTCAAAAACATCTGAAAGTCACAGTGCTCAAAATCAAACAAATGCATATCAGAACTCTGGCCCTATTTCCTTTCAATTCTTCCAAAACGTTGTTGATGTTCTCCAAATACAAAAGCCTTGGTCCGAGCCAAAGAAAATGGAATGAAGTTGTGAAATTTCACCTTCACTTTCACTCCACAGGATTGTTATCTATTAATTACCCAAAAGCTACAAAACAAAGATACAAACCCAGGAGTTTACTCCACCGTGCCTTGTCATTATCTAAATTTTTAAAACCCTTTGATTTCTAAGTTATTCTTTGGACCTAGGCTCATTCATCTTCCAGTTTCATACCTGTAATTTTCTCCAGTAATGAAACATCCTGAACTTCCTGAGGCAGGGAGGCAATCTTTTGCCGCACTGTTGCATCTCCTGATGCTGCATTTTCCAGGTCTTGCAGGGCTTTGATCAAATCCTCAGTCTACAAGACAAATTAACTAACATTAAAACCAGGTAACTTCTCCTGTGGATGTGCCACTGCAGCTGAGCTCACCTACCTTTGAAAGCAACCATTTTTGGAATGTTTTCTTCAAGTTATTTTTAATCTGTTGCTTCTTAACACCAGGAGTATTCACTAAGTTTCCGATACTCCAAAGTTTAGGAACTTATGCATAAATGCAGTAGGATCATCTTTTTCAAGGCTCTGCAGTGGAAAGCTAAGCACCCCAATTAAGTGATCACTTAAGACAAAAGTGAAAAATATGTGACCTTTGCATTGCATCAGATCAGGCCTCTTTTAGCTAAACGTCCCTGAGACTTTCTCTTAGCAAGGAGTGTATGTGCACCTTTTGTTTTATTCCAAATGTGCATTCTGACACAGCCAAAAACCCCCAAACTGCAACTCAAAAGCCAAATCTGATTTGTATCAGCCCTAACAACAGCATGTCAGATTTTTGTCATAATAAGTTTTACCATTTTCTAACTGGTTGCCAACCATCAATTTTGATGACAATGAAAGCTATCCCTGCTAAAGGAAACTTCTTACTGTCCTCACATCCTCATATTGCAAAGCCATCGCTATCCTCTTAGCTCAACTGGATCTCTGGGCACACACTGCAATTAAACTGGATTCCATTGTATCCCCTCAGCTTCATCTCTCAGCTGGTTTTTCAGGCACCGAGGAAAACTGTGTCAGTTTAAATGGATATACCCAAAACGTATCCGAGCTTAAAAAGCACGTGAATGAGGACAGCTGTAAGAGGACCTCCCCTGACACACCGTGTTTCCTCCCTGCTCAAAAAAAACTCAGAAAGGAGAAAAACAGACTCCCTGAACAGTCTTTTTTTTTAAAAAATACTTAAGTTTCAATGGGAGGTTTTAGAAACTGGCACACTAGCCCTGTAAACACCACCAACGATGTTTAAGCCACATTACAATTGATTGAAAACTACAAAACCCCCAAAAAAACATTAAATATTTTTCATTTGAAAAATAATTAACTCCAATACCTAATAATCACTACTTCTTTGCAAACTGCTAATGATTTCCAACAATAACACACACAACGCTTATCATCAGGAGAAATCTTAAGTTTCAAGGCATCTGGAGGTAAAAACAACAAAAAAGTTTCACTTTTATTTCCTTGACAACTGTTATTTATTTTTGTATTTCAAAGTTTACACTCTAGCAGATGGATGGTGTATTTTTTAATCCTTTTCAAACAGGCAATGGTTTAACATATGTTCAGTTTGTAGCCCTAAATGGTCAGAACGATCCCATCTCGTTCCTGCTATTTAATGCGTCAGCCTCAAAATAAACTCTTCAGAACTGGTTTTCCTAATCAGCTCCATACAAATCTATCAGAGGCTGAGCTTTTTAGTTTACACACGGAGAGTGATGTCCTACAAAAAGTTCTAACTATGTTACAGCTTTGGGTTTGAGAGATTACCCACAGACCTTAAAAACAATTTAAAATATGGTCTGTTCTTCTCGAAGTCCTTTGAGATTCTTGGCTGGCAGCACTACTCTGACCCTGGTTTAGACAACCTGAAATCACTCAGCAGTGGCACAGCATTTCACATATGAAAAAAAGAATCTGTTCCATTTCACATGGACCTCTCAACCCCACACCGAATTCCCCCATTAAAAGCATTCTACTTGTTGGCAGCTCCACCTTGTGGCTGTACCACAGGAGGTGGCTTTCTGAACAACTCTCAACCCGCCCCACATACCAGCAGAGGCCCAGCACTGGGGTCTTGGGGTGAGTAGCTCCCAGGGTAATCATCATCTTCCTCCTCTTGTATTTGCTGAAAAGTCCGCTTTAAAGACTTCTTCTCCTCTGCAACTGAAGACACACAGAAGCAATTCATTTGGATGCCAGATCTGCCCACCTTGACTATCTCTACTTCAAAAAATATTGTACCAGATGCTCTGATGACTGAGCTCTCTAAAGAGAAGGATGACCACGGTCAGATTCTAATGTTGGCATCATGTTCCAAACACTCCAAGGCAAAACAGCAATAAAAGGTTGACTTTGCCCACACACATATCTCTGCTCATGCAAGGATAGTCTTCATACCAGCACGGTGCACTGTACACTTATCAGTGCCTCCTGCACTGGAAGCAGGAAAGGCAAGTACATGTCCTACTGGTCAACAAATGGCAGGTCTTCAACCCTGCTCAGATTCTCTGGTTAATACCATTTATGCAGGTAAGGTTTTCTACCAGCAGAAAGGAAGCACTGATGCTAGGAGAGATGCAGGCAGAAGAATTTCAAGTAATCTTTTTGCATCAAGTATATGCTCACTGTGGTCCTACCATCAACTAAAATGCTGGTTATTCAACCATCTATTCTTCCTTCAAAATAAAGACTTCAGGACAACTCTAAACTAAACTGAAAACTGTGAAACTAAAACTCTTAGATGCAACAGCAACAACAACAACGGGCAGAGCATGAACTTCCAAGCAGGTAACCTTAGGAATAAGGATTTGATAAAGCAGGACAGTGTTGGTTAAATGAACCTTAGCGTAGCATACCTTGGCTTGAAAGGGAAGAGTTTATTTAACGAGTCACAAGTCTTAATGCAGCCTCTCATCCAGTTACAGAGCCCTCAGAAGACAGATCATTCTTCAGCTTTCCACCAAAATTAATTAGAGCCAGGGTAATTTGTAAGAGTGCTTTGGACAGAGTCTTGAGAAGATCTCTTCATCGGAATCAAGTCTTGCTGAGATAATTGTGGAGTTCCAGCAAGCTTTTGTCTTTGTATATTTTCATTCACAGGAAAACCCGGGATCATTCTTGATTTAAAATGAAATCAGTTTGCCCAACTCTAATGAGGAAGTAAACAGAAAGGTGTGTCTTTAAGCGCAGAATTTTGCCTGCCCTGTCAGGTGGGACATATGGCTGAAAAACCCCTTTATCTTAAAGGAGAGAATGCCAAGGTGCTGCACATCCTGCCCGTAGGGGCAAAAGCTGAACTGTCTTCATGCGACAGGCACAAACACATCTCTGCTGGAGAAGGGATTTACTCAACAGGAGGCAAAGCAGCACAGGGAACGGTTACCCTAAACCAAGTCATTTTTTGGTGTATGTTAGGGCTGAGCTATCTAGGCTAGAAAAGGGTACAGTTGAGTTTTGTATGTGCACAACCGACAGACAGAGTGCTCGATAATCTGCCTCCAAGCAAGTCAGATACCAGAGCAAAAGAAAAACATCTGCTGTTCACCGAGGTCTGCAAAAGACAAGAGCTGAGAGGAACAGGAGATGTGCAGGTGACAAAATGGCCAAAGAGAGCATTTACAAGCTATGCAGCCCAATACAACGTGCCATTGGTATTTCTCACTTGTGTGTACTTCTCATAAGGTAATTAACCATCAAAGAATCAACAGAAGATAATCAATAGAAGAATGCATGACCGTGGTGTGCACGGGAGTGAGAACAAAAATGAGGACTGGGATTCAAATTGCTGAAGAGCTATTCCTGCTGTGTTGCCAACTGCTCCACTGCTCCACACAGTATTATGCTTGTTTCCTACTCTAACACAAAGGATTCAGAATTGAATTTTCTATCCAAACAAGACCAAGTGAGATTGATTGGAAGCAGTCAGAAGAAGGAAGGTGCACAAGCAACTGCAGTCCTGAGCACGAGTCAGTAGCTGGTGTACCTGAAGAATGGCCACTCCCTGAGTGTATGAAGAGCAGCTGATGGGACAAAACAGCCCACAGAAACACCATCTGCACTTCAGCAAAATAGAAAAGAAAAAGCCTCACGTTGAATTTTCATACTCAAAGAGTATATGGTGGAAAAGGACCCCTGAAAGGAAACAGGAAGCCACCCATAAAATACAACATACCCTGCCTCAGTAACTTTCAAAATCCTGTAGAGAGAAGTAATTAACTATTGCCATCTCCACTTCTGAAAAAAGCCTGTCAGGAGAAGAGGAAAGCAGGCATTAAGAGCACCTAAACCTGATCAGAATTCAGCAACAGTATGTAACACACACCTTCTGAATCAATCAACACACCCTTGTAGAGTACAGGCAGCTTCTAGGAAAAGCAAGAGCCTGTTCTCAACACAGACCTAAAGAAGAGAAACCACCCTTAGAGATGAAGTCAGCTTTCCTGCTTCACTGGAGTCATCTTCACAGCTCAGAAACCAGAACTATTCCCTAAAAGCCTTTGAAGAACAGAGTGCTTCATTTCTCCAAAATGAGACATTTGCTGTCACACAGCTTTGCAGTGAAACCCCAGGCAGTTGTTATCTTGCTGTTGCAGTGTCCAGGAAGAACGTACCTCGCAAAGGTATTTCTCCACCACCTTTTTGGTCTTCAAAACATCTCCAGTGCCTGGAGGAAGCTCACAGTGTCAGAGACCTTAGTGACAAAGTATGAGGTTTTCCAGGGAAGCTGGCAACACAGGAGATCTTCCTGTCTCGGTTTTCACCTTTTTCTTCTCATCTCTTGACTGGTTTTAGAGCTAAACAGGCTTCTTTGATTTGACTCCTGGCTCATACGCACGGTAAAGAGAAATCAACTGTGGAATCTGTATGCACACACTCAAGAGGATAACTAGGAGTTTAAAACTTTCCTGTTAATAACAGTGGTTTTATGTGGGCTTTTTTTAACCTCAAGGCAATATAAAATTATCATCTTCTCTCATGGGGACTTGGTTATGTTCATCTCCTCATTCAGAAAGCAGCCACCCCAAGTGGTAAGGAACTCCCCATGTAGACCATGCCTTTCACCAGAGGGAACTACATAAAGGGTTCGGTTTTTTAAAAGACAAATAGCACTTAATTAACATGAGGATTTATCAGTCTCAGCACAGCTATATCATGTGCCTTTTCTGAGCGTTAAGCATACAGTTATATGACAAGTTGCACGAGCAGAAACTTCTGTCCAAGGGGAAGCAGGCGAGGAAATCCCATTTAAGAGCTACTGCAGGTCCAGAATAACAGCAAACCTGTAAAACAGGGAGTTCTGCTTCTTAAGTTCTGCAGGTAACTTTACTTGAGAGGTAGAGCAGCTAAATTCAAATGGGTTTTCAATGTGTTGGCAGGCCTATCACCCTCAATCAGCGTAACAAAAACTAAGCCTCCCAACCCCATACCTAAAAGCACATTTTTCTAGGCTTTAGGCTCCAAGAACCAGGGGTTTCACAACTTGTGTAAGGTCCAAGTAAACTTGGAAGACGCTTTTGGAAAGTGAGTTAGGACAACAACAACAAAAAACAAACAGCTTTCCTAAAGAAATGGAAGGCCAGAACAAAGTAAGAGAAACCCAGTGTCTACCTGCCAACTGCTCGAACCCTTAGTTTCTTTGGGGGGTGATTACTCATGCTTAATTTATTACAACATCCATTCGTTGTTAGCCTCTCCTAGGGCAAGCATAACTGGAGTTGACTCGCTCCAAAATTATACCTACTCCTGTCCCCAAGTGCTTTTACTTCAATTACTTGTTATTCTTGGCAGCAGCCCTGCCTGCTCTCCTCTCTGTGGGGTTGGGTTTTTTTTGAATATTTTAATATGGGTCTGACTTCCTGTGCCAGAATTTGCAATATAAAGACAACCCCAGTGGATGGGTGGCAGCTGAGTTCTGTGTCANNNNTAGTTTTCCCAGACTTTAAGATAAAGGGGTGGTTCTCTTTCTACTGCTTGTAAAAGAAACATTCTAATAGAAGTGAATTAATGAGAAAGCAAACGCAAGCTTAATGAGTACATGTAGAGTTAAAACAATTTAAGGTATCAATATTCAAAAGTTCATTACCATGTAATAGGCACATTTCCTTAAGGAATCTGAAAGACTAAAATAGGGTGGTAAGCTGCACCACAGAGGAAGTCAAACCCAGGGAATATAATGCTTAGAAAGGACTGGTAACTCTTTCCCCTCCACCTCTCTGAAGAAAAAGCTTCACTATGTATGCAATCAATTCTGTCCCACGGTAGGAACTTCCCAGGTGCCACCAATTGATTTGATACCCCTAGATCCCTACCCCTAGATTGGTAGCCCTTGCTACTAATGAAAGCAGAAATAAGCCACACCATTGGAACACAATAAGCTCTAAAGATGGCTTTTCTCATTGATGCAAGACTGTTTTACTTGGGCAAGTTTCACAACTGTAAGGCTACGTGGTGCTCTGCAACCTAAGCAGAGCCACCCTCTTCAGAAAGCAGCACCTACTGGCCCAGGACTTTAAGACACTGCAATATGAAAAAGCCACAGGGAACTACCTGCATAGACTTGTTGCCGTACCTTGAGCTGAAGAAAACATTACTCACTATTACAGCACCAGATACCCTTAAAGGAGCTTCCAAATTTTGTTTGAACAGCCCAGCCTCGTGCCAGTCTGAAGATACTAATGCTTCCTGTTTCTCAGTTGTGTCTACCTTGAGTATACTCAAAACCAGGAAGTCAGAATGGTTTTGGAAGAGCAGGGTACTATGGTTTTCCACTTTTATGATAAATATTTAATCTGTAAAATGCAATATATTATTATCCATCTCAATTATGTTCACCTGCTTGAAAACAGAATAGAGTAACTACAACAAAGCCTCTTGCAACATAAATAGTCACCCACCACAAACTGGAAAAACACCAATTTATCCTAGAAATCCATGAAAAATCCCATGTGAAACCAGTTCTTACCATGAAGCAGCTAATTTGAAAGCAAGCCAGTCCAAACAAGGAGAAAAGCTCAGGAGAACTCTGCTAAGGAAGGGTGTGATTCTCTAGAAACATTTTGAAGTTGAGAAGACAACAGCAGCAGGAGTGATTGATAGGACCGGTCAAAGGGAGGATGAAACTGAGCAACAGTTGCCAATGCACCAGGAAATCACAGCTGTGTTTCTCAGACACACAGTATCACTTTGGTTAGATTAAAAACCACTCCTGAAACACTTATCCAGGTACATTAAATTAACAGTTTCCAACCCTCCCTTAATCACTTCAACGGGAATTCAGGCATGGAATAGTCTGTCCTTTCATGACAAACAGGTCTTTCATGCATTGCACACAGACACCAAAACCCCCGAATACGAGCAGTTTCACACAGAGGCTGTACCCCTTCCACCACTCAGGACAGAGACTCTCCCCATCTTCACACATTAGAGACGACCCTTAGTCAGGTCAGTCGGGTCTCCCAGCGTTTGGAGACAAAAATGGCAATACCTTCTGAATGTCATACTTGAATTACAGTCATTTGGACGGCCTGTTATGAGCTGCTAAGGCACCCATCCAGTAATTCTGCCTGAAGAAGCATGTCAAAACACACAAAACTACAGCCATAAAGGTTAATTCTGTTATTAACTACCCACTCCTACATATATATATATACCTTGCTTGTTCTCACCACCCAAGAATGGCATAAAAGCACTTTACTAATGACTAAGGCAACTCTCTCACAAAGTGTTGCCCCTCTGCAGGGAACACAGGAAAAATTAGGCAAAGCAGCAATGTGGTTTTAGCTGGTTTTGAAGACACTGACCCTTCCTTTAGCTGTGACATGGACAAATATTGCCCTGAAGGCAACACCACAGATTTAATGACCTCCACCTTCCATAGGTTAGGTGTCCTATTGCTCCCCTCTTTTCATTACAGTCCTATGAGTTAAATATTTTCAGATCCCATAAAAGAAGAGACAGTATCTGCCAAAGCTGTACAAAAACCCAGTGAATGCAAGAAGCTTATACTCATTTTCTCACATCCATCTCACACAATAATAAAGTTATAACCATCATATTCTAACAATATTAAATGATGCAAGATTATTGCTTTCCCTAAATGACATCAGCTGGTGTAAGAAAAGAGAGACCAGACAAGCTTCTGGGTATACGTTCCAGCCTTCAATTATTAAAAATCATAATGAAATACAGTAACTGTGGAAAGAGAGAATGACAGCACTAGCAATACTGAATAAACTGTTGCAGTGACACGAATGACCACCCTCAGAGATGTAGAGTAGAACAATTTTTACCCTCAGAGTGGACACAACAGTTCCCTGCACCCTACTCATTTGTCCTCACATCAAAAGGCAGCACTGGAGTATTCCGTCAGCATGAGCAGCAGCAGAAATCACCTCAAGCCAGCCACGAGGCTACATCCACACTTTCAAACTGGAACTACAGGTTTAATGAAAATCAGACTTCTCTCAAGTCAGTCCCAAAGAATCTCCAAGACCAGCTCTGGCAACAACTCAACTGCAGGAGCCCAGAGCCCAACTCCTCACAGCCCTTTCAGTGCAACACGTAGCAATTTAAAGAACAAAGCGAAGCACACAAAAAAAGTAACACACATTTACCTTTAGTCTGGGGGCTACTGGAGTCTTCCATAGAAAGTTTCAGTTGCTGTATGAACTCACTGCCATACACACTCCTTTCTTGCCAGATGTTAAGCAATCGTTCCAAGGGCTTTTTGCAGCCCTCGTCTGCTTCTCTGTTCAAAGATTAGAAAATAATTATAGTTAAGCTGAAAAACATTCCTTAGGTTTTAAGAGAGCATCTTCCAAACTACAGCAGCTGCACCCATTAATATTTGCACGTTTGTAGAGACTCTTTTGCATACTGTCTGAGACCAACTGTGCAAAACATGTTTGTGGTGAATTTTTCCCCTTTTATTGGTACCAAAGATTGCCTGAAATTGCCCCACATTCCCACCCCAAAGTAAGGGCAGGAAAAGTTTTAACCAAAGAATCTTGCAATCGTTCAGAATTTGCAAGAAGGGCCATAAAATACTCTCAAGCTGACATGTTTACAATTCAGAGAATTAACGTTAAACAGTTGTTTCAGACAATATCATCCCAATTAAAAAGCAGGTTGCTAGCATCATTAGGCACTTAAATGTACTTAAATAGCTCACTGAAAGTTAGACAGCGATCCAGAACAGCATACTCCTAAACACACTGAACATTAGAGTTCCTTAGTTGAGACACTAGGAATTATTACGCTATTTTAGAGAAAAATCTTAACTAAATAAGAGTCCATTTTTGATAGGATAGTAGCTGCATCGTTTCTTTCCTCTAGCAAGCAGATCAATGTCAGGTAGATGTTAAAACAAGCAATGCAAAATAAATAGATGTGCTTCAACAGGAAGACTGATGAGAATCCAGTGATGCAAAATTATCAGCTCTTTTAAAGTCTTCTGACAACAGGGATGAGCCATTCATTGTGGGGCTTTAACAGACACGTGCAACTATTCAATTGCGCTACCCAGGAACAGATAGGCAAGATCTTTTGGTAACAATTAAGTGTTTTACTAACAGTTAAGTGTTTTACTAACAAAGCATTGGAGCTGCACACAGAGAACAAGTGTGTGAGGCTGTGAGAAGCTGATTCACTTACAAACAAGTTTCCCCAAAGAGAAATATTATCAACCAACAGTTCCTAGCTGCAAAGTAGTCAGAATCCAACCCCAACTAGAGAGAGGGCACAAGCATCCTTGACACTTAAAAAAAAGACAACCACCCAACAACAAAACCCAACAAAATCCCATTTAATTCAACTTTGTATAACAAGAATGCAATCTCTAGGGAGAAAAGCAGAACTACATGAGACAGCAACATACCTGGCAACATGAGAAAATGCATCCACAAGAACAGATTCAAATTCCCTGGTAAATTCAGGTCCTTTTCTCTTACTGTTCTGGATGACATCGTTTGCTAAATATAGGAAAGTAAGTTTCCTACTTGATTTTGCTGGGAAAGGGAAATAAAAAAGAAGAAAGAAACAAAACAACAAAAAAAGAGTTTGCAGTTATGTCTCACTTCTGTCACCTTTAATTAACATGGTTTTCAAAGCTGATTATAAGCTTTTTAGCCTAAAAACGAAGTTCAAAATATTTCCATATTATCAAGGCAAACCAGAGGCCTCCGAGTCAAGTAGTTCTCGTTCTCCCTACTCCTGCTCATTTTTTTTCCCCTAACTAATTAATAAAACAAACATGAGATTTCCATTACACGAGACTTTCTGTGCACAGTGACACACCAGCTCTGAGGAAAGCTTTGCAAGAAATAAACTTTAAGCATACGTTGAAACAAACTCTTCTAACCCACCAGCAAATTAATGTAAAAAAAAGACTTATTTTACTTTAATTAACTTCTGGGGAAAAAAAATGGTGCAGAACCACTTAATTCAGAACAGAACGACACTGTAGGAGAAAGCCATTGTGGAGACTCAAATATTTTTTTCAGACAATGCTGTGACAAAGCAATATTAAATTTCTTCTGAAACCGACACTCTTCCCATCTTGACACCATCACTATCTATTTAAACCACAGCCAGAGCCGGCAGCAGGCACAGCTCTCCCAGGTACAACAGCCGTGAACACACGGGACAGGAAACAAAAGCACTGATTCCCACAGCGGGGCAAACTCTAACCTTCCAGAAGTTCACAGTTAATATACTCTAGGGATCACACCAAAGATGCTCCATCTAGGGCTTCCTCAGCATCATCATTCTGGTGAGAGGCCTGGAGAATAAGGCTTATGAGGATCGATTGAGGGAGTTGGCGTTGTTTAGTTTGAGGAAGAGGAGGCTGAGGGGAGACCTCATCACTCTCTACAACTGCTTGAAAGGCCATTGTAGGGAGGTTGGTGCTGGTCTCTTCTCACGGGCAATGAGCGACAGAACAAGAGGGAATGGCTGCAAGCTGCAGCAGGGTAGGGTTAGGCTGGACATGAGGAAAAAATTTTTCACAGAGAGAGTGGTCAGTCAGTGGAATCAGCTGCCCAGGGAGGTGGTGGAGTCCCCATCCCTGACTGTGTTTAAGAGCAGATTAGATGTGGTGTTGAGGGATCTAGTGTAGGGGAGAACTTGTAGAGTAGGGCTGATGGTTGGACTTGATGATCCCAGGGGTCTCTTCCAACCTAAATGATTCTATGATTCTATGATCTGCTCTGAGGGGCTAATACTGCTGGCTCCCCAGGATGAGAAGGGTGACACTGGTGGGTGTCGGTGTCACAGCTGCCCTGGTGACAGGGCATCAGCACCGACACTGGCAGTCTCCCTGACTTCATTATGAAGCAATTTAGGAATTACCAGTGCTTAGGAAGGCAAACTTTAGTTAACCTGCAAGCAAAAAGGCACAAAATATTTCCAAGTAACACTACCAAACCGGGTTTATAGATCTCTACAACCATTTTTACTTTGCTCGTCTCCAAACCCCCTAGTGCAGTTCTATAATGGATAAGCAGCAGGAATACAAACCCAAAATTTAAAAGGAAAAAAAAAAAAAAAGACAAACGATCTAAAAGGCGTGTGGCCAACAAAGCTTCACAGTGAACCTGAGCACACCCAGGGCAAAACGCTCAGCCTACCTTTATTTTACCACCAAGCTGCCCGGCCCAGCAAAGGAGCGCGGCCGAGCATCCTCCTCCCCCTCACCTGACACTGAGTTTTAACCAACCTTTCCCTCCCCTCTTTCCCCCAAACACCCCCTTGGACAGAACACACTTGTGGGCGATATTGCCCGGGGAGTCTATTAAACCCTCACAGCGGCAGGGGAGCGGCGGCCGGGCTGCCGTGAAGCGCTACCTCCCGACCCCTCACGCCTGACAGGGCCTCCCCTCGCCCCGGCCCGAAGAGTTGAGGCCCCGCCGAGAGGCGGAACCGGTTCCTCGTACCTTTGCGGAGCTCCCGGGGCCAGACGTAGAGGATGGGCCCTGCATGCTTGCGGTGGTGGATGAGCCACAGCGAGAGGGTCTGCACGCTCTGCTGGGAGTTGCTCAGCTCCGACAGCTTCTTCTCCAGCGCCGACTCCGAGAAGGAGGACATGGCGGNCGACGCCGCCTCACCGACAACAAGACACCACCACCACCGTCGTCGCCGCCGCCGCCACAAGATGGCCGCCCAACCCCTCACCCCGCCGCGGCGGGTCAAAGGGCAGCATCGTACGGATCGCCGGAGGGAGAAGGGGGAGAACCGCTACGCCCGCTGCAGACCGCGCAGGCGAGGCGGGAGGTGTAAGGCGCATGCGCAGCCCGCCGGGGCGCCACCGGAGGCGCATGCGCGTTACAGGCGCCCGGGACTTTTCTCACCCCGCTCCCCACCGGTCAGTTTGGCCGGGCTCGTTGTCGCGCTGACGGTCCCGGTCCCTCCCGCGCCACTTCCGGCACAGGAAGCAGGTAGCCGCCCCAGGCCCGGCCCTGAACGAGAGCCTGTGGGGCCGCCGGTTGCTGTCACCCGGCCTAGTGCTGGGCCCGCCCCCGGCGGCCCTTCAGCCGCCGCTGCCCGAGCATGGCCGTCTTTGACACCCCCCAGGAGGCCTTCGGGGCCCTGCGCCCCGTCTGCGTCCAGCTAACGAGGGCACAGACCCTGGAGAACGTGGCTGTCCTGCAGGCCCACCTGGCAGCCATCGGCCCCTCGGCCCTGCAGGACCTGCAGGAGTACGTTCTCTTCCCTCTGCGCTTCGCCCTGAAGGTGCCGGGGCCCAAGCAAGAGCGCCTGGTGCAGAGCGTGGTGCAGTGCATCTCCTCCGTCCTCGCAGCGACACGCGTGAAGAAGCGGGAGCTCCTGCAGGAGCTTTTTTCTGAGCTCTGTACGTGCCTCTCTCCTCCTTCTGGCTCAAGCAAACCCGCCTCGCAGTCAGAGGAGTTAAAGCTGGCCGTAATCCAGGCGCTCCACACCCTGATGCATTCAGCTTATGGGGATGTTATCCTGTCTCTGTATCAACCTTCCACCCTTCCTGTCTTAGGATTTGCTGTATCTCTGCTTCTGGGCCTAGCAGAGAACGAAAAAGCAAAGCAAATTAAGATCTCTGCTTTGAAGTGCTTACAGGTCCTAGTGCTGCAGTGTGACTGCCAGGAGCATCGACATCTAGATGAAGACGAGGCACAGCGATGCGGGGATTTGTTTGCTTCTTTTCTGCCTGGGATTTCCATTACGCTATCTCGGGTTATTACTGGAGACATCAAACAAGGTCACAAACCCACTGTTTCTGCCATCAGACTCTTTTATCTGATTGTTGGTTTGGTAATGGCTGATGCACAGTTAGCCAGAATCCCAAAGAATAAAGAAAAGCTGCCAGTTGAACAAAGCAGAATATCAGAACTAATGGTCCACAGAGGACCTGACTGGACTAAAAGTACTGCTGAAAAACTCTCTCTCCTCCTGCATAAAATGGTTGAATTTTCTTCAGTTCACCCCCACTGGAAAGTGAGACTGGAGCTGGTAGAACTGGTGAACCACTTACTGAGGAACTGTAGTCAGTCGCTGGTGGACTCGTTCAGTTATCTTTTAAAGGCCTTGGTTGGGCTGGTGAACGATGAGAACAGTGAAGTGCAAAGCAGGTGTAATGAGATTCTGCAAGGCATTGCAGAGCAGGGGATCGTAGCACAGAACAGGGCTCTTGCTGATGTCCTCTCTGAGAACCTCCATTCCCTTGCCACAGCCCTTCCTCGCCTGATGAACTCTCAGGATGACATGGGCAAGGTTTCCACTTTGAGCTTGTTGCTTGGCTATTTGAAGCTGCTGGGTCCCAAGATTAACATTGTCCTCAACTCTGTGTCCCACCTCAACCGCCTGTCCAAAGCGCTGATGCAAGTTCTGGAGCTGGATGTGACAGATGTGAAGATAGTAGAAGACAGACGCTGGGGCTCTGAGAGCACGCATGGACCTTCAGGCTCCTTGCAGCATGGTGTGCAGAAAGCCAGATGTCAGAAGAAATACTTCCGCTTCTTCACGGAGGAGAAAGTTTTCCAGCTCCTTCAGCAAATTTGTCGTGTTCTTGGCTACTATGGGAACCTCTATTTGCTTGTGGACCATTTCATGGGGCTGTATAGCGAGTCTGGCATGTACCGAAAGCAGGCAGCAATGGTCCTCAATGAGCTGATTGTGGGAGCTGCAGGAGTGGGAGTGGATGTCCTTCAGGATAGGGAAGTTTCCCTGAACATGGATGATCTCAAAGGGTCCATAACATCCATTCTCGATGAGTACACAGACCAGGCCAACTGGTATTTGATCACTAGCATCGATTCAGAAGAAATCAGCCATGAGCACTCCGTGCCACACTCGGGACTGCTTGCCCGTCCAGGAGGCGCCTGCAGCAGCGTTCTCCTTCCGTCCCCAGAGTCACACGTGACGGCCCGCACCATGAACAGCAACATCTGGCAGATCTGCATCCAGCTGGAAGGTGTCGGCTGCTTCGCCGCTGTCCTCGGGAAGGAGTTCCGCTTGCTTCTGCTGTCAGCTCTCTACCCTGTGTTGGAGAAGGCTGGTGACAAGACTCTGCTCATCAGCGAGACGGCACTGGGGACGCTGGTAGACATATGCGAGGCCTGCAGTTATGACTCTGTGCAGTGTTTGATTAATGAGAATTCTGACTATCTGGTGAATGGGATTTCCCTGAACTTGCGCCAGCTGGCACGTCAGCCTCATGCTTCCCGGGTCCTGGACACTATGCTGAGGCATTCAGATGCCAGCTTGCTGCCACTGGTAGAAGACGTTATCCAAGATGTCCTGTCTACGCTAGATCAGTCTTACAATAACCAGGCTACCACTTTCCTCGGGGTCCTTCACTCAGTAGTCTCAGCTTTAGGTATCTAAACGTTTGCTTTGCTTAATTCAGTCTTATTGTAACTAATTGACCTTTCAACTTGCTGTGGGAGATTTCAAGTAGCTGTGGTACCGCAGTGGGATGGCAGCTGGGCTTTGCTTGGTGGGCCAGCCCTCCAACAAAGATCACCAGTAGCTTCCCTTCTCCACAACCAGTTTCTGTTGGTCTGGCCTGCAGGAGCCTTTAGTGGTTGAGAAAGGATGGATTTACTGCTCCCATGAATGTTTTGTAGAAGCACATGGAGTGTTATTATCCTGTTGCATTGGGGTTTTAACAATCCCTACCATCAGGGAGGTCCCAGTGATGTGACAGCAGGTGCCCAATGCTGTATTTTAGTCCCATGAGAGCTGAGAGTCACGTTCACCTCTGAGGGAGTCGGTGGTACTTTGCTGATGTGCAGGAGGGGGTCGTGATTGCGTAGTGACATATCAGTTCCTTTTTTGCAGTCCAGTGGTTCGGATCATCGTGCAGTGAGGAGCGCCAGCAAAGGCAGACTGCTGAGCAGCAGAGCAGGACTTGGTCCCAGGGGCAGCAGGTAGTGACAAGCCAAGAAGTGGAGCGATTCTTTCTTGACTATATCAGACAGAAGCAGATCGCAGAGGGCAATGTTCCTGACACAGACGATGAGGACACAGGTTGGTACTGAGCATGACTGGAGAGGAGTAGGTTGAGCTTGGAGAAAGACAGTGATCTCTGAGGTTTGTGTGTCAGATGGGGGACTTGGGATCAGGCTGATCCTGGCAGTCCCAGGCCTGCTTTGAGCTGACCTAAGTTCATTTAAGGTGCTGCTGGGTGTTCTTGCTTTGTTCTGTGCATGGCAGTGGGAGGAAGGGGAGTGAAATGCCTGCAGATCAAGGCTTGTCTGGCTCTAAGACACAAGCACACTATGTTTTTTCTTACCTCATAACAGGCCATTTGATTTCAAGATCCAAAGTTTCTTCTTTCCAGGATCCTACTGCATTTTCCTCACCCTCCTTTGGGAATCCCTGTACCATTTTCTCCTGGCTAATGATGCCACCACTCCCTTCACACTTGGCCTTGACAGGCCCTGCAGACATTCATTTAGGGAACTTTTTAGTCCTTACTGGGCTATGCTGCAATCCTGACCTTTAAGTACTTCATCTTTAAATACCCCGGCTTTTCATTTTTAATAAAAATCAATGGGAAATAAGTCCATGGTGAGGAGAGACTGCAAATGTCAGATCAACTGCATTGTCCAGTAAAGAAAGCAAAGCTTCCTTAGTCCCACACTCTTAACTGAATCTGACGTTTAACTCACAGAAATCAAGCGCAGACTTGACCATACGTTAAAAAATGCCAGCGGCCTCACTTGGGGCTTTGCAGAGTAGTTGTGAGTATTGTGATCTCCCAGAACTTCTAAGTTATTTTCAGGGCTTCAGTAGTGGGTTTGTCTTCCAGATGAGGTTCTCCCCACTGCTAAGCCAGAGCCAAACAACTCTGACACGGAAGGAGAAACTCCGCTGCCAAGCCATGCTCAACTGGCCAAAGACGTGATGGAGAGGTGCATCCACTTGCTGTCTGACGGGAACCTCCGAGTACGGCTGCAGGTTAGTAGATGGTGGCTTTGAGGGGACAGCTGGTGCCCACGAAGGGGGCTGGTAGTTCATCGACACGTGCACGATGTATGTTGGGCTTCCTGCTGGAATGAGGTTAGTGCCGCCATGTGTTTATTCAGGACAGATGCTCCAAGTCTGGCAAGAGAAAGGGAGGCAGTTTTCTAGGACTGGTCTGTTTTAGGAATGGCAGCAAGGCTGAGCAGAATCTTAAGGGTGACATCATATCACACACCTTCTACTGATGCTCGTGACAGTCGAATCTCGTGCCTCAGCCTGTGGTGGAGGAAACAGAAGCATCTTTCTTCCATCTAGGCCTCCCATCCCCCTTCCTCAGAGTGTAGTGCACAGCCCGATGAGCGTTTCTGAAGTTGCTGGGGTGATGATAAGCTGGACTAAAAGCCTGGATTTTTTTAATTATGAAAATCCTTTGAAGGTGGCCTCTTTTTAAACTGCAAAGCGAGACAGAAAATGCAGCAGTGAGGCATAACCCAGATTCTTACCTCAGAGGCCCCAGCCCTACCAGGTGATCCTGCTGCCACAGGAGCAGTAGGGTCCTAGTGCACAGCTCAGCCTGCAGCACGGGGCCAGGAATCACACCCTGGTTCCAGCCCGGCTCTGTAGCCCAGCACAAATTATGTCACTGTGCTACTTGTCCCTTTCCTAACGGCAGAATCTCTTCTGTTACCCCAGTTCGTGCTGAGGTAAAACCGCACCCTTGTGTATTAAACCCCTTCTTCCTCCTAGCTCCCCGTTGTGACACTGGGGGTCCACCAGAGCGCCTGGTGCTGCAGCACTCAAAGTGTGTTACCTACCCCTCCTTCCCAGGTCCTGGACGTGTTGGAGCTCTGTGTGACTGTGCTGCATCCTCACGGAAACCATCTGCTTCCCATGGCTCATCGTGTCTGGCCAGCTCTTGTCACCCGGCTGATTAGTGATGACCCTCTGGCTGTGCTCAGAGCCTTCAAGGTACAGCAGGGAGTCTCTGCCAACAGCCTTCAAGCTGGTGCTTAGAAGGCAAGTGGCTCAGGCATTGCTGCGGCTCACGAGAGAAGCACTCAGCTTGTGGAGTGATTTTTGGCAGACAGGGTCACCGCCCTGCAGTGGGTGGGCTTGTACGACTCCCACTGCAGTTTGTCCACAGATAAAACCCTGACACTGTTCCTGGGGGCAACAGCAATATCAGTGGTTATTGCAGGGAAGAGGAAAACAGTCCTTTTACTGCCTGAGCAGCTTTCAGAGGCACCGTATGGTGCAACTTGCCTTTGCTAGAGCCACAGTCTCAGCACGCCCTTTGGAAGTCTTAGACTGAAGAGAAGGGATTGTTTAGTGATTGAGGCATTGGCAGGGGAAGGGAGAGGTTAAACAAAGACTTAGCCTCATAACAACACTGTTAAAGAGATCTTGACTATGTCAACTGACTGCATTCTCTTCCTGACTCACAAGCTGGACAATAAAGCACGTTTCCAGAGGTTGCCAGCCCCAGGGTTTCACAGGGCTTCCTCTGCTGTGCAGAATGAGATTCATTTTAGAATCCTTCAGTCTGAATAAAAGGAGAGTTTTGATCCCCCAAATTCAAGAACCCATACACTAGAATTTCACAGCAGCCATACCTCACGTTTGCCTGCCCTAAAAGAAAGGGGAGATTGCTACACAAAAACTTACCAACTCTTGTAAAGTTAACTGCTTTCAATGGCAAATTATTTTGCTGTGAGGAGCTAATAAGAGTAGAGCTCCTTACTGAGTTTGGGGTTTGTTGTAAGAAATCCTCCAGGAGCTCTTTCCTTCCTAAATCTCTGGACAGGAGGTGCAGTATCAGTGTAAGCCAAGTACAACAAGCAGCATCTCAGTCCTGAGTATCAGGACCACAAGCTTAGTGAAGTTCCAAGAGAGAACCATGTTCTTGCCACGTGGGTTGGCCCCGTGGATCCCCGCTTCATTTTTACAAATATTTAAGGCCATCCTCTGTGCCAGTTTGGTTTTTATCCTGAGCACACACCAGTAGTGCTGGGTGCCCTATGGTGTAGGCAGTTGGCCTTTCTGTTCCCTGGCTTGCTTGTGAAGGGGGACTATTCCTGCCATTTCTGGTTTATGTTTTAGTGGTGTGTTCCACCAGAAGCTCCTCCAGCAATTCTAAGTAAGATTTCATGAGCTGCTCTTACCTTTGCTGTTGCTAATGAGAGAAGGGCAGTCCCAGGAGGTCAGTTGTGTGACACTGAAGAGCAGGGCAAAGGTCACGGCCTCCCCATCAAGTATTCACTGTCTGATTATTATGGGACACTGGCAGGTGTGGTCTTGTGGCTCTCAACTGCAAAAAAAAATATCAAGGGAGACTGAATGCCTCATCCCACAGGCTGGTGAGAGTTGCAGAGCTGTATGTGCACTTATCCTCCAGTAACTGACGTTTCTCCATTAGGTGCTGTGTACCCTGGCTCAAAAGTGTGGGGACTTTCTGAGGCAGAGATTCTCCAAGGATGTCCTGCCTAAGCTGACCAGTTCCCTCCTCAGCCAAGCCCCAGCCAGTGCCAGAGCCGGGCCTGTGTACAACCACACACTTGCCTTCAAGTTGCAGCTGGCTGTGCTGCAGGGACTGGGTTCTCTCTGCCAGAAGCTGGACATGGGTGAGTTCCAGGGAAAGTACTGGTTGTATGAGGTCTCTGCAGGACTTACCTCTTCTCCTTTCATCTCAGCTGACCAGACCTGTGCTAGCTTCTCATCCTTCTTTGCACCATGGGTTTGATTTCCTGATCTTCTCCAGCCTCATCCCATTAAGGTCCTGCTGGATCTCAGTCCTCTTTGGGAGCTCTATAAAGAGGAGCTGGTCACTCTTTGCTCCCCAAAGACAGATGGGAGAGAAGATTCCCAGCACCTTGCAGAATCTGACTGCTCATCTCACTTGTGCATGAGAAGCAGGTATAAAAGTGGAGTGTCTAGGCTGCTGCAGCTTAGGTCTGTTGGGCCATGCTTTGTTCTTAATTAACTGAAAAACTGGAACCCAGATGAGACTTGTGGCTAAGTGTGCTGGTTCCATTTTGGGACATCTCTCTGGGTGACCCTTTAAATGCAGCATATCACATTTTTCTGAGTGAAACTCTCTGAAGTTCTCCTAGGTTATATTTCTGGAGTTGACTTTGATGAGGAAGAAGGTTTGATGGCTTGTTGCTCTTTTCCTCTCTCAATGCCCTTGATTGCTTTTCCTGCCTTTGCAGCAAGATGCTTAACAGGCAAGGTCAGAAGAGCTCTGGGTCAGACAGTTCAAAGGCTCTGAAGCCACTTGCTGCCAATTTAGAGCTGATTCTGTTAGGCAGCAGCTGCTGAGTAGGTGACCTCCTATCCTTCTTTTCTGTTCCATTCCTGCAGGTGAGAGTGACCTGAATAAAGTGGCAGATGCCTGCTTGATTTACCTCAGCGCCAAGCAACCCATGAAATTGCAAGAAGCAGCCCAGAGGTAATGTCTCTTAAATACAGGTATATCAAGTGTACAGGCAATGTGGGACAGAGGGAGCACAGTAACCCCTTTCCTTTTGCACCTTTCCCCCTTCTCCCTCTGGCACACTTGAGTCCTGTACAACAGGGTCTCTTACAGAAGTTCACCCCTTTCTCTGGTGAAGTGTCAATTTCTACCCAAAAGGAGCTGGGAGAGGTTCACTTGTCCACACCTTCTGGTTGAGTCTCAGCTTACCTTGCAATGCACTTAGGGGCAGAAGGGGAAGATATGCTACTTGCTTTTTCTCTAACCACCTCCAGAGCCCAACACTTTGGGTTCTTGGCCACTCATGGCATAAACCTGAAGGGAAGAGACAGCCACACAAGAGGATAGGCAAGGCATTCTCATGTGTTTTATCACTAAGTACCTTCTGCAGGATGGGGGATTTACTTCTGTTGTTCTTCCATTTTCCCTCCACTCCTGTGGTCACATCAACCCAGACTCTGCCAGGTGGACTGGAGTTCTGTTTGGGAAGCTATCAGTCTTGGCACCAGTCTTGCTCTGATAAAGCTGGGAGAGGTTAAAAGAGCACAAACCGTTTAGGTGAACACGCATCAGCTCTATGAAGTGTTGACAGACATGCTTTGCTGCTTGGTGTTCAAAATCCTGCTCAGCATGTTCCTGCTGTCAGGATAAGAAATCACTATTGTCATATGTTGTCATCTGGAAACAAGGCCAGATATTTCAGCAGACAAAACACGTCCAGGTACAGAGCATGGGAGGCGAATAAGAAAGCCCTGCACCTCTGCTCTCTGCTGAAGGGAAGGGGTAAAAGCCCCCCCTCCCCCTCTTTTTGTGAGGCCAGCCCTGCCCTCCCCTGAGGGGAGAGGACTCAGTGGTGAGTGCATCTCAGAGGGCTGGCTGTTGAAAAAGAGCTGCCAGTTCCCTTTCACCAGAGCACAGGCTTCCCAGGGGTCGCAGGGTGCGGAAGGGCTTTTGTGTGGCTGGGCAGCGGTTGAGAAGGAAAGTGCTCCCAGGAGCTGGAGCTGTACCTTTGTTTGTATTCCTGCACCAGTGAAAGTAGGTTTATTTTTACCTTAGTTGCTTTTATTGCATCACAGCAGGCTTCAGCAGCATTTGTTCTGCAAAGGGGTTCTTCGCTGTAGGCTTGCATACCCTTAATACAATAAAGCGTTCGTCTGTGTAAGCAATGCTGGAACAGAGAGCAGAGCACCAGGATTTATCTAGGTGGTTGGAATCTTAAGCTTTTAAATCATTAACAAAGCAGTCTGAAAAGCTGGGCAGTTTCCACCACAGCAGAGTTGGGGGGAAATACTGCATTGGCCCTATGATGTGATAGGGTCATTAGAAGCTGCATTGAGAAGCAAACTCGCTGTTATTGGAGAAAAAGGGCAGCAAAGTTTCAAGGCAAGTAACATTTTTCTCCTGTATATTATTTTTATGCTATTTTAAGGGCAAAATGGCACATGGTATGCTGCCCTGGCCAGCACACCATGCATTATGTATTACACTGAATGAAGCAAGGCCTTCTGTGAACACAGAGCTCGAGTGTAACTCTGTTGGCCAACACATACATGTATTGAGGCATGGATCATGTCTGGCCTGGTCTTAACCATCCACATGGCAGTACTTGTAGGTTGTTTTGTTTAGTCCTGTCTGTTCCCTGGTCTTGGAGCATGGATGGAGCAGAGTTAAACACAGCACAGTCACTTTTAACTATAGCATATGAGGTTTCAGCTTAGAACAGTCAAAATTAGTTTACACTGTAACATATAACACAATAAGCTCCAGCACCAGGATAAGAATCACTTCTCAGCCACGTTTCAATTTCCTTTCTCCAGCTACTCAACCCCCAGATTCCTCCAAGCTCCCCTCCTTTTCCTTGCTCTCCGTGTGCCTGAAAGCAATCCTGCAAACTGACACAGGTTGTCACACGTAAGGCCCTTTCCATCTAGGCAAGAGCAACGTTTTCAGCCTGCTACATGAAAAATTCTGCATTTTAAATGCTTCTAAAAACAGCCAGACCAGAACTAATCTTAGCCACAGCACGAGTGCCAACATACGTCACATAACTCAGCTTTATCACTGCAGAAATCATACAAGGTAAAAAGATGTTTGGAATCAGCTTGCCATACTGATTTATACTAACTGGCCTTTGCTCAGCTCCTCGGATTCTTACTCAACTCGTGAGTTGTGACCTGCCAAGAACAAGGTCAGGTCTTACAAAGTCAGTTGCAGCTCCAGTAACTCCTTGCCCTGGCTGAGTGAAGACTCCTCCTGCACACGAAGGCCTAAGCAGGAATTTTTGCCCAAAGTGCTGGAGCCACAAAAAAGAAAACAAACAAAAAAAAAAACCCCAGCAAAGTTTTGGCTGTCTTCCAGGGATGTCATGGTGCCCCAGGGAGGCTGCTTAATCCCGTTTGTAGGACCCTGCAGTTTTATTAGATGAAGCAGTGGGAGTAAGTGAATCTTGTAACTGCAGCTTCATGCAATACTCGACAGGCAAAAATAGAAGTCCAGCATATCTGAGGAAGAGAAAATGGGAAAATAGGCTTTATTACAAGAAGATTGGAGTATTCCAGGGAAGGAATGTTATCCAAAGCTTGAAAAAAACAAACAAACTGAAGAGGAGTTAGGGAAGGCTGGGGAACACTAGCTACAGCTTTGCCTTCAGTGGAAATAAAGCAGTGCAGCTGTGGGTGAAGTGACCAGAACCACGTGAGGGTGGTGGTGGTGGTGGGCCAAGCACTAGGAACAAGGCTGGGGTAAGAGAGTGTAAACTGAAAGTCACAATATGTAAATCTGAGCTTCTCAATTTATTAAGTTAAATCATCCCTGACAAGCTTTTCACTTTGGGGGGAAAAACAAACCAACAAATAACCTTGAAGGAAAAGAGGTTAAGAAATCGTCATTGGCTCGTGTCAGCACTTCACAAATAGTTCTGCAGTTTTTCAGCTTGAAGTGACTGTTTTGAAATTTACAGTTAATTGCTAATAAATGTTTCCAGCCTGTGAAATGTACCATTTGACCTTCTGGTCAACAGTCTGGGTAGGAGTGGGTTGGGTTTTTTTCCAGGATACAGAACTAATTTCCCCAGTTCCTACTGAGGTCTGTGGTGACCTGTATCTCAGTAAACGCTCAGCAGAGATGTACAAGCCAGAAAAAGTTGTCCTTTTGCCATTCTGCTCTCTGTGCTGTGGCTTTGCTTACAGCTTGGGCAAGAGAATAGACAAACCCTGCTCTGTGCAGGTAGAGTAAGTTCGTTAGCACAACTGGAACAAGTAGGAGCTATTTTTGGACATCTTTAGATACCAAAGTTGGTTTCACAGTGTACCTCCGTTGGTTTGATGGTGTATTTTTTGGGGGATGTTTATTGACAGCTGTCATTTGCAAGCTGGGCTGAAGTACACCAAAACAGCCACCTGCACAAGGCAAAATTCAATAAAATTATATTTAAGTTTAAAAAAAAAGGAACAACAGAAACCAAACCTGGATTAACCCCAGGATTCTTTGCCATGGAAACAGGTTGCTTAGAAACTACCCCAGAGTTAGTTTGAAAATGTACAAGTCAAGTTGTTCCCTGCGCTGCACAGCACTTGGGGTTATCGGGAGATAATCACACTCCTCAGGCCATTATGGGCACAAGAGGCAGCAGCATTCTCTGGGGAGCAGCTAATCCCCTGAGGGTTGCTCTCTCCGGAGCAGCTGATTGGGAAGAGGTTGAAGAGCAGAGCGTTTCTGCTGTGAATGTAAGAGGTAAAGTTGTGCACGTGCCCGAGAGGCAGAAGCCAGATGAACAGTATTCCCTCTTCCCATGTTTGCTTCCCAGCGATTCATCCCTCCTGCCCGGTCCTATCACCCCAGCCATAAGGAGCGGGGATTATTTCTGTGCAGCAGTCTGTGGTAAGCTGGTGGAAGCCACTGGGACCTGCTGCTTGCTGGCAGGCAGACAGCTTCACGCTCACACTGTCATGGCCAAGCAAGCTCCAGGAGAGCCCTGGCAGCCAGCAGGGCTGGGAAAACTGGTGTGGGGATGTCAGCCAGTACAAGCTTCAAATGCTGCCCTAGTGAGCCTAGCACTGGGGTCGGGTCAGCCCTCCCTTTTCCACCCTGCAGAGCTGCAGTGGCAAAGCCAGGGGAGCAGAGAGCCCCGTGTGCTCACCTGCCTCTGGCTGTCCCCCAGGAAGAAGGCCCACTGCTGATGCAAGTTGTTGCCAAGCACAGCTATCACTCTGGGACACGTTCCTGCTGGGTTCCTCTGGAGCAGATAAGCGTTGCAGGCACCGTCTGGAGGGGACGCTGCCAAGAGCTCACAGTGGTGAGGTCTTCCCTCATGGCTGTCAGAGGCCTGCACTGAGACAAGCGAGTGGTTAACAGCAGACAGGCAAAAGCACCAACGTTGGCTGCTCACAATAACAATTTGTATGGCCACAAGGTGATTGTGAAGGGGTGAGGGAGCTTTCTGGTGCCTCCCTCATTTCTGAACTTTATCAGGTGCCCCGTGGCACCGCATTGCCTTTCAGAGGAGAGCTTCTAGAAGGGATTTCTGCCTGCTCCGCATAGGAGGTGAGCTCACTTTGGGCTAAGAGGTCTTCAGGGGGTAGTTTTGAAGCAATCCAGGCTGGGTTTTGTGTGACTGGTGATCTTTGGTTTCAGAGAGGGGACTTCTTTCCTTGTGTGTCTCTTGGGAGGACAGAGACAGACCCACTCTGATTTCTCTTCACCTCACCCAGCTGGTTCTCCTCGTGGCCCCATGATTTCAGTAGAAACTAGAGACCTGAAGGTTTGTGGCTGGACATTTGAGAGGACTTGGACCCTTGGTGCTCATGGTCTCCATAGGATCAGAGGGCACTCTGTGCCATGCCAGCGGTGGCGTCGCAGGGCTGCCAGGGAAGCCTAAAAATTCTAGTTTGATTTTGTACATGGTGCAGCCAGAAAACTTAACACCACTTCATCTCAATGCACCTTCTGTGCATTAAACCCTGACACAGATGTAGCCAACCCAAAGGTTACCAAAAACTGGCAGGAAGAAATGAGTAAATGTAGGTCATGCAAATCAGGCATTTGCTCTTTTGCTCCTCGGAGCTCCCTGCTCTCCAGCAGGACCATCCCCAGCATCTTTGTTCCTGCAGCTCACAGCTGGAGTCAAAAAGTGTGAAGTGCAGGCTCAAAAATCTCCTTTCTTACCTGGGGGATTGAAATTCAACGTGAAAACCATCAACACAGCAGTAAAAGAGTTAGAGGGAGTTGTCATTCCTCTCTCCCTCCTTTCTGGTGTTAATGAAGGGTGTTGTGGAAAAAAAAAAAGAAAAAGAAAAAAGTTAATCCTGCTTTGTGAAAGGTGCTGTGCAGAAGAAAGAAAATTTGGGGGGAGCTAATAAGGACTTGGCAGGAGAGGAGACTCACACAAGCAGAGCACACCACTCAGCTCTGCTTGCTGCCCAGTGGGACAGCTTCCACAAATACCCAGGTTTCCCCCCCACCTCAGAAAAGGGATAGGAGTCCTGGAGGGATTGACCCCCTCGCTCCCCAAAAACCAGAGAGGGTGGTAAACACCACCTACAGCTCCTTTTAAGAGCTCTGCCGGAGCGATTGTCCAGGAGATGCCAGGCACCAGCAGCCCGTGCAGTACTCTAGGGTAGAAAGGATTTCTCAGCAGCAGCCCAGGATGCTGAGACCAGAGAAGCAGTTGGTGAATAACTCATCCAGGCTCTGATGTCAGTAACTTCCTGTGTATCGTAACAAGCGCTCTTCTCTCTCTTCTTCTGATGTTGAAACCACTGAACTGTCTTCTCCTGGGCTCAGGAACCATCTTGAAAGCGCTCTCTAATGAGCCTCCCAGTATGATCAGCTGGTTGCAGACAACATCAAAGCTCTTTCTTAATGACCCTGTTGGGTGCCAATCAAAAGGTCTTCTCCTTACTCTTCTTCCCCCTCTCTCCTTTTTCCAAAGTGTTTTCCTCCACTTAATGCAAGTGGACCCTGACAGCACCTGGCTCCTCCTGAACGAGATCTGCTGCCCCCACCAGTACGAGACCCCCCACGCCAGCCTGCAGCCTGTGAAGCTGAGTGGGATGGGGAGGCAGCGGAACGAGTTCACCGACAACGTGCTGCTCCTGCTGGAGAGGCTGCAGCAGCAAGAGAGCGTGACGCCAAAGGTTGGCACCCAAGAGCCATCTCCTCCCTGACAGACCCTACCAGCAGCTCAGGAGTGGAATGAAGAACCACCAGGATAGTGCTCACCTGGGAAAATCCTGCCATTTAATCCCTGAGTTGTTCTGGGGGCAAAGGAGGGGTTGCCCAGCTGGGAGCACTGGCCAAGACACCCTCCCCATGGGCATTTTTATTTATTTTTTTCTTTAAGCAGTGTTTGAGGATGAGGTGGGTACATTGCCCACATTCCTCCTGACTCGTGCTTCTCTGCACATGCTGGAGAGAAGTCCCAGCACATGGATTATTTCAAATTCTTCAGTGCAAACGGAAGAGTAATTTTCCAGAAATTACTTCCCAATAGTCAATTATTGGGTGGTGCCCCTTCAGCAACCCCCTCCCAGCCCTCTGACCCCCTCACAGCTCTGATACTCCCTCCTGTTCTCAGCTGGACAACGGCCACCAGCTCTAAGCTTTTTCTGGCCTTAACCCTTCCCAGAGAGAGAATCCTTTTTGGGGTACCTTAGAAATGGTGTTTTGAAAACCAATTATCAGGAACGGTGAAAATGCACTTCCAGTAAATTCCTCACCAGTATTACTGGCAGGACCACCACGTCCCCTTCGAAAGATCAGGGCTATTCCTTGCAGTTTGCTGCTGGGACCAGCCCGATGCATGGTGCTCCCCAGCTCTGACTGCTGGGAACGAGACCTGCTTTAGAAGAAAAGAGCCAGCCCTGATGTACAGCCTGTGAGTGATTTAAGACTCCTCCCCATTCCCAGATTGCCTGTCATCCTCACGGGCCATTTCTTAAACCTCTCAGATTATTGACACCCACCCCAAGGAGAACCAGATGGAGTACCTACCTGTGCCTCCTCACAGCCTCCCAGCTGGCACAGACAATGCAGGCAGTGACATTGGGTGTGAGTGTGGTGGTACCACACTTGGCTTGAGCAGGAACAGCACAATGTGGTGAGCAGAGAGAGGACAATGAGCCTCCACTGCTAAAGGTCCTCTCCTCCAGCACACAGCACTGGCTCACCGCTGGCCTGGCAGCTGCTGTGGTGGACTCCAGCCCAGAGTCCTCCAGGCTCCATCCCCAGAGATGCTCTGCAGTGAGTGAGTTACTTGGCTGCTCCCAGACAAGCTAAAGCCTGGATTCACCAACTTTGCCCAGAGCAACTCATGCAGCAAGTTGCCTCCTGACATTTGAGAAAGCCTTTATGCTAGTGAAGCAAAGGGGGCTTGGCTGTAGATTGGGAAGTAAGCTCAGAAATGCAAAAGCCAAAGCAATAAACTTGATTGTTACACGGAACAGGCTTTGTGTATCGCTGTTGGGGGGCCTGGGTGAGCACCCAAACCATGTCTCTGCTGTTGGGACCAAGGGGACTGCTGCTGCCAGTACCTCCCCAGGTCTCCTGGGGTTTGCTCAGCTTTACCTCTGGTTGCTTCTCCGGGAAAAACACAATTTGGTGCCTTTTACCAGGTGGGACACAGGGCTGCAGCTCAGCTTTTACCTTCTTGGGCTTTTTTTTAAGCTCTACATTCAGTGGTTATCACTGGGTTGGATTTTGTGCAGAGGAACCCTTCAGTCAGAGCTGATCTGACGGGGGAAGACGGGAGAGGCAGAAAGGTGAAGTATTACCTGTGCTCTCCGAAGCACCCTTGGGGTCGGTGCAGAATTTTCTGGATTGTTTTAGCACTTGATAAAACTCATCCATCAGGGGCTCAACGCTGCATCCAGCCAGTCTCTGCCGTGCCTTCAGCACTGGCTGGAGCTCACGTGTGACACCAGCAGCACTGCGATGGTGCCCCTGCCCAAACCGACTGGTCCGCTCTCCCCGCACCCACCAGCACGGGGCTGCCACGGGCTCCTCATGGGCTGCACCTCTTGCCAGGGAGGGATGAGTGAACCATTGCCACGGGTTCCCTGTGCCATCTTCCTCAGTGCCAGCCCCCAAAGCAGCCTGGCAAGAAGCAGCCACGCTGTGGCTGGGCACGGGCTGCAGACAGTCAAGGGATTTATCTGCACGGGCTCTGCTCTGGCTGAACTGGTCACCTCTGGGAAGCAGGAGAAGCCCAGCCTTGCTGGATCCACCCCTGCCCAGACAAGGTAAGCTTGAAATAAAAACCAATAACCTTTTGTTCTAGCTTTTTTTTTTTTTTAAGAATAAAATGATACATGTTTCTGAAAGGAAAAGCATAAAACCAGACGGCATCTGCAGTATCCACCTGTCCATCTACTGCAGCTGCCACCACAGCCAAACACCTCCCTGGCTGCCTTCCCAGCACCAGCCCTGGGAAGCTCCCCCCGCTTAGGGTTCTAGGGTTCCAGCAGCCCACCCAGGGGACCCCATGGACCCCAGCGGTGGGGTCTCTGAGGCCACCAGCCTGCCTGTGCCCACCTCAAGGCACGCAGGCAGGAGGCTCAAGGGCAGCACTGTCACATCCAAGCCCTTGCACCCACCCCTGCTGATCTACACACAACCCCTGGGGTCACATCCATGTTCTCAGGGGCTTAGCAGCTATGGTAGGGACTGTGCAGTCACAGCTCCTGCAGACAGGGCTGGAAGAAAAGCCACCTCCAAGGTGTGACTTCTCAGGACTGCAGGTCCCCATCATCCCCACAACCTGCCAGGATGTTCCCTGTGGTCTGAGGTCTCCCCAAACCTCACCAGAGCTCAGACCAGCCCTCCCAAGCACAGGCTGAGCAAGGGAGGCAGCGGCTGCCACTTCTCAGCAGGACAGTACAGACAGCAGGAGGGCTGTGACAGCAGGAGAGGAATTAGAAAAGTTCTCTTAATTACCATCATCCCCATGTAATGGAGCTGGAAAAACTGGAATCAGTGGCATCCATTGGGAAGGGGGCCTTGGGCTGCCACTCCAGTGCAGGCTTCCTGGTGACCCCATAATGCAGCCATCTGGTTTAGGGGCTGATGGAGCCCCCACTGCTGAGCCAGGCAGTGGCACTGGTTGGGCATGAACCTGAGCGCCTGGTGGGATGCTGAGAGGCCTCAGGGACCACTGTGGCACATTGCACCAAGACAGTGGGTCACTGCCCTGGCAATAGCAGGAACCAGGGTGCTCGGGTCCTTATGACAGCCCCCAGGGGCAGGGCAGGACCCACTGTAATGTTCCTTCCCAGCACAGGAGCTCTTCACTGGTGCATACTCCAAAGCTCAGGAACCAGTCACATCCCCCAGACACATCCCTCCTGGCACAACCACCTTCACCAAGGCACCTCCTGAGTCCTCACACCAATTTCTCCCACTGCTCTCTCCCAGCTCCTTGGCTTCTCCCAGAGATTTCCACCACAGCCACCATCCCCAGCCAGCAGCTCAGTGCGGGTAGAGGGGAGAGGCTGGCCTGTCACACAGCTGCCTGTCACTGCTCTTCTCAGCTTTGTTATCACCTCTGCTTTATTACAGGCAGAGTAAATTGCTTTTGTCTGAAGCAGGATAATGGCCAGAAGAGTGACTGCGTGGAAATGGCATTTTCATGAGGCTGGTTCCTCCCCAGCAGTGACTTGCATATTAAGCTCAGCCCATTTGCAAGTGAGCCTGGGGGTGTCTCAGCTGCCCTGCCCGCACCCTCCTCCCCAGCCTGGCACCTGAGCTGTCCCCAGCCCGTTGGGGTCCAGGAGGAACTGGGGGCAGCAACCCAGGGTGCGGGAAGGGTGCCCAGCTCCAGCCCGTTGAGCGCCCTTGCTGTCCCAGAGGGGATTTGGCACCAGTAAGCAGCTGGCCCCCACTTAGGAGGCACAGCCCTTCCCAGGCACAGTGAGATAGGCTGCCAGCCAGGTCACACCACTCCAACCACCCTCCTGGGTACCAGGAACCAAGAGACCCACATCGAGCCACCTCTTCCATGCACGAACCCAGCCATGAATGTGAGGAGACCCTCGAATTCTGGGATTGGGGGCACAGTCCCATGTGCACACCCGCCCCCAGCTCCCCTGGGTCAGGCACCACCACAGGGCTGCTGGTTCCTGCACACAGACCCAGCAGTGTCCTCTCCTCTGACTCCCGCTTCTCAGGTTTGGGATAAACTCAGCAAATTAATCTCGTCTAATAAAACCCGTTATTTTTAAAGCTCGCCTCTAGGTTTTGCAAATTACTACACCACACAGCAATTTGTTTACTCTCCATTTGAGGTGATTTGCAGCCTTTTACCCTCGCTGCTGCGGCTCCAGCTCTTCGCTTTCCTCCTCCGTGGGCTGTTCTTTATTGCACCCGTGGCCGATGCCTCCTGCTCCCTCTCCTCCCCCCGCAGCGACACCGTCCCCCGACAAGGGGCACCCGAGTGTGGCACAAGCCCCCGCAGCTCTGCTGGGGAGAGCTATGGCACAGCAGCTCTTATTGCTGATGGCAAAAGCAGCATTTCCAACGCCAGCCCCCCCTCTCCTTGCCCTGCCACTGCTTGATCCTTCTCTCCTGATGAAGCACCCTGTGTGTTTACAGGCTCCTGTGCCTTTTGCTCCCCTGAGACTGCAGCTCCGCAGCTGAGAGCCACAGCGGGGGGGGGCAAAGGAGAGCCTGGTTCTGGCTGCATCCCGTGGTCACCAGCTGCCCTGTGCCCTTCCTCTGCCGCCGGCACTGGCTGACACCAGGCCAGCGGCTTTTGCTTTTGTTACTCTAACACATGACAAATCACTTCATATCAGCAAAGCGAGAGGTGAGTGCTATGGAGCTCCAGGGATTAATAAGCTGCAAAGCAGCCGGGGGGACTCCTGGCAGCTGGGGCTGAGCCAGACACTGCCAGTGCTGAGAGCTCCTCTCCTGCTATAGGGCAGAAGCCAGTCCTGGGGGGCAGCCAGCACCCCTGCTTCGGGGACCCCAACCTCCCTCCTGACCAAAGGTGAGGCCTTCCCTACACACACACACACACAGAGGAAGGTGTTGAAGCTGGTCCATGGCAGCAGAAAGAGGGTCCAAACCCCCAGCAGCCCACTCAGCCTCCCCACTGCACCCAGCACCCCACGGCCATGGTGCAAAGCAGTCCCTGCCCACCTGAGACCCAGCCGTATCCTATACTCACAGGACAACATCATCCAGCTCCCAAGCAAGGCAGGGACCTCCCCAGCTGCAGCTTTTAAATGCTCTGAGCCCTCAGCTGTGGGTGATGATGCCCATCCCCATCCCCATCCTCATCCTCATCCTTATCCCCATCCCCATCCTCATCCTCATCCTCATCCCCATCCCCATCCCCATCCTCATCCTCATCCTCATCCTCATCCTCATGCTCATCCTCATCCCCATCCTCATCCCCATCCTGATCCCCATCCCCATCCTCATCCTCACTCTCACCCTCACCCAGCTCCAGCCCCAACCCCAGGGGGGAGCCCCAGCTGTGCCCACTTTTTAGCCAAGACAGTGTCAAAGCCACATTCAGGGAGGCTGTGCCAGGGAGAAACACCACAGATCTGCAGAGACTTCGTTTAAAGAGCTTTATTAGCTGCAGCAGGTCTGGTGGCGGCAGGCATGGCGGTGAGGACGAGCGGCGGTAGGGGAGCAGCACCGGGCACCTGGACGGGGAAACCTGGGACCCCCATCTCCCTCCCCGCAGACCCATCCCCAGAGGCAGTGTTTACCCAGGAGGGGGCACAAGGGACGGGCTCTGCCAGTTGCACTGTGATGTGGGAGCCCATGAGCCGGTCCCTGCCCAGGGCAGCGTGGTGCCACGGCGCAGGAGGAAGGGGAGCTCAGCTGGGAGTGGGGGACCAAGAGCCCCACCAGCAGCAGGAACGGCGGGAGGGCAGCCAGAGCTGACAGCCGAGCTCCTCTTCCTCCATGAAATGCAAAGGGCCAGGAGCAGAAATGGGTGAAAGCGGGCCAGTTCTGATGGCATGGCTCCCTGGGCACACACAGACCACGGGACCGACTGGGTGTTTGATGCCATGGCACATCCCGCAGCGCCATGGCTGTGCCGGGAGCGTGCTGTGCCGTCCTTCCTCCGCTGAGCTCAGGCCTCGACGTGCGTGGGTGGCTTTGGGGCAGGCAGGGGGCAGGGAGAGGCAATATACACGGTCTGTAAGATGGATGATGATGGAACTTATACATATGCACTGCGGGGCTGGAAAGGAGCAACTAAACTGGGCCTCCTACGGGAACAGACGGGTGGTTCTGCAAAGCACGAGGGAAGCAGGGAGGGTCCTACAGGCAGGGGGGGTCTCCACCGGGCACACAAAGCTGGGGTGCAATGTGGTCTGTGGCAGCGGGGTACCCCCTGCACGGGGCCACTGGGGTGGGGACCACCATGTGTGGGCATACGTCCCAGCCCTGGGCATGGTCCCAGTGATGCCCCCCCAGCACGGATACGGTCCTGCTCCTGCACCGAGCCCTGGCACCGCTGTGCCACAGGGCTGGGGAAGAAACCGAGCTGGCGGTGACCGATGGGAGGAGGAGGTGGTGGGGGGCGGCGGGCAAGACGGGGTGGTGGGGCCAGTCTCTGGCAGGGGGTGTGGGACCCTCGATGGCTCTGCTGAGTCCGGGGTGGTAGGGGGCTCCAGCACCCCCCTGGCACCGCCTGCCTACAGCACGCAGGAGGTGTCCGCCGAGCGCTTCTTCAGCTCCTTCCCGGCTTTGTGGTGGTGGTGATGGTGGTGCGCGTGGGCTGAGCCCGGCGCAGCGGGGTCTGGCATTGGGGCCCCCTGCAGCTGGGTGTCCTGGGGGTGCCCCATGCCCTCCACCGCCTCCACCCGCAGGTACGCCTTCACCTTGTGGTGCCGCGCTTTGCCGTCGCTGGAGTCGATCACCCGGCACTCGTACGTCCCCTCGTCCGCCGGCTTCACCCGCGACAGCCGCAGCTTGTGGGAGATGTTGCTGCCAACCACCTTCACCACCTGCGGGGGGACAGACAGGGGGTCAGGTGGCCCCCAGGACCCCCAGACACCCGGGTCAGTGCCACCCCTCATTGCATGTCACCACGCTGCGCCCCAGCCACGTGGCGAAGGTGGGCAAAGCTGGACAATCGGCACGGGGGGACCTTGGCCCCAGCCCTGGACCGGGGGATGATGGAGTCCCTGGTGCGCACCCGGCCACGCAGGGCTCGGAGATCGATGCGGAACCACGCTGGCTAATTAGCTTTTCTACCAAATTGATTCGCTCTCAGTATTTATCACCCAATGAAATTTAAGACTTACTCACTAGCCAGAGCTGCGGCTGCTGTTGGGCTGGGTCAATAAATCAGATTTATAACCCGCCCCGAGGCCCCTGGCTCTGTTCCCTATAATCACACTGGATGGCAAAGGCCATTTTTCTACTTGCCGCTGCATTTGTTAGCTGAAGATTTTATGGTGTTTAGAAACGGGGCTGGGAGCCACAACCAAAAAGCCACAAACTCCCGGCCCAAGAGGCAGAGCCGAAATGCAGGCGGCAGCAGCATGGGGACAGGGACCCTGAGCTGCTGCAGCCACCAGGGCAGTCAGTGTGTTCACATGCAGGCACATGTAAGCACACATGAGCACACACGAGTGCACACATGGAGCACACGTGAGCAGCCGCATTTGGCCGCCCTGCACACCACGGACTGCTGAGAGGTGGCCAGTGCTGCACAGCATGGCCAGGGCCATCCCAGTGAGTGAGTGGCTCTGGGGCTGCTCAGAGCCCACATGCACCCATCCTGAAGTGCTGGGAATGAGAGTCCAGGGAGGGACAGGACAAGGCAGGCCACAAGCTGTGCCTAAGATGGGTTGGGAGGGAGTGGGGGGGCTGTAGTGTGGGAGGTATGTGAGCTGCCAGCCTTAGGGTGAGCATGGCAGGACGCCAAGGCCATCACGAGAAAGGAGCTTCGAAAAAAAAACCCTTTGTGTTGGAAGAGCAAAAAGACACTTATGGAAATTAATGGCTGGGAAACAGAACTAATAAAAGAACCCCCCAATTTGCTGGTGTCACGGGTGGCGGTGGAGCTAGTGCCCAGCAGGTCACTGAGCCTCAGTCTGTGCCTTGGTTATGAGCAGGAGGGATAATTTTATGACCAGTTGTAACACTCATGGCTTCCCAGCCTTGGGCAGGGCAGTGCCAGCCCCCGCTGCCCCACAGGAACCGGGGGAGGGACCCCCACGTGGGCTGGGACAGACAGATGGCCACGTCAGTGCCCAGCCCCAGCTCAGCCCTACCACGTACCACTGCTTGGCAGCAAAACAGGGGGCTTAAAGAATGCAAAAGGGCCAAAATTAAATCCAGACCCATGGTGTTTGCTAGTATAGGGCGAAGGGCAGCAGCAGTTTCCCTCTCTGCAACCCCAAAAAGCACGGTGGCTCCAGGCAGAGCCGGTGCCGGCACCGAGTGTGTTTTGGGGGATAAAAAATGGCCAAGGGGGTGCTTGAGGCGGTGGTTTCTGCATATGATTTACATCGTCTCGCATTGTTTGACGCCGCCGTTTGTTCTCAGTCAATTGCCTCCGCGGCTGTAACACACATCTTATCAGAACCGCTCGTGGGGGTGTCTCGCCTGTGTTCATTTATCTCCTCCCTTCCATAAACACTTAATAATCAAGGGCGTTTAAAACAACGACAACAACAAAAGTTTAAAACTCAAGCCTCTCCCTGCTGGCCTGCTCTGGAGGGGATGGCAGAAGCGTTGCACCCCAAGCGCTTCACAATCAATCCAGGTTACACAGGCACGCACATCAATTCTGTTCCAGTGTGCAATTAACTGCCTAATTATGCTGCAAAACACAATGGCTGAGCTGAGCAGCCGTCCTGGCCCTGGGACGGCTCTGCAGCCCCAGCACCCACCTCAGCCCCTCCAGCCACCCCGGCCGGGCTCTGTGAGGCTGCACTGGCCACACCATGGGACAGGCCATCCCTTAGCTCTGCCACCATCCACCAGCTCCCAGCCACACGTCCTTGCCCAGTACAGGATTTGGCCACCAGCCATGAACTTCCCATGGCAGCTGGTCGGCATCAGGACCCCAACATCCTTACCGGGGTGGGGGGCAAAGCACTGTGCTCTAGGAGCAGTGATGGGGTGGGATGGGGATGGGGATGGAGTTCAGCAGCACTCCTGGGCCATGCAGGAAGTGGTTTGCAAAGATTCCTGCCAGGTCCTGCTGCCTGCAGTGAGCAGCATCATCCCCAGGGGCTCTGGCCGCACTGGCAGCAGCCCCTGCTCAGGGGGCAGCAAGCCACAGCACCCTAGCGAGGAGTTTGAAGGCACCTGCTGGAGTATGAACATGGATTGTGAGTGCATCATGATGCCCCATCACAGGAATGGTGACAAACAGGGCCGAAACCTCAAAAACCACAACATGAACAGATCAAAGGGGATACAGTCCCCGATGGGGAGTCATTCCCGGTGCTGAACCCCACAGACAGGAGATGAGAGGTGATGCCCTGCATTGTGAACTTTCCTGGCATTTTCACCTTTGTAAATGACTCTCCAGTATGTCCCAGGAATGAGACTCAGGCAGGACTGGTCCTGGGCACCAGAGGCACCTGGCCCCTGGGAGCCGTAGGTGAACGGCAAGCCCCATTGCTAACTCAGCGAGGGAAAAATGGAAGAGCCAGAAGAGGATTCCAGGGTAGGGGTGATGGTGGGAAGAGCTTGCCAATGTTGCTCCATATCTGTGGCACCCCTAAATGCAGGGCCCCTCGAGGTGGGGAGGGCCAGCGGCAGCTGGGGGAGGGAGGGAATGGGGCAGGAGGGGGCACAGGCCTGACAGCAGGAGGCCGAGAGTAGTTATTTTATTTAACTGATTAGTGTCTCCTCATTCTGTTCACGTGAGCCTAAATGGTTTTGGGATGCTAATCCAGTGACTAAATTAGATTATTTTCTCCTTAGCGTAAACCTGTTCCTCAGATGCCAACAGGAGCTGGATGGGGCTCAGGGTCCAGGCTGTGACCCCAAGTTCTGCTCAGTGGAGAGGGGCAGCTGCCCCTCATCCTGGCTGCTCCCAGCGCTGAGCTGGGGAGGATCCTGCCCACCCACCCCCATGCTGCCAGCCAGGCAACGTGGCAACACCAGCAGGACCAGCACCCATCCCCACTGCCTCCCAGGACCTCCCCACTTCCCAGGACACTTTTTCCAGGGCAACCCATGGAGACACAAACCCCAGAAGACCCTCCTGCCCACCCCAGCTCCATGCAATGCTGAGTGCTGGCACTGCAGGGAAACATTACAGCTGAGCCCTCCACCGCAGCCCCTGCAAGAGCCATCAGCCAAACTCACGCTTATTTTTGTCGCGTCCTTCCCCGGCTCCTCCTGCGGTGATGCTTTCAGCTGTGGGGAGAAGATTGGGATGGGGAGGGAGACCAGAGAAGGAAGGAAAACCATCAGCTTGGCTGGGAGCAGGCAGAAGCCCACCAGACCCCTGCCCGCCCCCGGGATGGCTGCCCCAAACAAGGAGGAGAAGGGAGAAGGGAGAAGGGAGAAGGGAGAAGGGAGAAGGGAGAGGGGGGCTGCTCACCCCCAGCAAAGCTGGGCACCCAGGGCAGCCAGGAAGGGGAGAGAACAGCAGCGCAGGAACACCATGGCAGCTGGGGGGGATAGGATGCTCGCCCATGGGTCCCCCACCACAGCCCAGCTCCATCAGCAGGTGCTCCCCGTGAGTGGGGCTGGGGATAGAGCCCCTCTCCCTATGGCTTCACCGCTGTGGCAGTGAGCCCTGTCTCCAGTGACTCTGTCCCCCTCGCAGCCAGCACCTGCCCCGATTACCATAAACATTCCCAAATCTGCTGGCAAACTGGGAAGCAGCCCGAGTCCCCTTCAGCAGCTGCTGGCAGTATCGAAGCCCAGGCGTGGGGGCTCCCCTCGGCACCATGCAGCCTGCTCCTCACACCGAGCATCCCCACCACCCCACACCCTGCAGCCCCCC
>VZTM01007984.1:128337-138577 GCA_013400555.1 Jacana jacana
AGACTCTGCTGTTTGCAGATCCGGTCAGTGCTGGGAGGGGACACTGCTGTGGGATGGGGTCCTCACTGCACCCCACCAGCAAGTGAAGCCCCCTGGTCGAGCACGGGGAAGAGCTCTGCCTCCTGATGTTGTTGCTGAAGGGGGAGGATGAGGGGCATTACCTGGTTGGAAGCCCACGTCTGTTTGTCCGTCCAGTCCTTGTGGTTGCGGACGTACCACCACTGTATCTCAAGGGAGTAGGAGGGGGAGCCACTGCCTCGGAAGGAGCACGCCATCTCCACATCCTCACCCGCCTGGGCCGTCATATCATGGGGGGTCTCGGTGAAGAGGGCTGCAGGAGACAGAGCGAGGGGGCTGCGGACGCCTGCGGGGATGTGCCACCACCCAGGTGAGGGATGATGCCACCAGCCACACAAGCAGGGTCATCAGGAGTGCCCGAACCCTTCCCCAACCAAATAGACTGGGCAAACTCGCTGGAGGGGACAAGTCCCTGCCACACAGGTGGATTCTCCCCCTGTCCCTGGCTGCCCCTTGCTCAGCTCAGTACCCAGTCCCTGGCCATGGCAGAGCAGCTGTGACGCCCCCCAGCACTTTGCAAAGAGCAGCGGGAGGACAGGGAAAGAGCAGGAGCCCCAGTGCCCCCCGCACCCACGCCACCCCCTGGGAACTCTGCCCCAGAGTGAGCACGGAACCCCGCACGCCTCCGAGGTGTAATAAATAAATAAAGCATGATCGCATCTCCACTTAGATCAGAGCATAAATGAAAAACAAATCCTTGTTTAATGCGGCCCCCAAACAGTCTCCCACATGCCATATGGTTTGCTTTCCTCCCTCAAAACAAATATTGTTCGGAGATGTAATTAGAATTCTTTTCATCTCCTCTGGAGAGATTATTGTTCCTCTGTAAAGACGGCCCCAGCGTGCAGGTCACCAGCAAATGTTATTGTCACAATCTGTGGCAGCTTCTCCCCAGCACAGCACGGGGGCAGGGGCTGAGCCCCCAGTGCCAGCACTGCCAGGGCCGGGGCTACCAGCCTCCCCACACTCCCCTGGTGCCACTTTGGCCACAGAGAGAGGCAAGGGCTGCAGGCAGAGGCTGCATGGTGTGGGGACCTCCTGCCCTGTTTCCATCACCCCAGGAACATCACTTTGGGGCTGGCAGCAGCACCAGGATGGACCTGGTCCAGCTGGAATCTGCTCCAGCATGGGACTGCCCAGTCCTGCCTGTCCTGGGCTGGCCACAGAGGCTGGATCAGGGTCCTGTTGTTATCTGCACCAGATGCCCTTTGCCCTCCCATCTTTACCAGCCACCTCATCCCACCAGTGCTGCCAGCTCACAGCCACCATGCAGGTCCCTCTGGTGCCATTAGGGCCCCCCTGGGACACGCATCCCACCAGGAGCAGCATGCAGCTCCCCAGGGCTCCTCACCAAGCCCTGATCCCCTCTGAAAACGAATTATTATCAGCCCAGACGGAAAAGTTAATACCTTTAATATCTCCCCGTCCCTCTGGATCCATGGAAATCCCATATACTTATCGCTTTCCTTTAATCCATCTTAGCAGGGGAACTGAGGGAAATACCCAGCATAAGGGTTTAATGAGCCTGGGTCTCCCGGCAGGGTTCCCAGCACAGCTCCTGCACCCCCGTTTGCCCGGGTTGCTGGCACCAGCAGCTCTGTAGCTCCGTGCTGGAGAGCAGAGGGAATCCTAGGCTGGGGAACCCCTTCAGTGGTCAAGGGTAGTGGGAAGAGCAGGAAGGTCTGGTGCTGCCCAGTGCCAGTTGTCCCTCAGCACATGGCAAAGGGCTCATCCATGTTCCTGTGGTGGCTGTGCCGGGGCCATTAGATCCCGCCATCACCCAACACTTGCCCACACATTCCCCAGCTGTGGACCAGGATCTGGCTTTTTCTCCCCAAGATTCCTGATGGCAGGAGTGATGGCCGAAGCCAGAGGGTCCTGGCAGACCCTGCTCCAGCCCCCTGGGACCCCACGGTGCTGGCCAGGTGTGCGGAGCAGGCAATGGCCTGAGAGCTCCAGCCGTGCCCAAATTACTCCACTCACAATTAAAATCTGCTCCCACAGACGGGAATTTGGCAGATGAGCAGAGGAAAGGCTTGATTGAATCAAGCTCCTGCCTTCTTTCAGATTTTAATTGGGAAGCGTATGTATTAATTAACCCCAGGGCTCGGCCGCCTCAAGGTGCATCCAAAGGAGGGCAGGTCTCGCTGATGAACCTGGTGGCTCCGTGGCAGCCCCTTCCCCAGGAGCCCTCTCCCAGAGCACCCCTGGGGACCACAGACCCCACTGCTGTCTCCAGGGCCCCAATCCCCTCCCCACACCTGACCCTTCCCCACACTGGCCCCAGACCTCCTCCCTATCTCCAGTCCTTCCCCACTTCTCCAGTGCAGCGGTTGTGAGTGACAAGCTGGAAACTCCAAACAGACAGTCCATAAACCATCCCGTGAAAGAGGGAAGGACAATAAGGTCTGACAGCAGGAAGGAAGGTGAGGCTGGTCCCTCCCTCCCTGCACATCCTGATCCTTCATCCCCCTCCTCTGCCTCTCTGCCCTCCCCCTCCATCCCAGTTTCCCATTCCAGAGTCCCTCTGTGGGGAGGGCACTCCAGGACCTCAGTGTGAAGGGACGCCCATGCAGCTTGTGTCTGTGGGTGCTGGACAGTGCTAGCCCCCCAGCCCCAGCAGTCACCTCAGGACACCCCAGCCAAGGGGCAACCGGTGGCCAGCACAGTCCCCAGCCCCAGGATCACATCAGGACTGTCCCACGTGGCACCATGAGAGTAGGACGTGGTGGATGGCCCAGGAGAGGTGCCAGGAGAGTGGGCTCAGGCCAGGGTAGCTCAGCCCCTGGCTCTGGGGGGATTTCCACTTCCTAAGTACGGATGGGTTACAGATGAGCAGGACCCAGCAAGCTGGGCAGCCCAGGGCTGGATGCACATGGGTCACCTCCTCACTGCTTCTCAGCTGGGAAAGCTCATTTGATGTATTAGAGGGAAAAGCAATAAAGGCTTCTAATAACTGCAGGTACCACATCCTAGGCAGAGCACCCAGAGCCCGGGAAGGGGGTGGCGAGATAGGGATGGATGCATCTGCCAAGGAGAAGACAGCAGAACAGAGCAGATGTGAGATAAGAGACAGACAGACAGACAGACAGAGAAACTCCATGTGACGGGTCAGCGAGAGAAGGGAGATACTCAGGGGACGGTTCATCTCTCTCGCCTCCGCTGAAAACTGAGCAGGGTCTGATGGAGGGAGACGGCAGGTCCTGGGGGAGGAACGCTTTGGTGAGGCAAGGAGGAGGTAGAGGTGCCTACCTCAGGGCTCAGCGTTTGCGGCAATAAATGAACAGTGTCATCAAGTCCCTTGGTCTATCTTTTGATGGGGCCAGTGGTGGGTACTGGGTGGGCCATGGAGCCAGACCCCAACTGGGAAGCCAAGAGCTCAGAGGTTTGCAGAGAGGCTGAACTACAGCATGAGCTTCTGCAATGGCACCAGCTCTGTGACCGGCTCAGCCCCGGCACAGCCACATCTGCCGAGCACCGTGCCTTCCCGTGCACCGGTCCGTGACCAGGCAACCGAGCAGCAGCCAACCTGACCCCCCCCACCCCACCTGGGCAGACACCAAAGCAAAGGTGCCCAGACCCGCAGCTGCTGACCAAAGTAAAATAAAGAACTGCTTTAATCAGGGCTGTTACAGCCCTGCCTGGTGCTCAGGCAGCACAATGGCACCTGGTGCTGGCACTTCAGAACAGACCCCAGCCATGAGCAGCCCCACAGACACCCTGCCTGGGAGCTGGGGGGAGCTGCCCAGACCCTGCTTCCATCAGCACCATCTGCAGAGACAGGGGACAGCCACGCTGCCAGAGCTGACCAGCGCCCCAGCCCCCTGCCCACCCCAGCCCCCGCTCCGTTGCCCAGCGCCATCTCTCTCCCCACCGCTGACATTGGTGCTGCGTCCTCCCAGCACAAGGGAGGGGGCCGGTGACGGGCTGGCTGCTCCGTGTGCTTTATGGCCTGCTACCTGTCATAAACTGAGAAAATCAGGATCAATAAATCTTCCAGGAAACAAAAATCAGGGGAAATAAAACGAACTCAATGGGGAAACACAGATAAACGGAATTGAAAACGCCTGCTGGGACAGCTTGGTGCTCTCATAAACCGGAGATATACAGGCTGCTGCGCTCCCTCCCCACGGCGGGCAGGATTCATCACCGCGGCCCCCGCTCCGCACAGGCAGGAGGGCTGCTGGCAGCCAGCAGAGAAGGAGGGGGGGGACACACATAGTCAGCCCACACCAGGGGCAAGGCCAGGCTATACATACCCCTGGATGTCTGGAAATGACCTACCAGACCCCTGCCCTGTCCCCTAGGACACCCCATCACCACCATCCCTACCCTGTGGGGTACCCAGCCCCCAGGAACCGGGCCAGGACCCGGTCAGTTTTGGTGGAGGACTGCAAGGAGCAGCGATGGCTTTCCCACTGCCCCCCCCAGCACTGCACAGTGGCCCACACAAGGCACCACTTGCCAGCTGCTGGGATGGCCATGGCTTAAACAGTGCTGTGGGCACACAGACAGGTTAATGTGTGTGTAAACATGTATTGGAGGAGGATTAAATATGTATTGGACATTTGCAAATGCACGTTAATCACTTAGTGCTCGCGCTTGCTCTATGAGCTATTTACCCCACGGAGCCATTGCAGCACTGGTCATCCAGATGCTTCCTTCTCTGCCTCACCAGGGGCTGGCTCTGTCCTCTCCAGGCAGGGACAGGGGCTGGGGGAGGCTGGGAAGACCCAGCATCAGGGGAGTGGGAGGACCCCCGGGCAGGCGAGTGCAGGATGGTGCTGCCAGAGCAGCCTCTGCCGCCCTTCGTCCCTCCCTCCAGCTGCCACTGTTATGCCGTGGGCTGTGAGCAAGTGTGGCTTATTCTTCCCTTCACAAAGCTCCCAGTCGTAATTCATGGTTTATTACAGTTTGGTGAGTCAAGACACTCAGAGGACTAATTGCTGGTTGAGCCTCACAGTGCCATCAGCTGCTCCTTCGGCGGCCCCCTCTTCCCACACCCCGGCAGCAGCGCTGTGTCATGAGACACGGCAGGAAGGGAACCGGGTCTGGATGTGGCCACCACGGCCCTGGGACCTTGGAACCCCTAACCCCAGTCGAGAGTATGCCCCCCTGGCAGCTCCGACGGACCCTGGCACCAAGCCATGTCACCAGCCACATCCCACCAAGAGCTCATCCCCTCAGGCTGCATCCAGGAGAGCTGGTCTGGCAGGTCCGTGCTGCCATCACCACCCGCCTGCACCGCTCTCGTACCGGCTCCCGGCCACCAGATGTCACCAGCCTCACCCCCCGGCCACCCCAGGGTGAAAGAAGAGGCAGGAGAAAGCAGCGGGTGCTGCCAGGAGAGCGGAGCCGCTCCCTCCCTGCCGCTTGCCAACCGTGTTCGTGGAGATGCCCCCGGAGAGGACCCTGCAGAGCTGCCGAGGGAGCCGTTCCCCCCCCCGGCCCTGCCACCCCCCTCTCTCCAGCTCGGTGCCAGGGCTGTCGGCAGCGCTCAGCCCTCCCCGGGGACGGCTGCTGAGAGCCTGATCCTGCTCCACTGGTGAGTCCACACAAACCCTGACCTGCGTCCCCCGTGAAGGACTGGCTTCTGACCCACCGGGTTTGTGCCACCCTACGCGCCTGCACCACAGTAGGGAAAGCAGAGGTGTCTGACAGCAACTGCAGCCGATGGTGCCCTCCCCTCCCCAGGTACCCCTGTTTCCCCCAGATGGTGGAGAGAGATGGTCTCAGCTGCAGAGGCACTGATGTCCAGCCAGCAGCAAAGGTCCCTGTGGCATCTCCTGGCATATGCACCAGGCAGTAACCCGGGGAGGGACAGACCCTCCTCGGTGCCACAGGGTCCCTCCATCCCTCAGCACAGGCTGCCCATGCAGGAGTCACCCTAGATTAGAAGGCACAGGAGGCATCCCCCTGGATGGAACTGGAGCAGAAGCCCGTGTGCTGCTCCAGGGCGCTGGCTGCGCTGGGCCCACGCTGTCCCCACGGTGGGCACACAAGCATTGCTGGTGTGTGCTGTGCAGATTGGGTTAAAACCTCCCTCCTCTTCCCCGCTACCCATTAACATCTGTGAATGAATCTCCTCCTGACAAGCCTGCGAGCAGGGATGCTGACCTGGGGTCACCAAAAACACATCACGGCCACAAACCGGTGCATAAACACCATGGCGCGGCAGCCGGCGTCACCGGCGGGAGCAGGGCAGGCAGCTTCCACTCCAGCAGCTGTGCCAGGGCAAAGAGCTGCAGCAGCAAGAAGGGAATGAGGGCCAGGGCTGGAGCCCAGGATGGATCTGGCCACAGACCCATTCAGGAAGGTCCTGGCTTTGCCGGTCAGTGCCAGCCCCATGAGCACCCGGCAGTGCTGAGCCACTCCCAGCCCGACCCTGGCACCACGGCTCCACCACCGATCCTGAAATCGCCCTTGCCCAGGGAAGCATCAGGCTGGAGTGCCACGAACGCCAGCAGGGGATGCGAGGGCTCCCACCAGCACACTGGGGACGAGAGTGCCATTTCTCTGCCCCTATTTACTGTCATATTAGCAGCAGAATTAGCTCAAATTTGCAGCATAAATTAAAACAAAAAAAAAAAAACCCAAACCCGGCTGATTCAATAATTGTGATCAGGCCAGAGCTCACCTTGCCAGGGAGCTGGAATTAACCTTGAAACCTGTGAGTATTTCTAACTGAACCATTACAGTTGGGCTGCTCCCCCAGCTCCTGCCCTCCCAGCAGCCTCCCCCCCTGCCCAGGGTTTACCACCACAGCTGAAGAGGCTCTGCCAGCGGTGAGAATCCTCCCCCAGCACAACCCTGGCTACTGGGAGCTTTCCCCAGGCAAAGGGACTCGCTGCTCCCAGCTGGATCCTGGGGAATTGTGATTCTCAGACAATTCCCTCCCGAGGGGAATGAGGAGGAGCAGTTATTTGATAGTTTAAGTAGCAAAAACCTAAAATGGCCTGTTACGACGGCTCCCGGCGGGACCCTTGGCAGTGCTGTGCAGCCATCCTTCAGCTGCCACACGCTGTGGTGCTGGTGTCTGCCAGGGGATGGTTCCCAGCAGGCAGGGCACCTGGCAGCAGGCAGGAACCGGGATGGGGTAGAGAGGAGTTCAGCTCCACCGGAGATCATGCCCCTCCAATCTCATGCCCAGCACCCAAAACATAAGATATCAGCACTGACAGCCCACATCATGCAGGGTGTTGGAACTCATCCTGCAGAGCTGGCAGTGCTTGGTGCTCACAGTGCCCTCCTGCCCGGCTCTACCACCCCATGACTGGTGGGCTCATCCTGGTCCAGCTCTGCACAGAGCAGACAGCGCAAGTCATCAACGCATCCAGCGCAGCCGAGCCCAGCCAACAGCCCTGGTGCCTGGCCACGCACCCACCACAGCCGGAGCTGCAAGTAGGGAGGAGCAGGCAGGAGATGAACCCACAGCCAGGAGGAATGGCCACAGAGGAGATGAGCCCAGACACAGGCAGAGCCGTTGGAGGATGGGGCTGGGGAAGAATGTCCATCCCGAGGCTTATAAATCCTTCTCGCACCATGAACCAAAACCCCAGAGGAGCTGCCAAGGGGAGAGCACACACTTGGGTCCCTGTCCGGGCATCCGGCCCCAGCACCTGGAATGGTGCCTGTGGAAGAAGGGAGTGAAGCACAACCTCCAGCTTCCCAGCCTCCCCTCCTGCTCCCCGGTCCCTGCCCCGGCACCGCCACGCTGCCCACGGCTCCCGGACCACGCGCAGCCGCACCGGCTGCTCATTTGATTTGCTGCCTCGCTCACAGGGAAACGTTATGATTAAAATTAGCTGTCACTGTCCTAACGTAATAATTCCCAGTGTCTGGCCCGTCGTCTGTCAGCTTCTTCAAGGGAAAAGAAAGCACAGACATTTGATGAGGAGAGGTGTCAGAAGTAATTGTGTTGAATGACTGCACGAACAGCAGCAGGAAAAACACACCGGGTGGAGAATTCCCATCAGGAAGCATGAAAAAATCCGGCAGAATGCAAAGTGTTTATGAAAGTAATTGATAGAATAATCATTGGGGTGTGAGAGAAAGGAGAAGGGCAGCACTCAGGGGAGCCGGGGCACCGCTCCCTCCAGCCTTCAGCCCTTCAACAGCAGCATTACTGGTGGTGAGACACTAATGCCTGCAAACCACGCAAGGAAGGAGCCGGGCTTCTCCTCCTCGGGAATGCAAGCTGCTCACCAGACAGCTCTCCCTGCCCTGCTCCGGGAGCCGGCAGGCTGGAAAAGCAGCTGGAGCTTCCCAGCCAGCACCGGTTTGAAAGCCGATGGCACCAGCCCAGCGTGCACAGGCTGTCTGCAACGGGGGGCATGAATAATTGAAGGCGCCAGCCTAAGGAGAGGAGAAGAAAGGAGGGAGGTAGCACTATGGGTAGGGATGGGATGGCGAGGAAGGATCCTGCAGCTCAGGAGCCTTCCTGGGGGCAGCAGGGCAGGCAGAGCTGATCCTTGCTCCATCCTTACTAGAGACAGAGCCTTTGCCGTGGGCACAAGGAAAGGACTTTCTTTGACTGAGAGTTTTTCCCTCCCAAGCAGCCCTGGCTGCCATGTGAGAGGAGCATGGAGGGAGGTTGCTCGCACCTGCAGGGGGGCAGGGTGAGGGAGCCACGGGGTGGTCACGGCCACCTGCCAACACCTGCAGAGAACACCCTGCTCCTGTTCAACTCCCTCGCTGCATCCGCTGTGTAGAAGTTAAAGGTATCAGCAAACATGCTCCTGGATCCTTGCGGTGACAGCAGAGGCTCCTCCAGGCCGCCTGCACCGGGCAGAAATGGCAGCGGGCACCAGATGCTCCCTGCTGTGGGCACAGCCTGGCAGGACCTGCTGGCCCCACTGGCCACTCCAATCCCATCCCATCATCTCCCGTTCCATGCCCCTGACCCGCCAGGCTCTCAGAGCACGGAGGGAAAGCTGTACCAGCAAGCAATGAAATGATCAATCTCGGATCTGCTAAACAGCAATTTATACAGGTTTTCAGCGCACACAGCTTTTATCAAATTGGTATTCACCTACTGAACACAAATGCCTTATTATACATGACCCACTTATTCACTGCTTTTCAGTATCGTTAATAAAGGTTTCTGTTGTGATTAAGTGAGTTGCTGCAGAACTGCTCCTAGTAGCGAGCTGTAATGTGCCTCCAAAGTGCACTCGCCCTCCCGGAATATTTCTTGTCCTTTGCTCCCTGCTCCCTCACAGCGACCATTTCACTATTTATTTGCCTATTGCTGAATTTCTGAGGGGAGCACAGCGGCTAATGGAGGCTCTTCGCCCACATCTCCTTCCGGCACGCCAGGCTGGCAGGTCCGGAAACCCTCCTACCTTTATCCCCCCCAAAGCAAAGGCAGATCATCCCTTCTCCAAGCAGGCAGGTACCCACCGGCCCAGGCACCGCATCGCTGCAGGACACCACGCACCTCCCTGGCACCACCATGGCCCCAAGGCTTCCTGTGACTGGAAGCTCCTCGGGGCAGAGAGTATATCCCGCTCCGCTCCGGTGCTGTGTGAGGGGAATGGCCGTGCTCCAGACACTGGGCACCCAGCACACACCCCACAGTCACTCCTCGGGCTCACGTTTAAACACACCCGTGTCACCCCACAGAAAGCAACGAGGGTCTCGATGCTCTCCTCCGAGGGCGCTCTGTCTCATGTCACCTGCTGGCACCGCGCAGGTGGAAACTGTCCCCTGTGCTAGGACAGACTTTCACAGTGGGGCTGCAGAAAGAGGTTCCCCTTTCCCAGCCACCGGCTGGACCTCAGCTGGGCAGCACCACCGACCCACCGCGCACCGGAGCCGGCAGAGGAGCCACGGCAGACGGGGAACGGGAGAGAAGCAACCGCTGGGAGAGTCGCTCCCGCTGCCAGCGGTGTGTGGCAGGAGATAACGATGCGCGGCGGCGTGCAGGGGGATGCACACTTGCACGGGGATTTGCACGGGGATGCACGCTTACACGGCAGTGTGGATAGCAGCGTGCACGGGGATGTGCACACTTACACAGGGTGTGCGCAGAGACGCACCGTGCAAAGCTCCCCCCGGGTTCAGCAGCCCAGCGGCGGAGCCCGAGGACGCCCCCCCGGACTCTAGGGACGGGAGCGGCGGAGCCCAGCCCCGGCTCGGTCGGGCCGACCTCCGCTCCCCG
>VZTM01007984.1:139217-170202 GCA_013400555.1 Jacana jacana
CGACGGGGGGGACTTCAGCACCCGGGACAGCGACTGCCGCCGCCGCGGCGCCGCCCGAACCAGGCTCCTGCGGGGAGCGGTTCCGGGGGATGCGGTGCCCGTGGGGTGCTGTGCCCGGGGTAGTGGCGCCCCTCTCCCCGGGGGGCATGGGAATACACACACGTGGGGTGCCGTGCCCGGGGGTATAGTGCCCGTGGGGTGCTGTGCACAGGATAGTGGTGCCCGTGGGCTGCTGTGTCTGGGGGTACAGTGCCCAGAGCAGCACCCGCCATCCCATTTCTCTCCCCGTCTCCCCGGGGGGCATGGGAATACAAGCCAATGGATGCCCCTCACCTCTCCCGCCACAAGGATAAATGATTTCTTGGGGAAACAAGACGATGGGATAATTGGGAGCATTAATCAGGCCCTTGCAGCCTCAGCCTGCTCCTTGGGTGCCCCTGGGGCTCCTGCTGCAGCACTGGGAGTGGGGACCAGAGCTGCCCCAGCTCCCCCAGTGATACAGAGGAGCAAAATGGCTTATTTGGGGGTGGTTTGCTCTTTGTTTTTTGAAACGTTAGGAGAAAAGCACGGGTGCAACCACCCGTGTGGGTCAGCTCTCATCACCCCACACCATGCAAGATACATCTCGGAAGAGGACACCTGCAACCTGAGTACCCCTGGGCTCAAAGCTGCTGGAGGTCACGGCACAGTGGGGTGGGGAGCTCCCACACCAGCCTTCCCGGCAGGAGAAAGGGTTGATCCATACACCCACCCGGGGGGGGCCTGCTCCTGCCACAGAAAAAGCATTTAATGTCACGGGTGAGCTCCTGGTCTCCCTTCTGCTCTACAAACCCACCCCCAGCTCCAGCCCTTCCCCAGCCCTGCGCCCTGCAGCGGGTGAGAACCACGGGGCGCCACAACCTCGCCAATCTATACACCTAGTCTGAAAAGCCTAAAAATGTAAAGAGGCGCCCAAAGGCAGTATATCTCCTGCCTAAACACCCAGCTTCGTCGCTGGAGGGAAGGCACAGATGCAGGCTTCACTTACACAGTATTATCTGTGCTACGTAGCAATCTGAAGGGTGTTTGCTCTCTAGATAAACAGGAAGAATCACATTTTATTATTTTTTTTGCAGGTGTTTTCTGCCATGAGATGACAGATGCTTGCTACAAAGAGATTCTTTAAATTAGACTTGAAAATACAAACTGTATTGCTCCTGCCCTTCTCTCAGCGGGGTTCCTCCAGCAGAAAGAGCAGGGCTGGTTTTCCCATTACCGCCCAGCGAGGCAGGGTCCCCCGGCTCGGCCAAAAAAAGCCCCCCCCATACACACACACACACAACTGCAGCAGCTGCTCTGCCTCGGAGCTGCCTTACAAATCAATAATTTTAAAAAAGTTCTACCTTCTGCAGTATTTTCCGCACGTCAGGACAAAGCCCAGATGAGAGCACCGAGCATTGATCTCTGCCCAAGTTCATTACTCCCTCTAGAGTTAAAAGCTGGGGGGTGGAGGGAGCAGCGGGAATGGAGGAGCCGGGCACCCAGCAGCCAGGGCTTTTTGGGTTCAGAGGGTTCCACTTTGGGATAGAGGGAGCTGTAGTGGGCTCTGGGTTTGCCCAGGGAAAGCTCCCAGGAGCTGGCAGCAGCCATGTAGCACTGGGAAGGAGTGGGAGGAGGATGCTGGAGGATCTCAGGAGTCACTGGCTGCCCAGGTCTGAGCAGCTCCTGGCTGCACCCACGGGGGAACAGCCCCCCTGCAGTGGGGTCCCAGGGACAGACCCCGTGCTCTGAGCAGGGACTGTGTCCTTGGGCCAGCACTGGATCACCCAGAGCCACACACAGAGGCAAAATACCTGCACTCTGAAATACAGGGGTCCTGCACAGGGTCAAGGGCAAGAGGAAGAAGCAGCGAAGGCTGAGCATGAGCGAGCCCCGTGGCTTGGGCAGCCCAGTCTCATGGCAGCTGCATGGCCCGGGGTCCCACCTCTGCCGCCAGCCAGGGAGGGGACCCAAATGAGCCCATGCTGAAAGGGCATCTACAGATGGTGCCCCTTGGACCTGGCACCCTCATTTTATGAAGCAACCCCCTGCGGGTGCAGCCAGAGCAGGTGCCAGGGATGTCACCCAGAGGGGACTGCACATTCCAGGCAGGGGCTCCATCCCAGGCCCAGCTCCTGTACCCCTGGCACCGGGGGCAGCACAACCCCCCACCAGCCAGGACGGCGGGTGCTGAGGCTGCGTGACAGCACCTCGACGGCTGTAACCTGCCAAGGACCTTCCTGCGTGTCATCAGAGATATTGAAATCACGCCACAAGGGAGCAAAGAGAGCACCAGTTCCTCTCGGGGCTGGGAGCGCCTCCAGATGCGGAGTTGGAATTAACTCCCATTTCCAGCTGATCTTCTGCCGCTGCAGCAGGATGACGAACAGACACCGGGTCCGTGCAGGGACCCACCAGACGGGGAAGAGCCAAGCAGCCGCACAGCTCGGGCACGCTCAGAAGCTTTAATTTCCCTCCTCAATTTTAATTCATCAGTGGAAAGGCCCAGAGCAGATGCTGCCTCCTGCCGCAGCCCCGATGAACCCCTGTGTGTCTGAGAGGGATGAGGAGGAAAGGTTGCTCGCACACAGAAGCGAGAGCAGAGCCAGCGGCTCCCAGACCAGACAGATGCCAGCGCTCGCTGCATAACGGGGTCCCTTACTGCACTCTCGCCGTGGCTCTGACATAGCTGGCACCTCCTTTGCAGGGCTCCTCTTCCAGCTGACCATGCCCAGGGACTTGCTCTCAAGGATGAAACTCTTATCTCCACTAGCACCAGCTTTTCCACCTACCGGTTAATTTTTCACGTGCCATGGGTTCTGCTGTCAGGGTGGGCACCTGAAAGGTGGGGGGATCCAGTGGTTGTTTCCACACGGTGACACCCCAAAGACCCCCCAATGGCACCGTGTCTGCCACAACCCTACTTGGGCATCTGTGAGGTTCATGTGCAGGTTGTCCCTGGGCCACACTCCCATTGGGTGACAAAGGTAAACCCGTGGATGCTGGAGGTTGCAGTGAAGCTCTGAAGAGCTGGGAGGTGAGGCTGGAAGGGTCTGAGAGACCCAGCCCCATTAGTGGCACCTCCCAGAGGATTGCCCTGACCAGAGCCCCAGGAGGACCCAGACCTTGTGGGGCTGACAGGAGGGTCCACTCACCCTGACAAGGGCACAGGGACTGTCCCCCAGTGACATGGTCCTGTCCCAGCACTCCCCAAAGACACCCATAACCAAACGGAGATGGGTCACTCCTTCCTGCTGGCAACCGAGTGCCACCCATAACCGTTCCCACACTCCAAACCCCGTGTTTTCTTTCAGCAGCAGAGCTACCCATAAACTGCACCTTCAGGTTAAGGCACCCAGGGAAGAAAAGTAAAACCAAACCAAACCAAACCACCCCCCAGATCCCTCTGAGCTGCTGAAGTGCTGACAGTTGCCTCATGAATTATTTTGAAATTCAGCTTTTTAAGGGTTTGGCAGGGGGTGGGAGGGAGGCACCCCCGAAGCTCAGCAGCATGTTTGATCTCCGGTCCCTGCTGCCTGCAGCCGTTCTCACCCCTGATGCTCCCCCAGGGGCAGCTGGTCCTGCATCCCCGTGAGCCACTGGGCTGGGCACAGAGCTCTCCTGGGGTCCATGAGCCAAGGCTCGACTCCACAGCTGCCGGGGAGAGTGGATTGGGTTGTTCATCTCCCTGACGGGCAGAATAAACACCCTCCACATTGATACCGAGCTCATTTCTGATACTTGTTTAGAGACTTGACAATCCCTGTATAAAAGGATTTCCTTCCACAGCTGAAGTTTGACATTCCTGCATTATTAGATTATTTGCAAAGGTCTGCGTGCGCTGCAGGAAAACAATGCTACCGCCAGCCAACACTACAGCCTTCTCCGCCACAAATCATCCCGGGCGCAATAAGCCACGGAGACAGAGCCCATTTGAAAAACCCTCCATGTGAAACAGCCAGGGGAGGCAGCGAGGAGGGAGCTCAGGTGAGCCACCACCACCCAGCCGTGCCGTAATGACAGAAAATAATTCAAAAAAATTAAATCAAGCGGGAAGGCAGGCCCCAGAGAGGGGTTTGGCTACAGAGGAAGCCCTTCCCCAGACACACCAGCTGCTGGGTTTGGACTCTGGCACCACCATGGGCTCCTCGTGCCACTACCAGCACGAACCCTCCTGATGGCACAACCCAGCTGGGAGAGCACCAGCGCCCCAAGGACAGGGAAGGCATCATTGGGGCATGGAAATGCAGCAGCTCTGTCCCCCCACCCCTCCAGGGATGGTTGTGCCCCCAGCCCCTCACCCTGGGGGAGCCCTGGAGGTCCCAGCATGGCACAGGGGGAAGTGGTGAGAACCTCCACCCAGCATGTAAAAGCCTCAGGAGTCACAGGTCCCTGCCCGGGGTGGCCCACCCCCCCCACACACAGGGCAAGGTTATCCAAAAGCATAAAACTCAAAAGGAAATGACTTGAAAAGAATTATTTCTTCAGAGAACAATTCATACCCGTTTCTAGTCCATTAACTCCTTCCTCCTCTGCAGAACCCACCACCAGGTTCCCAACGGAGAGAAACGCTGCCACAGGTGTCAATCACTTCAGGAACAGGACCCTCTTTCCAAACCATTGTTTTAAGGACCAAAAAAAACCCCAAACATAAAAAAACCCCAAACCCTAAGAAACCAAAACCCCAAACCAACCACCCTTTTCCCCTCCAGATTAGTTACTGCCACACGAGAAAAACCTCCCCTGAAACCCAGGTCTTAAAAGAAAAAAAAAATTAAAAAAGAATAAAAAATCAATAGTGTAAGTGGCTTATTTCTGCTGCTGAAGGTTTGTTTCCCAATTTTGACAGTGTCTCTTTGTATTTAGTGGAGCCTGGGTCTCTCTACTGGGATGTCAAGAGATATTCCTCAGTCATGATTTGCACTCATTTCCCCCCGTTTAGAGAGGCTCAGCTGGGAGCGGAGCTGGAGATGGGTTCAGACACACGGTGAGGATGGTGCCGGTCTCCTGCGGCCACGAGGAAGTGCCACCAGCTCCTGCTGTTCCCAGTGGGAGGAAACCAGCGCTTCTGCAGCTGGGATTCAACACCTTCCCTGGTGCCGTCAGCCACCGGCACCGTGGCTCCCACCCCATAACCCACCACGGGACTGGTGTAACCATCCATCTGCCGCCTCCTTCCTGCACCGCCTTCCCCAGGACTCATCCCAGGAGAGCCCAGAAGAAGCCTAGAGAAGACCTGGGCCAAGGCAAACCCCACCGAGGTGAGCATCCACACGGAGCAGAGAGGAATCTGATGGCCCTGCAAATCGGGGAGAGCATCTCCCTTGCCCCTTGCTGCTCTCCTGCTTTCCAAATCCTGCACTGGTGCTCAGCAGCCTCGTGCACCCAGTACCCAAAGAGGATCGGTGCGTTCCCAGAGTCCTGACGCTCAGATGATGGGCTCACATCCCCTCTTTGAACAGCCACTCCCCACAGCTTTGGGTATCCCTGGGGGAGCAGAAGCCCCAGCACCATGTCCCAGGGGAGCACGGAGAAGGGTGGGGGTGAAGGGCAATGCTCCTTCTGCAGAGCACCCTCCCCTCTCCATTCTCTCAGAGTAAAAGTTTCCAAGCTCCCCACCACCAGAGTGCCTCATCAATCATGTTCCCTCTAATTAACTTCTAATTTACCTCTTTAGTCAAATCTGTTTACAATCAGAGACAAGAAAACACGTCCCAATGAGAGCTGCAGTGAAGGCTGGTCTCTCTCCCTGCACGCTCCGCTGCCTCCCTGCCGCAGCCTGGCCTGGCACCCAAGGCACGGGCAGCAGCAGGAGCATCAAACCCCGTGTCCTGCCCAAAACTCCACACCAAGGATCTACCCAGCCACGCTCCATCCTCTGCTCCCCATCGCGGCGCTGCTCTGGCCACCCCTGCCTTGGGGGAGGTTTTAGCATCTCCTCGTACAAGAGATCTCCCACCACCTCCGAGCCCTCGGGGCTGCCCCTGTGTCCCATGTGGCGCTGCTGGCACACGGCCACCTGCCCGTGCAAGCAGGGGAACGTGTGGCTTGATGAGCCGAGAGCTCACAGACGAGCCAGACAAAGCCACCCGGCTCTGTCACCTCGCCAGATGCTCCTGCCATTGCCTCCAGCAGCTCCGAGCCCCACAGTTACTGCCTGGAATCTGTGCTGCTCCCTCGCCCCAGCTCCCAAAAAAACACATTTAGCCCAAAAGGCAACACTGATGACACCACTACCCCTGAACTTTAACACCCGGGGTCAAAAAAACCCCAAAAACAACCAGCAGAGGTTAAAGCAGGGAACAAACCCCGCTGTCCACAAACTACAAATGCTTTATTAAGAAAATGCGTTGTTATTAGCTCAACCCTTTAATCCTCCCCCAATTACAATAATGACATTCTCCACAGCTGCTAAGACTCATGGCACCCATCCTCGTACCTCCGAGGCTTGTCTCTGCTGCTCAATATTACAGCAAAAATGAGCTGGCCGGCAGCAGCACATTAAGCTGAATAATTATCTTAATTAATAACAGCGAGCCCAGGTGGGCATCCAGGCCATCCCAAGGCAGAGGATCCGGTGTCTCCCAGCAGCTGGGCTCACAGTTGGGGCGCAGGTTCGTGGTGGTGCTGGGTGCCAAAGGCTGCCCTGGACCCCAGAAGAGGTGACATCCTGCCCCAGGCACCGTCATGATAAAATCTGCTGTTGAGAGCAGCTCAGCTCCCACTGCCCCAAACCAACTCTGCAATTTATTGGCTGTCACCCTCTTTTCAGTGCACCTCCCTCTCTCTCCTCACCAATTCCCTTTATTTGTCTGCTGAAAATCATCACGGAGCAGGGAGTTGTGCAGGCACAAGCACCAGGAGCAGCAACGCGAGCCCAGAGGGCAACCCACGGGAGCAGGGGCTGCGCAGGCAGGAGTGGGGAGCTCCCACCTCCTGACTGTGCCAAGGTGCTGGAGAGCCAGACCCCAGTACAGCAACCCCAGGTCACCAACACCCAAAAGGCCTTGAGGACACTAAATGGGGTGGGATTTTTTTGTGCTTTATCAAGGTTTTGGGCAAGATGATGGGTTTCACACATCCCAGACAGGGCAGGGAGCTGCCTCCAGCCCCAGCAGGAAGAGGGTCCTAACTTTTGTGCAATGGGGTTCCTCCCTCTGAAAGAGTTTGGAAAGTAGGAGGGGAGAATAATTCATCATCCATCCTGTAAAAGCCTGACTCACAATAACGAGCTACACGAATTCCTCAGCAACAGCTGGAGCACCCTTATCCCTCACGGAGAGACACCATGGTTGTGCTTGGGTAGGCACGGGTCTTTGGGCGTTTTCTGATCCCCACAAACACCTCCCCCAGCTCAGGAAGGAAAAGAAAAATAAAGAGAAAACACTCCCCCAAGGTATGCCTTCTCCCAAGGCCACTTGCTGTCCCCTGGGGAGGCTGTGGCACAGCGCAGCACCACGGCAGTGCCCTGCTGGCCATGGGGACCACGAGGGGCAGGGCAGGGGGTGGCAGTACATCCCCAACCCTGCAGCCCCCAGGAGGCTGCCATCTCCCAGTGCCACTCCTGACTCACACTATGGCACAGGCACTGGGTCCTCCTGTGGCCACCAGGGCTAGAGAGAGCCCTCATTAGCCCTTTGCAGCCCCTACTGCCAGGCACCGAGAACACCAGCTTGTGGGACGATGCTGAGCCCCAGTCCCCCATCACCAGTTAGAATCATAGAATCTATGGTTGGAAGAGACCCTTGGGATCATCAAGTCCAACCATAAGCAGTTGTCCCCATTCATAGAATCACACAATCATAGAATGGTTTGGGTTGGAAGGTACCTTAAAGATCATCCAGTTCCAACCTCCCCACCCTGGGCAGGGACACCTCCCACCAGAGCAGGTTGCTCCAAGCCCCATCCAGCCTGGCCTTGAACCCCTCCAGGGATGGGGCATTGCAGGTATGATAGTCACAATCCTTCTCTGGAGCTGGGACAGCTCTGACCATTGGCCAGTACCCTTCCTGGAGCCCAGTGAACCCACACTCCATGGCATCAAGCCTTTGATTCCTTCTCCCAACTGTTCCTTCGACACTCCCAGTAGGCGTTCACTGGCACAGCCCACTGTGGGAGGGATCGACGTTGAGCAAATGGAAAAATCCAGAAGAAAACTCCCCTGAAACAACCTGGTGAGAGTCGTTAAGGCTCAGGCTCGTTTCTAGCTCCAAACACCGTCTCTCAGCCTGGCAGAAGCAGCAGAAGCCCATGTAATCACAGGGCACAGACCACGTAAATCACCGCTGCTTCAATACCAACTCTCTGCAAACTACCCAGAGACTGGAAGGATTCGGTGACGGGCTTTGAAGAGCTGACAAATTACAAAAAGAAAGAAAAAAAAAACCCAACCAAACAAAACCAACCAAACCCAAACCAACCAAAAGAAACAATCGAAGAAAAGCCATCTTATGCAAGAGGAAGACCCATGAGGAGCAGGCTGAGCTCCTTCAGCAGCACCGCTCCGCAGAGCCAGCCGGCCGTGAGGGCAGGAGGGGTTTTCAGCCCAGAGTCTCCGTGTTTTAGCGACCCAAGGCACCCAGAGATACGGAAATGGTAAGGGAGGAGAACCTTCCTTTCCAAAAGCACGACTCCAGCCGAGGCAGCAATGCAGGAGAGGGGTTGTTTTCGCTCCCGCCAGACACCACTGGAGGCTCTTCCCCACCCGAGAGGAGCCGGGAGCAGCCGTCGCTCGTGCACTGAAGAGACTGCAAAGCGCACACCCCTGCGGCAAACCCACGGACACCAGGTTAGAGATGGTCCCTTTAGATTTGAAAAAGCCTCACCTGGCAACCCAGCAGGTCACAGCTCTATTTGCAAGACCCTCCCTGTCCCTTTCCCACCCCCCAGGAGCAGCCCCTATATTTCAGCTGAAGCTGTTTCCCATCCATTATGTTCTCCCTCGAGTTTCCTTCCTCGTCCCCCTCCCTTTCTCCTCAGCTTTTCAAACACAAGGGTACTGTGGGACAGGGAGCAGGAGATCATCTTCCAGGAGGAACACCAGAGACCAGCTTTGACCACGAACCCAGTGCTGTAGAAAGGGAACAATTCCCAGAGTCGAGTGAAAAACTAAACAGGTGTGAAAGGGGAAAAAAAAAACCACCTTTAAGGAAAGCGTGGTGAAAACAGAAGAAAGAAACGAGGAATTCAAACAAGTTCTGCACCTAAAATGTATTTTTGCAGCTTTTTGTGGCTGCTGAAACCATGACTTCCATGTTGATCCCCTGAATAACAGCGTTTGATAGCACCCAGGCCAGCAGTGCCTACGCAGTCATGATTGAAGGAAGCCTTTAAGCTTCCCTGACAATGCATTTTTCTTGGAGATAAAAAATGAATGCTGCCAGCATGCAAATCTCTCTAAATTAGGCGAGGCCCAGCTTGCTGGAGCAGCGATGTTTTGTGATGACAGTCATTAGCTTTAGCAGGGGAAGAGAGGATGCAGGAAAATATTCTCAGCTCCTCCTTGTCCCAGCTGGGAGCCAGTGCTCGGGGGAGTGGTGGGGTTTGGCAGGCTCACACCTGAAACTACGCTGCAAGAGCAGAAGGGCAAGAGGAGAAGGAGCCGTGGTGGGTTGTGCTGCCATCAGTCAGTCGGTCAGAGGCAAATCACTTGGTCCTTCCGCAGCTCCCAGAGAGCACTGGCAAAAGGCTGCTGGAGCCAGGGCTGCTCTCCTCTATTGGTGAACTTATTGCTGCTATAAAAAGCCAGACTCCCCGTTTGAGAATCGGAATACTGATGTTCCACACGATGAGCGCAGCCCAGACCTTAAGCCAACCACGGAAGGAAGTCAGTGGAATCTGGGGGCACTCCCTTGCTGACTTACCCTCCCTCTTAGAGCTTTGGGTACAGCCTGGGCAGACTCACCCCAACACCCCCCTCAGGAGGGGGATGGCTGATCAGCCCCGGCCAAAACTTGCCTTCGATTCTGACTCACCTTTGGGAAGATTTAGCAGGAGTGGCTAAAGTGGTTGATTCCCAGTTACCCCCTGCCACTGGAGAACAGTGGAACTGGACACGTACAAATGCCTCAGCCTTCCCATTTTACACCAGTACAGAGGGCTCTACGTTTTCATTAATGCATCAGACTGGAATAACTTGCTAAGAATCCCTTGAGCTACCTGGGCTTCCTCTTTACCCTCCCTCTAACGCACACAGTTTCACACTGATCACTGCAGCTTCACTTGGAGGGGGGGCAGACAAAGCATTAAAAAGAGGAATAAATCATAAGTTGCCCTACTGCAGCTGCCACCCTGCTCCCAGCAGACTATTTCAATAACAAACAAGGATTTTTAAAAAAAAAGAAAAAAAAGGCAAACTATCTTTAATATCTCGAAAATCCCATTTGGAAGCAGTTTCACAGAAACATCACTTTCATCGCGCAATCACGGCTGGAGGAGGGCGGCAGGAGGAGGAGGAGGAACCACCAGCCAGCACGTCCCCGGGGGCAGACCCCCCAATTCAGCCCTCAAATTCTTCAGAAATTCTCCAGCAGATCCAGGATCCTCTTCTGCTCACTTTCCCGAAACTCCTGGTTCTTCCCATCCCCGATGTTCTCCGCGTACTCTGCGGGGGAGAAAAGCAGACAGACAACGGGCTTTGAGCGAGCTACTAAGGAACAACAGGCAACTCCTCTTGCAGATACCACAGCAGAATGTAAATCTACATCCCCTGCAAAGAACTGAATGGGAATTGATGTGAGGAGCGTTGATGGCTTTTCTCTCCATCCCCAAAGTGAAAGCTTTGCATAATAAACACCTCCTGACCCCTCTTTAGAAGCTTGTGGACCTGGACAGGCTGGAGAGTTGGGCGGGGAGAAATTTAATGAAATATAACAAGGACAAGTGTAGAGTCTTGCATCTGGGCAAGAACAACCCCAGGTACCAGTATAGGTTGGGAAAGGACCTGTTGGAGAGCAGTGTAGGGGAAAGGGACCTGGGGATCCTGGTGAGCAGCAGGATGCCCATGAGCCAGCACTGTGCCCTCATGGCCAAGAAGGCCAATGGCATCCTGGGGTGTATTAGAAGGGGGGTGGTTAGTAGGTCGAGAGAGGTTCTCCTCCCCCTCTACTCTGCCCTGGTGAGACCACATCTGGAATAGTGTGTCCAGTTCTGGGCCCCTCAGTTCCAGAAGGACAGGGAACTGCTGGAGAGAGTCCAGGGCAGGGCTACAAAGATGATGAAGGGAGTGGAGCATCTCCCATAGGAGGAAAGGCTGAGGGAGCTGGGTCTCTTGAGCTTGGAGAAGAGGAGACTGAGGGGTGACCTTATTAACGTTTATCAATACGTAAAGTGTGAGTGTCAGGAGGATGGAGCCAGGCTCTTCTCACTTCTCAGTGACATCCAATGATAGGACAAGGGGCAATGGGTGCAAGCTGGAACAGAGGAGATTCCACTTATATATAAGGAAAAATTTCTTCACAGTGAGGGTGAGGGAACACTGGCAGGGGCTGCCCAGGGAGGTTGTGGAGTCTCCTTCTCTAGAGACATTCAAAACTCGCCTGGACACATTCCTGAGTGACCTGCTCTGGGTGTTCCTGCTCCAGCAGGGGGATTGGACTGGATGAGCTTTTGAGGTCCCTTCCAATCCCTGAGATTCTGTGATTCTGTGAAAAAGCGACCGCAGCAGGAAGACTCCGCTCTGGTCACTAAGCAGCACCCAGAGGCAGGACCCATTCCCCAGTGTCTGTGCATTCAGAAAGGTGACCATCCAGGTGCTCTTCCCAACGGAGGAGTTCTGTTCTCCCAACAGAGCAGCCCACTGGGAGCTCTTTAAACTGGACAGTCGTAGCACTGCCCAAGAAATTAAAACACTGGCTTTTCCAGGTCCCTTTTAACGCTGAGTATCATCAGGGAAGGTTGGGCAGGGGCTGTTACACAAGTGCCAAATATCCCCAACCCTGAGTTTAACCTGCCTGCTGTCCAAAAGCATCCTGAATGAGGATTTTTGTCAAGTGGAGACCCATTCCATAATCTACCAGTGCTTTTCACCCACATGGAAGAAACCACACCCATTCAGATTTAATTACAAAACAAACTCCTTGTCTTTGGGTGGAGGACACCAGCCCCTGCTGGAGGTCTTGCCCACCCGTGCACGGGGCTAAACACCCTGGAACCAAAAATCTCCTCTGCAGCTCTCCTTCCCGACACACAGTTAAAGCCAGCAGCTTTCATCCCCGTGCCAGCTCCCTCCCTCCTGCCACCAGAACCTGCATATTCAAAGGAGGTTTAAAAAAAGGAAAAAAAAAATAAAAATGAAAGGCAGGTTTTGAGCTGCAAAAGCAAGGAGCTGAACAAATCTTAGTAAATCAGGAGCAGGCTGCCTGGTTAGACAGTGTTTTCCAGCCTCCGCCTTCTCGCATTCTTCCCCTTCTTCCTAAACAAACACAACAGCTTGTATTCAGCAGCTGAATGGTGAGCTGCCGCTGAAAGTTTGCTTTAATATTTATACCTTCAGCGCTGCTACACGCTTCTGAGCTCCATCAAAGCCTTTATTATAAGAGCACTAAAAGGAGTGAGGACAGGGAGAAGTTCGCTGATGTGGGAGTCTTCCCTCCTGCCTGCACTCTCTCTCCATGTACAAGAGGCAGAGCTCTTTGCCAGGGCCTCTGGGAGAAATCCTTTTAATATTTATAAACTGCCACAGCACCTGTAACAAGAGCAGGCGGGTAACGCTGAGGTTTGCTACGAGCGAGCCTGACCTCCTTGCTGTCCTGAAGAAGGGGGACCAGCACAAGCAGCTCTTCCCTCAGATGGAGGAGGAACTCTCCATCACGCTTAAGGAAGACACCAGCAAGCTAATAAACTCGTTGCCTGTGTACCGGCTAATTGCCCACGGGCAAGGCCCCAGCAGCACGGAGTCAGCTCTGCTGCCGATTGAGTGTTTTAGCAAAGGGCAGCACTGCAGAGTCTGGGCATCAAAACCTGCCACCACTTCTGCCAAGAGAAGACTGAGGGGGCATCTTATCAACGCTTATAAACACTTCAAGGGTGGGTTTCAAGAGGATGGAGAGTCTTTCTTCACTGGTGCCCAGTGACATGACCTAACGGGCACAAAGTGGAACACAGGAAGTTCCATCTAAAGACAAGGAGGAACTTCTTTACTATGAGGGTGGCAAAGACCTGGAACAGGTTGCCCAGAGAGGTGGTGGAGTCTCCACCTCCGGAGACATTCTAAACCCACCTGGACAAGTTCCTGCACAACCTGCTCTGGGTGACCCTGCTCTGGCAGGGGGGGTTGGATGAGATGATCTCTCAGAGATCCCTTCCAGCCCCGTATCATTCTGTGATTCTGGCAGGAGATAAAGCCTCCTGTGGCAGAGACGGGGTTACCTTCCCAGGAGAAAGTGTCAGCTAAGGCCAGCGATTAGCTCCATTTGTGCTGTCCCTGTGGGGCAGTACCAGAGCTCTCTATCAGCGGCCGTGTCCCCACGGTGAGCTCACAGAGGAGTAGACTGTCCCCAAACAGCCCTTCCTGTGTTTTATCAAAGTGCCTCTGAAACAGATGCAGCAACTGCAATTGCTTGTGTTTATTGCAGCCCAAGGGAAACACTTCCCTGCCTGCCGCCGCCTCTCGACAGCTCAGGACACCCGCCTGAGGGATGGATGAGGTCCCCGAGGCTGGCACAGCACTGGGACAAGCTGGGCTGACACTGGCTGCGGGTACACGAAGCGTCTGCACAGCAGGCAGTGAGCCGGTGGCCCAGCTTTAAGGGCTGCCAGAGTACCTGACCGTCCAACTCAAGCAGGGAAACTGCCAGGTGCCACTAATGACACTGCCCTTGTATTGTCCCGATGAGATCCTCAGACAAAAGCCAGCCACAAATTCCTCTGATCTTATCCAAAAGCTCAGCATTTTTTCTTCTAAATATTTAGGCTTCCTAAGACTGAAACCCCAGTGACTCCCAAAGCAAACTGTTCACTGGGTTACCAACAGTGGCTAATGCTAATTTGAAGAGACCAGATAATACCCCCAGAACCAGGCTTTAAAAAAAATAAAATCTCCCATTGAGATTTTATGTATTTACTTTTTTATTTAAAATTCCACCACTTCAGTGAGACAGCAAAAAAAAAAAACAACCCACCTCAAATGTAAGCTCCCCCTGCCAACAGTTAAACAGAGCTTACACATTGCTGTAGCTACACAAAGGCAAAGGACTGAAGATTGGTTTCTGCTTCATTAGACAAAATACAATGGTTACAGAACAGTAAAAATCAATAGGGAAATATTGAAGCTTGTAATGGATATTGGAAGCTATAAAGCCTGCTCATACTGAGGGACCACAGGCCAAATTTAGCACAGTCCTCATAACATACCTCCCTTTTCTTTTTGATTACCCATGCTAACAGGTTTGGTTTAGAGCATTCAGTAGGCATTCCACCTCCCCAGCTCCCTGCTGGGCCCATTACCTTCACTTAAAGAAAAAAGAAGCCCAGATGTTTAACCAGGCACCTCCTGTCAGTGCTTTTGGGGAGGGACCCTCAGTTCCTGCTGGGCTCCTCTGACAGCAGCTCCCCAAAGGGAGCAGGCACCAACAGCTGGTCTGTCTGGCCCGGTGAGGAACAGCATGCTTTCCCATTCCAGGGATGAATATCAATCACTATTTACAGAGGTCTGTGCCTCGCTCCATTCCCAACGAGAGAGATGGAGATCAGGAATGGCCAAGATAGAGACAACATTGCTGTCACCAAGACCAGTCTCCATCCCCAGAAGATCCCCCCAGCCAAGGCACACATCATTCAATTCTTTTCTTCCAAAGGATAAACTACCTGTCCCGATGCAAGTAATGCTTGATATTCAAGGAAAAGGAACAGTGGGAGGACTGGTCAGCCTGCAGAAATGCATTTAATGAGCCTTCAGTTATTCCCTGCCCACTCCTCCCCCTTGAAAGCCCTACCATAAGAAAACAGTCTTCCTTCCATGCTTGCATCATAAGTAATTCTGAGCAACCCCAAGGGATCCATCAGCTGTCAGGTTGCCAGAGAAACATGGAGAATATGTAGGCCATAAAAATCAAACTAAAAAACCAAGCACCTAATTAGTATGCAAAAACAGAAAATAAAAACTGAACAAGAGCAAAACACTGGAAGAAAAGTAAAAATAAACCAGGCCTTATCTGTCCTGAGAACGAGGTGGAAAGCAGCCTGGAAATGTTTCAGCCAAGGCTCAAGGCTCCTGATCTCTCAGGGGTTTGGGGTAGAGCCATGCAGTTCTGGCACCAATTACATTTCAGAAATCCCCCGCTGACCCCCCAGGCTTACAGAGTGCACAACCAAAGCACTGCAACAGGCAAGCTGCCTTCAGCGACCCAGCTCCTCTGGAGAGGCCGGTGCTTGTCTGAGGTGCCACTTCTGTTAAAAGTTGGTGAATCTGCACTGACAACTTATTTGAACACAGGTGTGTAACTACTAAAAAACTTACATTTCACCAGCAGAGGCTGCAGAAAAGCTCAGTGCTGCTCCTACGGGGCAGGAATCTTCTGGGCCCCCTCCCAGTACTTCACAAGGGCCCACCAACAAATGTATTTCTATTGTCATTGCCAACGGTGATGGCAAAAGTCTCTTAAAACTGGCAAGCATAAAGCTGGGGAGAGCTGAAGACAGAGCCCTACACACCGTACCCAACACCTGTACTATTAACATGCCACGTCCAGCCTCCTCAGGCAGAGAGCGCGTTACCGCTGAGAGCACCCAACCTGCTGAACAACACACGGCTTGCAAGACACGATAAAACCACTGAAGAAGTTTCACAATGCAAGTCACTGCCTGTGAAGGGAAGAATTGGATGAAATTTTAATGCAGCTGCCCTCCAATTCAGCTCAGTATGTAAATCAACAAACCAGAGACACGAACGTGAGGGGCGTAAATACGGCGAGGTGTGCAGACAAATCCCCCGGGCACCCGCGGCCCCGGTCAAGCAGGGGAATCTGACAGCAGATGCATGACATGCTCTAAGCTGGAAATGGACAGTCTGGAGGCAGGAATTGTCAAGTATCATAATTAAAAGCAGAAGAGACATCCCATCCAGTCCCCTCCGTTCATCAGCAGGCACTGACTCGCACTTGCTGGCAAAGGACAAGGGCCAGAGATTGCCTACAGCTGCAGGTAATCTCACACGTCCTACCAGCCACCCTCCTGATCCCCTTCCTCCATGCATGTGGGAAGGGAGAAAACCAGCAGGATCTGCAAGAAACCTGAAAGCACCTGCCAGTGTTGAGAGGGGAAGAGAAAAGGCCAGGAGAACATCACTGTTATTCCTAAAGAGAGCAGAGACATGGAAACAGCAGGGCCCACAGCCCATTACCCCCGGAGATGCTGCCAACCTTCCTTTCTCTCCAGAAGAGAGAGATTCCTCCCCAGAAACACCACAGCGCCTCAGGAGCAGACACGTCCTGCACAACCCTCTGCTAATTAAGGAGGCACCTCCTGTGGGCAGCAGATTACCAGCTCTCCAGCTAAGCCTCGCAGCTCAGAGGGGACTGTGGGGACAAGTCTGAGCCCTGTCCTGTCCTCTCCTTTCCCAGTTCAATTGGCTGCATCTGCTGAAGGACAGCAGGCTACAATGAGAGTCACAGCTCAAATAAGCATTGCTCTAATTCAACATAAGCATTAAAAATAACAAGCAGTACTTTAAAACCAGGATTGCAAATCACAACAGCTACATTTTAAAGCTACAGAGGATACTTTAATGCCATAATCCATATTAATCTGACACTAAGAACAAGACAAATACACCACAGATACTAATATGGTGCAGATGGTAAAGTGCAGAGCCATGTTAATGAAAGGTGAGACTCCACTCTTCTTCCCTCTAGCATGCATATACACTTCCCTTAAATATTTACTCTAGAGTTAATGTCAGCAGCGAGATCCAGCCAGTCTGTAGCTGATGGCAGCATCAATTGATGTGCTGCTCCATGACAGTGTCCTAACTCCAAGATACAGCGTGCCTCCTACCAGGGTGATTCCAGCCCTGCCCAGATCTCAGAACGCTACTCAACTCCTGCCTGAAGACGCTCATGAAGTCAGGGAGAATTACATGTGAAGGCTCATCCTAGAAAGTGATGACCAAGCTGTCCCCAGTAGAGATGAGACACACAGATAGGACTATCTCAACTCACCCTTTAGGATGTGTCGAACGATTTTAATGGAGCTGCCTCTCATGTTCAGAATCTGATGGACTCTCTGACGAATCTGATTGGGGACAGGAAAGAGAAGAAAGTCTTATCCAATACAACATATAACCCCTTTTCCCACCCTTCTTTCTTGGAGGGAAGAGCAGGAAATGCTGAGCACCACAAAACCCAACCCAGCCTTGCCAATCCACAGTCCCAGAGCACACACTCAGAAACATTCAGGAAGGCAAGAGGCAGAGGTATGAGTAACCCCAGAGCAGATCCACAAACCCCACGATGTTCACGCCAGCAGAGGTGCAGTATTTTGCAGGGATCAAGACTACCTGCTGCAGTCTGTGCTGCCTTTGTGACACCTCCTGAGAGAACATCCCCTTCCACTACTCTCTCAGTACTGGCATTAATAGGGCCTTTCCATCTCAAACCGTGACCTCGCTCCCAGCAGGTTCTATGAATTCAGCAACAATGATCAGCTTCTGTGCCCACTGACCCCCTCCTAACTGCTGTGACACGATGAAGCTGTTTGGATGTAAGTGTAGTAAGCAGGAGGTTTCCTCCAAAAAACCAAACCGAACTGAAGAGGAGATTATTCAATGAGGCAGCATTTGCAAGGATTTAGAGTCGTGTTTGTACCATGGATGGAAACGCAGGTGATCTGCCAGCCTTGTACACAGCTTTACCTGGGGAACATTGGCATTGCAGATCTCTGCCATGATGTAACAAATGAGCTGTAGAACAAAGAGACCGGCATCCAGGCGGCGGAGATAGAATTCGTCTTCCATGTCGTCGTCTATTATCTCCCCCCGACGCACCATGTCCTGTAAAGCAGCACAAAGAAAAGGTGTGATGATGACCTCCCAAAGCAGTGCCCATTACTAGCAGCAAAACGTTGGTGATATTTGTGGTTTCTTAAGAAACACTTTGTTCCCCAAAACATCTAATATCCATGTGTTTCTTGCCAAATAAGAACTTCTTTTAATAATTCATTTAAATTCGCAAAACATTCCGTGCAATTTTAACCAAGGTTCAGCACTTGCTGGCTGTCAAGTGTGTCCATCTGAAAATTAAGGTTCTAATTGAAACACACAAATCACATCTTGAAATTGAGCTATTAGAAACGGTGAGTATGGAACAAAACAGGGTATCTATTATTTACAGGTTCTTTGTCGAAATGGAACAAAAAAAACCTGCTCTTTTACTGGCCATTTGAGGGTGCTGTTAAGCAGTGCAGGAGATGACTTCAGCAGACTCAAAGACCTATCAGGCTTCCAACTCCATTATTGACTGATGAATGAGTAAACAGGTTGGAAAATTCGGCAGGAGCACAGCTTTACTGTGCCCAGCCTTGCTCTTCCAGCTTCATCTGCTCGGGACGCTGTCGGGGCCAAACCCCAGCTGGGGTCTGCTCACAGAAGACCACTGGCTTTGCTGGGAATGCCCACGATCCCTTCTTCCCGTGTTTCACCAGTGAGACCTACCCAAACAGAGGCCAAAGGCAGAAGACAGGAGGCCATTCCATTCATCTTGTTCAGACAGGGCATCTTCACAACACCAGCAAAAGCAGCCCAGGAACACACTCAGAGAGGTTTCCTCCCAGGCCACGTCCACCAGCCCAGCCCGCCTTCCGTTTTCATGGAGAGCAATAGGCCAAAATAACTGATGTCACCTCTGACCTTTTGCATTTGGGGGTTTGGGGGGTTTTTTTGGGTTTTGTCCTTAAATAAAGGAAGCAGCTTGTCAGAGCCTGCTAGCTCGCTGCAGCTCGTGTGATTTATTATGCAGCCGGCTGGCAGGTGGGCACACACCAGCGGAGCAATATTTTCTCATTAGAGCCATCACCAGCGAGAGCACTGGGCCCGTAACGCTCAGCAAGGAGCGCTTCCTCGGGGTGCACAACGCTCCAGGCAAACACACACAAGGTCACCAGCACTACAGGCGATGCAGGCTTCCAAATCTTCCCCTTGCTCCTTGTCAAGCCCAGTCCTCGGTGTCTGATGGTAGGCAGAGTCTTTTGGGCAGCAGAAGGAAAATTAACCCCGTGCACTTCTCACCAGAGAGAGCGCAACGGGTGTTCACCAAAACAGGTCTCTGAGTAAGTGGCTTAGAAGTACAGCTGTTGCCTCCTGAAAGGAACGATTGAGGGAGCTGGGACTGTTCAGTTTGGGGAAGAGGAGGTTGAGGGGAGACCTCATCACTCTCTACAACTGCTTGAAAGGGCATTGTAGAGAGGTTGGTGCTGGTCTCTTCTCACGGGCAATGAGCGACAGAACAAGAGGGAATGGCTGCAAGCTGCAGCAGGGTAGGGTTAGGCTGGACATGAGGAAAGAATTCTTCACAGAAAGAGTGGTCAGACCCTGCCCAGGCAGGGGGTGGAGTCACCATCCCTGACTGTGTTTAAGAGTAGATTGGATGTGGTGTTGAGGGATCTGGTGTAGGGGAGAACTTGCAGAGCAGGACAGATGGTTTGACTCGATGACCCCAAGGGGCTCTTCCAACCAAAATGATTCCATGATTCTATGAAAAGTGAGTGAGGAAAGCACAGGGAATGAGATGCTTTTCCTCCTAGAAACTGAGCTTGCCAGTGAAAGAACAAGCTAAGCTTAAAAATACAATTCCTTGTTACCAGTGCCACAAAGTCACTGCGTGGGTTACACTCCAGGATGCTTCAGCATCAGATCCTGTAGACACCAGCGTTTGCACAACTGTAACCTACTCCAGGTTCTGAAACCCACAGGCACGGGCATGACGGAGCAAAACTTGCACACAAGCTCTCGCCAGCGAAAAGAAAAATCCAATACTGTGTAAGGAGTGACTCTCCTCGCCCTACACTTGTGCCAGACTGCATGAACCCGATCAAATCCGGTGTGTAAAGCTAAGCAACGTTGAGTCTGGGTAGTGAGAGATCAGAAAATTGACTGAAATGTCCAAAAACCTCAATCCATTCATTCCCCAAACTACTGCCTACCCTCCCCACTGCACCCAGGCTTATTGGCTACTCTTCCCAACGCTGCTGAATTCCTGAACAGAAAAACATCAACAGCCCAGGATTTCGAGTCTCCAGAGCAGGGAACAAAGACCATGTCTGTTCTGTATTCTGATCCAAGCACGGTGATCACAGGAGCCGAATCCAGGCGACTGCTGTCTTGATTACACAGGGAAGGCAGCAGTTAGAAACAGCCCCTCTCGACAGAGAAGCAAGATTATTTTGCGCCAGTAAATTAAGCAGATACGAATTAGCAGACAAGTATAGTTTTAAGGTGCCTTTTCACAGTTTGGGTTTTTTTTTTCAAACCAAAACCACCCTTTAAATGCTAATCTGCCTCCCAGCACAGTACCAAATAGCCACCTTTCCACTTTGTCTCTCTTTCAAAGCTGTCAAGTCGCTAACCTCCAAATGAGCACTCAGATGCCATTTCTAATCTGCCAACAATACGTACTGAGATGCCCCTTGCTGATGGGAGAAGACAGCAATAAGATGGGCTCCTGTGAAGCTAAAATGAGCTTCTCTCACACTAATGAGGCAGGACTGACAGGCCTCGGGGTGTCAAGTACAGCCTCAAAACCTAAAGGTACAACGGATCTGCCAATGCTATACAAATGACCACGTCTGCATCCTCTTCTCCCTTACCTTTCACTCCCCTTCCCCAGCACACGCAGCAGGGCTGGGCAGAGCAGACAGGATGGACATAGATTGAGGACAAAGAACACCACCAGGATCTTGGTTCCTCACCGGGTGGGACAGCCAGGCTACTCCAGGTCATCGGCGATGACGAGTCACCAAACGGTCATGCATGAAAACAACTATCGTAACTTGTCTCCTGCACTGGGTACAGATTCTCTCCACTTACTGGTTTCCGTCTATATTACTGGGGTGGGCAAGTGATGCAAGCCATGCTCAGAAGGTGCTTTCAGACCCCAAGCAGAGAGCTAAACTCAAGGTCATCGCCAAGCCCTTGGTCAACAAGGACATGCAAGAGAGACAGGGGCTGAGATTTGCAAGAGGAGAGGAGCACACAGAAGCCTCAGGTGAAATTAGACCATCATAACAAGGACTGCCCAGGACCATCATAGCTGGGACGATGATTTCTCCAGAAGCCTCTTTCAAATGCAGAAGCTGCAGAACACGTGGTCTCTTCACCAAACTGACTGATATTTTCCATGAAACACAGAAGGGTTCAGAGCAAGCCCTGGTCGGGCATGGACTCTGCTGCTGCCAGGAGAGCAGGCAGACATCCAGGTCACACCCAAGTGACCAAGAAGCTCTCAGAACCACACAAGAAGCCATGCAAGCCCTCCACTGTGGGAAGGAATTTCTTCATTCCTGCCTTAGAAGCAGAAACGTGCTTGAATTTCTGTAAATTGAGCCACCAATCTGCAAGAGCTGCAGAGCCCCTTGCAATTGCTGCAAAGCATCCCACCGCTCCTGAGGCAGGAGAAACGGAGCAGCAGCTCCTGCAAAAGCACGAGCTCCACTTCAGGGGCGAGAAAGGGGAACCACACTAGGGCAGTCATCTAAAGACACCCACCAGACTCAGTAAGAAAGCTCAAAGCTCACCTGGGCGTGCTGGCCCCTGGCTGGAGGAGCCCCACAGTGCAGACAGCACGATTCCAGCCCCATCCAGAACGTGTGTGAGCTCCTGTGAGCACGGCTGTGGGCTTTTCACTAACACGGCCCCCGCCGGGACGCTACGCCCTGTCCCCTCTACAGCTCCAGGCCACCCGGTCCTTCTAAACCAAACCGAAACCCTGGGCTCACCCAAACTCCTCCTTCCATTATCCCAGTGTGCCCTCGTGCCAGGAGTTCCACCTCTCCCTTTCAAGGATAGAATGACTTAACTGTAGCACAATTAGCATGTAATTTGTAAGTCATTATAGCGCAAAGTGTCTGGTGAGAATATTTTATCGAATAAACCTGCTGAGCATAATTTTCTGTGGAACTATAAAAATATTAAACCGTCTCCTGTCTTTCCCTGCCATCTTTAGAGATCACTAAGGCTATTGCTGCCGCCTGTAAATTATCCCTCATTTTAGAGGGAGTTAAATGCCATAGGATTTTGCACCATTTCCTGCAGAAAAAAAAAAATCCAAATTCGAGAAGGGGATGAGATATTTTCCAGGTTTAATTAACTGAAAACTCTGAGAAAAGTGCTAAGACAGGCATCAGGTGTTGGAGACAAATGCTCACATGGACTTCGCTCCTGGGTTTTATGGGGCAATTAGGGTGATCACTAAGTTACCACCTCCAACCAGTTCTGAATAGATGCCACAGAAGCAAACAAGTGGGTATCACTGAGAAGAGACTCAGTGGGCCTTACCCAGCTTCATTATCCAGACTAAGGGGGCAGTTTCACCCTCAGGAATGGCTGGCTGCAGAAATTCCTCCCCTCCCTTCTACCCTCAACTATTCCCACACTTTCACCACCACAGGCTGAAGAGCTGGGCTATAAACCAGATCACAAAAATAAGCCAAGCTAAAAGAAAGAAAAAGACCTGCAAGAGCAGCAGCTTCTTATGCCAGCTGCGCTGCGAAAGATAAAACATCAGGTCCGATACACTCAGTCACTCCCTGTATAATCAGATTTTCAACCCTTGCAATGCAAGTCTTACACCGGGATACTCTGTCCACCAGACCTGGATCTCACTCTCAACAGTATTGGCTGAATCTGCATCTCAGCAGGTATCATTTTTCTTTGGGGCAAGGAGAAAGGTGAGGATCGGTATAACCAGATTTTTGGGGTACTACATCCCCTATTGCAAGAGAAAGGGCAAAAGCCCTCAGGTGACACAGCCCGGTTTCTAAAGGCCCCAGCTCATGCCATGAACGTCCGCTTCAATGATTCATGTGCCACAACTAGCAACGCTGAAGCGCTCCATAAATCCTGTCACAGCCAGACAATGCTGTGATTTGACACACAGAATGATGGCTCTTGCCTACTTCTGAGTGGGGAAAGTGCCTCAGCCACTTCAGATCTCAGAAGACCACGTCCCACTGATCATTTGAGGATGCTGCAAAACCAAGCAAACGGTAATTCCCAGAGCCTTCCAAGCTAGGAACGAACCTCAACATCGTTTTCATACACACTGTGTCCAAATATATTGCACATAAGATGTTTCTGCTAAATCCTGTTATTCTAATAGGAGCAAAGAATTGAGATCCATTTTTTTCTGGCCATCCCAGCCTACAAAGCCCCGAGTCAGGCAAAAGCACAGTGGCCTTCTGGATACAAGAGAAAACCATCACATTCTTGTGCACCAGTAAACACTAACAGGTTAACATTCCTAATTAAACAACTTCTACACAAGCTTCTTCACCAAGTCCTTTCACCCCTGCTTTGTGCTGGCTGCTTGCTAGAGGTGTTAACCTTTGCAGGATGCTCCAGGATCCTTTTGGATAAAAGAAACATAGACCAGCTCTGCACAATGTATTTAGGGCTTTACAAAGCAGCTGCTGATAACACCAGAAGACTTCAGCCAGAAAAAATCCATTCTGGTTTTTTGAGCTCTGAAACCCACACACCAACACCGAAACGTAAAGAATAAATAATGGTTTGCTCTGCTCCGAGGAGGCCGAGCGGAGGGACGGCAGGAAAGGGTAAAGGCTGTTTTTCTTCAGGCCACCGTTCATTTGTGAAGCTGCAGCTGTCCATATGGAGCTGGCAGCAACAGCAACCCCATTCATCACTCGCCCCCGTGCCTTTTTGAGCAGCAGCAGCAGCAGCGCTGCTGAGCTCCCATGCCCTCACAACATTTGCCAGCGCCCAGAGAAGCGGCCTCGGCCGTGGGCAGGCAGCAGTTTGTCAGAGCCCGGCAGGGGGGCTGCAGCCCGTGCCACCCTGAGCTCCCCCCGCGTGTGGGGACGGCGGCTGCAGCCATTACTCTCCGTCAGCGCTAATCAATCTCACACCCTCTTCAGTGCTGATACAGATAATCTTGCAGGAAGCCGGCCAAGCTTGCTAACAGCTCTGCAAGCTGCTTCCTGACTCCCAACAGCTCCTTCTCTTTCAAAAAGCCTTTTCCAGCTTCGGTTCCAAGAAAGTACTGTGTGGTACCAAGGCTCGTGTCATTCAAAACGATTCGCTGCTGGTGAGCAGGGAGCACACCAGCCTTTGGCTGCAGCCTCATCTAATTAATCAAAATAGACGCTTTCTCGCAGCTGATCAGAACTCTAAAGACCAGGGTAGGAGGCCTTGCACATTATCATGTAATTGTCTCTCTGCATTTCACTTACTCTCCATCTGCCAAACCAAGCAAGGCTGCAGCCAAGTAGATGTGAAGGCAAACTGAAGCACGGACTTAGACCCCTCCTAGTAAAATTCACTCTAAGAAAAGGCCAGAAGCCCTTGCTGTAGAGAAGTTCTCAGCCTATTATATCTGAGGTTAACTGGAAGCTGGGGAGCAGGACAAGAGTGAGGAGGTAACAGCACAGGTATGAGGGCACAGCTCAGAAGAGTGACCTGGCTGAGCCAGGAGTTCTGTGCAGATGACAAGCCTGTGCAGAGGTACTGTAGACATGAGCTGGCAAAACCTAAGCAATACATACGTGTTTCTCTCCATCAATCTTCTTATCAGCTGCCTGCATTGCATCCAGGTACTTAAAATACAGTTCCATCAGTCTATCAACCTGGAAGGGCAGAAGAGAGAGACCTAAGCAGGAAAAAAGAACAATGCAATCATCTCTAATCCTTCATGTAACGCTGTTTTCCTCCCAGCTGCAGTCCTCACAAAGTTAAGAGGCAATTCTGTCACTCACTGGAAGGAATACGTTACAGAAGGACACTGCAAGTGTTGGTGGGATGAGCACGCCAAGTCTGCAGGCGTTTGAACGTATTCCCACTTCACAATATGGTCTCATCAGCTCCAGCTAAAAGGCAGTGAGAGGACACATGTTCCCAGCTCGTTCTGCTCTGCTGTGGTTCTCCAGTTCACAGAATCACAGAATCTCAGGGATTGGAAGGGACCTCAAAAGCTCATCTAGTCCAGTCCCCTGCTGGAGCAGGAACACCCAGAGCAGGTCACTCAGGAACGCCTCCAGGCGAGTTTTGAAAGTCTCCAGAGAAGGAGACTCACAACCTCCCTGGGCAGCCCCTGCCAGTGTTCAGCCACTCTCACCATGAAGAAATTTTTCCTCATATTTAACTGGAATCTCCTCTGTTCCAGCTTGCATCCATTACCCCTTGTCCTGTCATTGGATGTCACTGAGAAGAGCCTGGCTCCATCCTCCTGACACTCACCCTTTCCATATTGATAAATGTTAATAAGGTCACCCCTCAGTCTCCTCTTCTCCAAGCTAAAGAGACCCAGCTCCCTCAGCCTTTACTCCTATGGGAGATGCTCCACTCCCTTCATCATCTTGGTAGCCCTGCCCTGGACTCTCTCCAGCAGTTCCCTGTCCTTCTGGAACCGAGGGGCCCAGAACTGGACACACTATTCCAGATGAGGTCTCACCAGGGCAGAGTAGAGGGGCAGGAGAACCTCTCTTGACCTACTAACCAACCCCCTTCTAATACACCCCAGGATGCCATTGGCCTTCTTGGCCATGAGGGCACAGTGCTGGCTCATGGGCATCCTGCTGCCCACCAGGATCCCCAGGTCCTTTTCCCTACACTGCTCTCCAACAGGTCTCCTGGTTTCTCCAACGAACCTTTCTGTCCACACTGCATGCAGCCGAGCTTATTTGAAATGCATCAGAGGTGTTCCAGCTCCCCTGCTCCCCGCTGAACTGTATTAGGCAACTGAAAGACTATCTAGTAATGGGGAATTTTCTGCAGTTGGCAGAACAGGTTATGAAAAGCACCTTTAAGACAAGCTAATGAGGAATACTAAAGTACCACTATTTCCCCAGTGGTGGAATTTACAAACCCCTCGGGAATTTCGGGTTTGCAAAAGCCGCTGCTTCTGTTTCACAGCTGTTTGATCTATCCACCACCGTGTAAATATTTGGGAAGAATTTCCCAGGGTAAACACCCCTGAAGTGGCACATTGTAGGAGAGGAATGGGGAACGTTAGAAGTGTATTTTAGCAATTCCTAAACTCTCTGCAAAAGAGCCTCACTAGGGTAACTGGCACCTTTCCACACTGCCCCGGTCTCACAGAGCCAGCACAACCTCACACCATCCAACACATGTTGTATGATCGAGCTTGAGCAGAGACACAAAGGACTGAGAATCGCTACTACCACATCCAAAACCAGTAGAAAACCACAGTATGTGTGATGTGGGAGGCCAAGCACTACAGGCATCTCCAGTTCTCCAGTTTGTAGGTAAGAACACGAATGAGAGAATGATGGCCCACGAGAGCAGGAGTAGGGGCAGGTACAATCACAACTTTTCAGTCACTCAGGGAGTGCACACCGGCTCCCTGCCGCTACGGGGTACCCTCCCAGCCTGGCAGCCCGGAGACTGGAGACACACATTCACCACTCACCTTCTCGCTGTCATTCTCTGTGAATTTATTCAGTAACCGTGTCCTCTGCTGCCCTCTCAGGTTTCGCAGAAGGGAGGCCAGGATGGAACAGACATGTTCTGGAGATACAAAATGAAAATTGCATGCTGAGATCAGGAACAGGAGCTTATTTTCTCTGTAACACGGCATTAAATTTACCACTAGCACTCCCGCATGTATTCACTGATAGGCGGAACCCTGGTTCCCTCCCATCCCTGGTAAGAGGCAACAGAGTGGTGGTGAGAGCATCAAGCTGTGCTTGCATGGAGCAGAGACACCTCCTCTTCCATCACAGCCGAGCCAGCGAGGTCTCCTCGGGCCCTGCTGCACTACTCCTGCTTTTTTCCCTTGGTGACCTGAAAAGAGCACCTTACATAAAGCACACATTCTGCTCCAGTTTACCTCCCCAGGGCTGGCATGCCTGCTCAGCAGCACACACTCTCTTTTTGGAACCCTCCATCACAGCTGCAGGCACAGCACGATGCCTCCTCCTCTGGGGCTAAAAGGAGTCCTGGCCCAAGCCAGCACTGTCACTCAAACAACCCTTAGTTGCCCAAAGAGGGGACAGTTACTGAAACAGGAAAGGAATAACTGTGCCAGCCTGCAGCTCCTGCAGAGACTTAACTGGTATTAGCTGGAGGAAAAAAAGATCCTCAAACAAACCGCTTTTATTTACAGAAAATCCCGTGGATTGAATACAAATGCAGCGTAGCAAACCAGAAACGATCAAATAAACCTGTCCTACAGTCTTCTCAATTGCACTTGGGGGTCATATTTTACAGCACAAACCTCGGAGCCAAGTAAAAAGTCAACACTGCAAGTACACAGGAGAGAACATCTGTGCTGATGTCCAACCACAGCTTCACTCTGAAATGGGACTGAGACCAGCGCCTCAAACCCAGGGAAGTGCTGGTCTCCTGAAGAACAGGACCCAGCTCTGAGGACTTCTTCTGCAGGAACACGGGTCACCTTCATGGGTGACCACCAAAGGAGCTACCGAAGGGCCACATGGCATTGCTGCTTCTGTGCTCTGCACCCTTTTTAGAAGCTCCACCTCTGCACAGGTCCCAGTGCAGCCCCAGTACACTGTCGCTCACCAGCACCTCCACTGCCTCACCAGAGTCAAGTGGTGGTCAAAACCACAGCATTTCAGAATGGGGCCTTGAGCTCTTTTCTCCTTGAGGGACAAAAAGCAACATGATCCTCAGTAAAAGCACACTTTTTCACACAAGGAAACCAATATTTGGCTGTACCAGATTCTGTGACGTACAAAAACAAGTGCTTCTCTGTGTCCTTCACCCAGCTTTAAGTGCAATTTATATACAATATACATACAAATTCACGCCCATTTTGAGGCAAGCTCTCAGGTCACAACCCTCCTGCTCTGGCTCTTTTTTATTCTGCCCAAAAATACTTTCCATGGCGGAGGAACTGACCTGCCCTGTGGGGCAAGGGAGGGAGCCCAGGGCAAGCATCAGTCTCCCTCTCCTCGTGAAAGGGAAGCAGAGTGCCCACACACCACACTTCTGCACCCCCAGCAGATGCAGCGACGCAAATCACTTGCCAAACATGTGCCAACAGGAGAAATGAAGCTGGCAGTATCAAAGAGTATATGGGTTTAATATGGGGAAATAAAAGCAAACACAAAGGCGCAAAGCGAATGAGACGGGCAGGAGTTTCCCTCCCTTGCCAAATCATCTGCTGTTGCTTCCTGCCCACAGGGCTGCATTAAGCACAGCCCTTATGTTTTAGGCATCTCAGTCTACTCCAAACCCTAACTTCTCCAAGACTTACTCACTTTAATCTTGCTGATTAAGGCTGATGCAAAATAACGGCCATAAAACATTTCCTCAGCAGTGGCGGCGGGGAGAGGAGACGGGGTGTCACGATTTGTTGTTTTCAGAGAGGAAAACACAACGTGCAGAGGAAAGGGACCATCATCTCACTGCCATCACACGGGTTTAACATGCCTTTCCTCCGCGCTGCCTAGCCTGGAGCCACCACAAGCCTTGATGGATTGCACCAGCCGGGGTGTTTGTGGGGAGCTTCCAGCCTGGGCTTCCACAGGAAAGCCAAGTCCAAGCCGTCCTGCCCTCTCTGCACCACGGATTATCTGCGTGCTCCAGGAGGGCAGCAAACAGAAGAGGCTGTTACACACACACACCCCTCCCATCTCCCCCCTGTATCCCCTCCTCCCCTCATTTCATTAGCTACTTATAAATGTAGCTTCCTCAGAAACAGATTTCTGCCCGAGGTGGTGTCAATTTTTCATGTGGCAAAGAGATTGGGAGAGCTGCTGGCAGGAGGAGCAGGGGAGATAACAGGTTTATCGGGTGGCCAGCACCGGGCGGCTGCTCTGTCATCTCGACAGGATAACACGGGGGTGAAGGATGGCTCTGGGTACGTCAGCCCACACTCTCTGGCTCCAGTTATTCCACAAAAAGCGACACCAAATTAAGTGCCTACGTTTAAAAAAAATTAAAAAAAATTAAAAAAATGGAAAAGCCTCCCAAGTCCTTGCAAGATCCTACTTTTGTGAGAAAAAGGAAAAAAAAAAAACCACCCTAAATTTTTAAATACCCCCCGATGGATGCTCTGCTGTTTTAGAGAGAAGCCAGCATTCTCTATTTCACACTATTTTTTCCCCAAACATTCTTTTTTGGAAGCATTTAGAAGCGTTGACACGGTATTTTAGTAGTAATATTTTCACCAGTGATATATCTTCAGTGCTTTTTTCCAATACTCCTTTTCTAGGCAATGCATTCTAGCTGTCATTTTTGCTTTGCTGCTCATATGCAGATATTTACCCAGTGTATCACAAAAATCTTTACCACTACTGAGAAATCTAAAGAAGCTGACACAGGGGTTTTGTGATGTTTTTTTTANATAAGCCTTGTTCTCCAGGCCTCTCACCAGTTACGTTGCCCTCCTCTGCACTTGCTCCAGCACCTCGATATCTCTCTTGTGCTGAGGTGCCCAGAACTGGACACCAGACTCAAGGTGTGGCCTCACCAGTGCTGAGTACAGGGGGACAATCACCTCCCTACTTCTGCTTTCAACATATCATTGCAGAAAACCCAGGTTATATTTAGTTACCTGGTCAAAACATGAACAAAAATATTTTACTGAAATACTTCTGAACCATCTAAACCTTTTTCTTGATCAGTTTCCTGAAAATAAAAAACCCCAAACCACATGAGTGTGGTTTATGTTCCCCTCCCCAAAATCACAGCTCCTGGCCCAATAAACACCAACATCCACCTGCAGGGACACAGCCAGACCAGGGCAAACCCTGGGGCAGGAGAAGCACAATGGGATGAGTAAACAACCCCACTATTTGATGAATTAAAGCATTTACAGGAGTGATCAGAAGCGAGAGGTGTTAAACCCGGATTCAAGGTTTCTGCAGACGTGGGGGGTTCACCGTTTTCCCACCAACTGCACATGCAAAATGTTACAAGTCCCTCATCCCAATATTTGCTCTGGGTTGGATCTTCTTTGGAAGATCATTAGTAGCTGCTGCTATTCTGAGCCCTCAGGAAGGCAAACCTGCAGCTGCCCAGCTTTGATCTCAGCTGACAGACGGAGGCCACAAGCTGCACATCGCCCACGGGGGAGGCCTCAGGCAGCCTGCCTGAACTGAGCATTTGGGGAAACTTCTCAAGAACTGTGCCAAAGCTCAGCCAAAGCCCACATCACCTGCACACACACAAAAAGAGTCATTTTCAAGGAAGGCAACAGACGAGGAGGGCCAGAGGCAGAAGTTGCTGCCTCTAGAAGTAGAAGTCCCTACTTCTAAGATGATTTCAATGTGTTCCTTGGAAAAGCAAGCAGCGGAACGAGCCATGCTCAGCGCCACCAAAGATCCCCTTAAAGGATTAAGAGTTATCAGCTGGTACACATCAACAACTTTTGGGTTTTTTTCTCATATAAACATCCCAAAATCTCACCAAGTGGTGGATGTGGGAAGATGGAAGCTTCTTTCTTCTTAGGAGACAACCCTGTTTTCAGCTGGTTCCCCTGCCGGTACCGTGACTCTCCCCACAGCAGTGCACCCCCTGCCAGCCACGTCCCGGGCTCCGGGCATCATCCCAGGTGCTCAGCCAGCGTCCTCCTCAGACCAGGATCACCTCAGACCCTCAGAAGCCTTTCCCTCTCCAGACAGGCGCAAAGACTTCAGAATGCAAACAGTGTTTAAAACACCCTAATTAGATCGATCTTGACTTCAACTGCGGCGTGTTGGAATACAGATTAATCTATTCCGTGGCTGGCACTGGCAGCTGCAACAGCGGGAGGTCCTGTCAAATCAAGCCGTAACATCACACTCCTCTGCCTTTATTATTCCTCCCCACCCCCCC
>VZTM01007984.1:170216-195029 GCA_013400555.1 Jacana jacana
CCCCCCCAACTTTTTTTTTTTAAACATTTCAGTATAACAGACATCTGCCTAGCAGGGGAGGGAGCCACAGCAGGCTCCCCTGCAATACTGCTGCAGATGAGGCAAGAGGAAGGGGGAAGGCGTGCGCTTCTGGGTGCATCCACCATTATGGGGACGAGCAGGGCACTCTGGCAAACCCAAGAGAATACATTTAAGAGCTTTCTGGCTTGTCTTCTGTGTCTTGAGATAAACTGTGGTTTCTAATTAGGAGCAGGAAGGTACCAGAATCACAGAATCACAATCACGGATTGGAAGGGACCTGGAAAGCTCATCTAGTCCAATCCCCCTGCTGGAGCAGGAACACCCAGAGCAGGTCACTCAGGAACGCCTCCAGGCGAGTTTTGAATGTCTACAGAGAAGGAGACTCACAACCTCCCTGGGCAGCCCCTGCCAGTGTTCCCTCACCCTCACTGTGAAGAAGTTTTTCCTCATATTTAACTGGAATCTCCTCTGTTCCAGCTTGCATCCATTACCCCTTGTCCTGTCATTGGATGTCACTGAGAAGAGCCTGGCTCCATCCTCCTGACACTCACCCTTTACAGATTTATAAACATTAATAAGGTCCCCCCTCAGTCTCCTCTTCTCCAAGCTCAAGAGACCCAGCTCCCTCAGCCTTTCCTCCTATGGGAGATGCTCCACTCCCTCCATCATCTTGGTAGCCCTGCCCTGGACTCTCTCCAGCAGTTCCCTGTACTTCTCGGACTGCGGGGCCCAAAACTGGACACAATATTCCAGATGGGGTCTCACCAGGGCAGAGTAGAGGGGCAGGAGAACCTCTCTCAACCTACTAACCACCGCCCTTCTAACACACCCCAGGATGCCATTGGCCTTCTTGGCCATGAGGGCACAGTGCTGGCTCAGTGCTCCATCTCTTTCACAGACCTCTAGCCTCTACCCACAGATTTTACTGATGGGTAAAGTGGGACCTGGAAAGGTCTAAAAAGCTCCGGGTGATGCCCCTGTTGAGCTAGAATCCAAGAGTTGTTCTGGATGTAAAAATTCTTGCCAAAAACTGAGGAAATTCTTTTTTGTGATGTTCTTGTAGCAGAGAATGCTAACTTTAATTGATATAAATCTAACTCTGTACTTGGCACCATGGCTCATTCATGGAACAGATTCCTGTCATGTTCTGGAGGGTTGATGGCAAAATAACAAATTGGCCTCACAAAATTCTGTTTACAGAGACCGATGCCTTCCATGGGCACTCTCTTCAGAAGACACCCCCCCTCCATGAAGAATAGTTTCTGTTGGCTACCAGAGGGTGTTCTGTTCATAAAGAAACTCTCTCCCAGGCCATTTTTCTGGTGCTGCCTAATCACTTTTCCACGCTCAGGGAACCTGGTTCTGCAGCAGGTTTTCACTCCAAGGGCTTTGCTGCCTTTCAGTGCAGGTTGCAAAGGAGTAAGGACAGATTTGCTCAGAAATGGGTTTTACTGCTGTTGTTGTTTTAAAAGAAGCGTATAGCTGAGTATCTCCAAAAGAGGAGAACAGGCAAAAAAAAACAACAGTGATAGGAATTCTCATTTGGAAATTGGCTGAACTAATTCTCAGGTTATCAAATTAAGCATTCCTAAGTAAAACTGACATCTAAGTCAAGAGAAGGCATTTAAATGAAGATGAATTGGACAAACATCCTTTTATAGTTCATTAGACTCTCCAAGTGTGCAAAACTAGACTGCAAATAACCGTCCTGAGGAAGAGCAGGAGAATATACAGCATATTAAGCAAGTTATGATTGCTTCACTTCAGACTCTCTAATTCAGAAAGAATTTGTGGTTTCTCCATCTCTAGCTCACTGTGACTGTTCAAGAATTTCAAGTTAGCATCCAATGCTTCCATTCAACTGCTGCTGAGGGAAGTCCAGTCCCAGAACCGCTGCAGCTTTGTGCAGTGAAGACAAGCTGACCCTCAGCTCTGCAACAGGAGAGATTTTGGAACACAGACATTCGTACAGCACCCCCTGCATTTCAAAATTCACGACACAGAAGCATGATTTCAAATGTTACCCTATATTCACACCGAGATCCACCCACAGCCAAATTCCCGTTCGTTCCCTGCAATCACACAGAGTAGACACTTGCCTCTGCCCTTTCAGTTGGGTTCCACTGAAGCCACGAGGCAGCTGGGCTCCTCTTGGGGTGCTCCATCAGAATGGACAAACCCCTGTAACACAGCAGGTCTTACCATTCTATAAGTATAATAGAATCATAGAATGGTTAGAGTTGGAAGGGACTTTAAAGATCATCCAGTTCCAACCCCCCTGCCCTGGGCAGGGATACCTCCCACCAGATCAGGCTGCTCAAAGCCCCGTCCAACCTGCCCGGGATGGGGCACCCACAGCTTCTCTTGGCAACCTGTTCCAAGAATCTGTTCCTAATAACGTAGCCCCCAGTCCCAGACTGGCAAAGAGCCCATTTTCTCCACAATTGGGTCTTCACCTTTCTACCAGCGCTCACTACAAGTAGGTAAATGTTACTTAACATATGACAAGCCATAACAAAAGGCCATGGGCACAGCTATGCCTTATTGTACCTTGAACACGGTGCTCAGTCTCTGACTCGACACCCCCCTGGATTACACTTCTAGAGGGGTCACAGTCCTTCGTCAGGAAGATCACAGGGAGCAGTCAATCACAAAAGCAAACTCTGGCAGAGTTGAACGTGTCTCTGCAGTAATACTTGTCATTAATTCTCCACCTCCTACAACCTGCCTCATCCTCCCCTCCACCCGCCCCACACAAGGCCGAACAGCGTCTCAGGGAGACCCCCCCTAATGCCACTCAGTGAACTCACAACAAAACCCTACCCGAGACACACTGGGTTCTACAACAACGGGCTGTTGCTTTTTAAGGCTGGCCAAGCCGGCTGGGAACGCACAAGTATTTCGACTCCACCAACACAGGAAAACTCTAAGCCACTTCTGTCTTCAACTGCCAAATATTTCTGGTTTGGGTTGTTTCAGTGCCTCGGAAAAAGGGAAATATCTTAGACTTTATAACCTCAGAAGTACACCATGATCTGTGCAAAGTCAGGCAAAGTTCCTGAGACACCATGCAGTCAGACAGACACCACCAGCCGAGTCTTGGGGTTCAGACCATCCATAAGGATGGTTAAGAAATTTCCCTTTTCTTTTCTCCTAATTACACAGTGTACATAAAGCACAAATATGTGCAGTTTGGATTTAAATTGTTCACACACTCCCTAGTGTAAAACAATTTTTGAACGCTGACAGTGTTTAAGACGTAGCTAACCAGCACTGGCACCTTTATGCTAGCTTTAAAAGAAAAAGGGAGAAATACATTACTGACAAGTTATTTTTATCAAATTTAATTAGGATTATAGATTTCTGTAACAAATAAAAGCTCACCAAGTCACACTGAGGTTTTCTCACCAGGGTATTTATTATTTTGTGGCATTCGGAACATTGCCTTCGAGGCAATAAAGAAATGTTGATTTTATGGAGCACCTCCCGTGTAAAAAGAGATGCTCCTATAAAATAAAGGCAAGGGGAGGGTTTTCCTACCTGTTTTTAGGGAGAGTTTATTTCAATAAACTGATTTCTGGGCTCATCTTCACGCTCTCCGTTTCTTCTGAATATTAACGAGAGGGAGGTCTGAACCGAAGACTGTCTGCACAGATCACTCCCTCTTCCTGAGGGCACATTTGCTTTTGTCCTATCACAGAAACGGGCAGGAACTGACCCCCTTAGGGCTTTCCAGGCTGGTACATCAGACACGTACAAAATAGTTTGTGTTCTGAAGATGGAGCGCTGGATGCCCAAAGAGAAGAGTCTCTCTGTCACCACCCGCAGCCAAAGCGTCCCCAGGCCCCAGCTGGCGCCGTCCCTGCAGCCTGGTGGCTCTTGTGCAGCCGCAGACAAAGGGACGCCCAGGACAGACGGAGGAAGAGCGGTCTCGGTGGACCAACGCTTCTGGCAGAGCTGTTCGGTGCCTCAGCCGGTGCAGAAGCATCTTAACAGGGTTGCCCTTTAAGCAGTGGTAATTAGGCTCCGGGGTTAACAGCCCATTAAGAATGTCATATTTTGCAGCAAATCCAGGGGCGTCTGTCCTGCCAGTCCCAGCGGCGTCCCAGCAGACACCTGCACAGCACAGTGCCTCAGAACTGCTCTTTCATAAATACTGGTGCCTCTGCTACAAAGCCATTCCAGTCAATCCTTTAAAGGAGTACGTTCCTCCATTTGACACATACACGAATGCTCTCCTTGCAGAAGAGGATCACTCTAATTAATTTTTAATATATATATATATATTTTAAGCAGTTTGAATAAGGGTAAAGATTTTACAAGAAAAGATGACAAGAGAAGACTGAGTAACTCCCGTTCTTTTTTTATAAATAAACAAAGAGATGTGCAGAAAGGAGAGTGTTCCTGGGAGCAGCACCGGTTCTCAATCACGCCAGACCTCCTTTAAATCCAGTAGGCACCGAGGTGTCTTTTCACTGTTCCTGTTCAACCAGTGCCTCCAAGGAGCTGACCATCAAGCAGCAGTGCCCCCGAGCACAGAGTAATTACTGCATTGCTGCTCCAACAGTTGGCAAAGTAAAAACATATACTGTGCTGCTTATACAGGTTGTCAGGACAATGGCTGTGACAGGCTCCGGGGAACCCGTTAAACGTCTCAATTAGCTGCCATCCTTAGAAATGCAGTAACTCACCTGCCCAGCGATGCAAAACAAAGGAAATTGGACTTACTACCACGGCTTTTTAGGGAGAGTTTATTTCAATAAGACTGATTTCTGGGCTCATCTTCATGCTCTCCGTTTCTTCTGAATATTAACGAGAGGGAGGTCTGAACCGAAGACTGTCTGCACAGATCACTCCCTCTTCCTGAGGGCACATTTGCTTTTGTCCTATCACAGAAACGGGCAGGAACCGACCCCCTTAGGGCTTTCCAGGCTGGTACCTAATCCTCAGAGCAGCCAAGACTGCACACAGATGTCATCTGCGGTCTCAAGACAAAGCAGATGAGACACAGATTAACTCACTTCCCCAAAGTGCAAAATGTAAGTCAAGTGACATGAGCCACAAACCCAGGTGCCGCCACTCAAAAGCTCATATTCCAGCTTGAGCTTTTCTCTCAGTAAGAAGAATTAAAGAACCTCATTTTTATACAGCAAATGAAGATTTCAAAACATCCCCTAAATCCATCATCTAAGCACAGCGGCGCTTGCTGCAATTTTGTTACATCAACCCCAGAATCCACGACAGCGTTTCTTCCTCACCATTATCTCCCCGAGACAAGCAAGACAATACAAGACAGATAAGGCAGCCAGAACTGGCAGCCTGTGTGTGAATCCCAACCAGGGCTGGGTGCCAGGCTGCAGGTAAGGCCCTTCTCTCCACCCACAGCCCATGGCACTGCCAGTTCCTGCTTAGATCCACCGTCCCACCTCAGCCCCGCCACCTTCCAAGAGCAGGGGCCTCCTTCTTTTGGGGCCCTTACTACAAAAGGTGTTGGAGTGTGTCCAGAGAAGGGCAATGGAGCTGGTGAGGGGTCTGGAGAACAAGTCTCATGAGGAGCAGCTGAGGGAACTGGGACTGTTCAGCCTGGAGAAAAGGAGGATGAGGGGAGACCTTACTGCTCTGTGTAACCGAAAGAAGGGTGCAGCCAGGGGGGGTCGGTCCCTTTTCCCCAGTAACAGGTGACAGGACAGGAGGAAACGGCCTCAATCTGCACCAGGGGAGGTTTAGATTGGATATTAGGAAAAGTTTTCACACTGAAAGGGTTATTGCACATTGGAATGGGCTGCCCAGGGAAGGGGTTGAATCACCATCCCTGGAGGTGATTAGAAGATGGGTGGGCGTAGTGCTTACAGATATGGTTAGTGGTGGGTTTTGTCAGTGCTAGGTTGATGGTTGGACTCGATCTGAAAGGTCCCCTCCAACCTGGGCAATTCTGTGATTCTCTGCAGCTTAAGTGTGCCTCGTCAAGCTGCCACCTTTGTCAAGTGTTGTCATCATTTAATGGTGGTGCTCTAGAACAAATGTAGTGGTACAAGCTGACCACTGGCAGAGTTTTTAGGAAGAAAAGAGCTGCTTGCTGAATTTTCCCCTCCTCTCCCTTGCCACCCTGTCCTTGGGAAGGAGAAGGACAGGCAAATCCCTGCTGAGCCATCCCCAGCGCCTCAGCCCAGCACCTGCACAGGTCTGCATGAGGCAGCACCTCCCTGCCTTGGCTTTGGGGAACATGGGGACACCTGGGTACGCTCTGGGTACACTGGGTCGTGAGGACAGTACCAAAACAGGGTACTTGGGTTTACAGCTCCCTTTTTTTTTTTTGCTGTTTCCCTCCATTGGCCCTCAGTTTGCTGCCAAGAGTTAAGGATGGATGCTAGGCAAGCCTGAGACCCACTTACACCTCTGCAGCTTTTGACAATATTCACTCTTGATAGAGATGAGTAATGAACCAGCACAAAACCTCAGGCATCACCATCAGTATTTAACGTTTTTTCCGAGACATAGTCGATTATTAACAAAACAGAAAGCGTAACGTTACCAGAGACAGGAGAGGCTGACCCTACATTCAGTTCAGCCAAAGGTCCTGCAGTGATACTGCACAGCAGATCTCTGTTAAAGCAGAGTTTTCCAGGGGAGAAAGGAGAAAAAAAAAATAGAAAAAGAAAATAAAAAAAAAAGGCAACTTCAAAGCATGCAGTTTATTTCTGCAATGCCTGATGTTCATCGAGTCACACTTCAGTGCTCGGAGCCATGAAAACACTGCTTTTGAGGTGACATTTGTAGTTGCCTCATTACTCTTTTCAAAAGAGTTTTGCATCAAAGAGTCAGAGCTTCAAACAACAGACCCTACAGGAGTAAAATAACTTATTAACAGCACATGAAATGGAATCGCCAGGAACCGCTGATACCAAAACAAGCAGGGCAAGTGTGTCATCAACAGCCAGGCTGCAACAGGGCAGCTGCCTGGACCCAAATCCTGCAGGAGGAGCCGTGACGTGCGGCTCCCCCCTTGCTGCAGGCACTCCTCAAGACGCTTGCCTGCCATTCACCTCCTCCCTGACAACAAGAAGGATCTGGAAGGACTCCTACCTTCATGTTCTTTTTCAGTTGTTCCAACTTTCTTTATCTTCTTGGGTGATTTCATGAAGAGTGGAAAGATGGTCCTCAGGCCAAGAATGTCAACAAACTTGTGACAGTTGTCTGTGCCCTCTGGGCCAATCATGGCATGGTCCAGTACCTTCAGGGCACTGCTGCGGGATATCTTCTTCTCTCTGGGAAAAGAAAACTGAAAGTTAAGCTCTTCAGGGACACAAGGAACTCTGGACCACACTACTTTACAGAGAAAGCAGGAGCAGGGAAATGAATGTGACAAGGAGAGAAGGAAGAGTCTGAACACAAGCTCCAAGTGAGATTTTCTTCAAGAGGCCAAACCATTGTACCGACCAATACTTTCTTTTCAAAACTGTGGTTGAAAATATTCTCTTGGTTATTCCTTTTTTTAATGTCTTTCATTTCTTTTTATTTTCTATTTCCTTTTTATTTCATGTATTTTACTTTTATGTTTTTATTTTCTTTTTTTATTTCTTGGCTATTAAAGAAGTTATTTCACCATCACCTTAGAAATACCAGCCCGGAACGGCAGGGGGGACTGGGTTGGGTACACAAGGCAAATATTGTCACACCAAGATGATCAGGATCTAGATGTAGCAATAATTCAATTTAATAAAGGAATAAGTTTGGTAAGCATAGCTTGGTCATCAGCTATATTGAAGAAATCATGGTTGGAAGGGAGCAGATAGATGCTGGACCATTCCGTGTGGATGCCAGGTCAGAATGCTGATGGTGGTAACTCACACCTCTAACACAGGTGGTCTGAAAACAGTCTCCAAAAGCTCTGTACCTCTCAAACTAGAAACAGAGGCATTTTTACTTCATCCAGGAGAAAATTTAAAATAACTTGTGAAATACAAACTGAAAAAACAGTGGCAAATGCAGCCCATAAAACCCAGGAGACCAGGTAAATGTCAGCAGGAGCTAATGTGGACTGAAGGACAAGAGCCCTCAGTGTCCCCAGAGGCCAGTCCAGGAGGACATTTTCCCCGTAGCAGGACAATCACAAACCCCACCACCTACCACCCCAAGTGCATGGGAATCTCCTCAGACTTTCTCTTCTCTAAGAGAATGTTTTCCTCTAACAGATACACACCTACGTGCACATATACAAATACACCCCCACAGCAACAAGCCGTGCTCTTCCCCTGAAGCAACGATGAGAGAACGATCCTTGGACACACCGTGGCTGCTCTGCTCTACCATGAGCTGCTCAGGTGTCATTGCAGACGTGCAACGAGGATCTATGAAAAATCAAGCCAGTGACACAGTCTACTCCCCTCCTCTGTCCCCCTGGGGAGGTGGCAGAACCCACACTGCCCTTGCCCATGGCTGCCAAACCCAGCCATGAAGAGCAGGTTGCCCAGCAGCCAGCCGCCCGCACCTCCTGGCCATCAGCAGGGTCCCCTCCTCCAGGGCTTCTTCCCTCTGCAGGGAGCTAAAAATAAAGTACTTCTTAGGCCAGACAATATAAGAAATGTTTTCAGGGGAAGTAATTGCATATTGATCAGTATTTAGGAAGGTTGCACAGAGCTGATCTCTGGAATATTCATTGGGCTTAAGTTCAGGCTTTTAGAGATCAATAGCTGCTTGACTGGACTGTCTAGAGTTGATTTTATTTGAAATATTTATTCTGCCTGAGGGCAAGCAGTTTATCTTAGTCTCATCTGTGCTTATTGAGGTAACTTTTACCCAAACACTAATTCAAAGACAAGCATACCTGAGTATCACCAAACAGGGAGTGACCTCAGCCTTCACAGGGAACTTTGAATTACAACTTTATTTCCTAACCATTATTTTCCTCCCTGTGATACCTTTACACCTGAGAGAACTCTTTTGGTACATTGATTATTTCAAAAAGAAGTGCTAACTTTATTTGGACTTTCTACAGGAGCATAACACAATCTCTCACCTTCCAAAACACTAGTAAAAGCAGAACACGAGGTTTCTCGGCAAAGCGCTGCAGAAAATGGTTCTGTTTAATTAACCAGAAGATTTAGTAAAGAAGCTGTCTAAGTTTCCTTGGGGTCATCAGGAACAGCAGGACAAGAAAACATAAAAAGGATTTTAATAATCATAAAGTGTGTATCCTGAAATAGCTACCGATGAGCTTTGGGCAGCCGGACACAGTTGTCCATTTTCACCTTGTTTTTCCCGTACAGGAGCAAACGCTATTTCTGAGGCTGAAGAAAAGCCTCTGGATAACTGCAGAACAGAAGATCAGTGTTTTCCAAGAGATGCACGTTTCCCTGGGTTCCCTTTGCTGTGTTTCTCTCTGTACATACGCACACGCCTTCAGTTAATAACCGGGAAAGCCACACCGTCATTTTTCCTATGCAACAGAGAATCTTCTTGACACATCCCCTGGGAACCCAGTGGCTGCATCTCCTCCAAACCTTAACACAATTTTACAGCAAAAGCAATAAGCTTCCTGTCAGTGTGTGCAAGGGAACTGACATTACAAGCCTGTTTTTCTCTCTTTTGGCTTTGTAAGGTAAACTGCATTTAGGTTACCAAGGTAAGGCTGAGGGACTGTGCACTAAAAAGTGCTTCCTGACCCAAAAAACCAAAATACTGAATTTAATTCTGTGTGACATTTATAAACTTTCTACTGGTGGCTACCACCTTGATAAACCATCTTATTTGTGATAAAGTCATTCCACAAAATTAACAAGCCACCGTCTCCAAAGATGCAAATGAAATAATTATATATATCCATGCTCTCATCCGACTTTTAAACTTCCCACCTCACTTCTGCTGTCACAGCCTCCATCCTTCTCAGTCTGGTCCTCTCCCAGATCCCTCTGCTCACCTCCCACGTATCTGCTCAGTGAAGCCCTGCTCCCAGTGGCCAACTGCAAGTCCTCATCCAACACCCCAAGTCCGAGACCACACCAAGTCCAGGACACGTCTTGCCGTGGGCACACACTCTCATCGCTCACCTCAGGCTCTTTTTCACCCTCTCCCAAAACCAAGTAGAAGTTCACATGTAACAGCAGCATCTTTGGCTGTTGGCCACGTGGTTTAAGCTCAGCATAACAGAAAATAGCCCTGCTTTGATTCCTGTCTATAGGAATCTCTCGAGCATGTTAAATGCTCTGCTGAAAGATGCTGGACTTCTCTGCAGATCCGTGTGCGTGACCATTATTAACAGAACTTGGCCAGACGTGTGGAGCAGCACTGGATACAGAATGCTGTGTTCTGCGAGACAGCAATGGAGATCTAAGCCTGATATCTTTATGCTCACACAGCTTATCTATCTCACATCATGTCAATAAACTTTCAACTTTGCTTATTTCTCCTTTCATCTGCACAGCCTATGGTACAATGATTAACCGCCCCCGAAGTAACACATCTCTCCCCCCAGTCTCCAGAGGACACCGACAGGAGAGAAAAATACCCTGTCCTGCTTGTGGGCGAGGTGGTCAATCACAACTGAATGGCATTTCTATTCTTTGCTGTTTATCATGAAGGCATGAAGAAGACACAGAAGCGTGATACCCCCACGCAGCTCTCTGGATCACAACTACCAAGGTTCACTCCCTAGATACACCGCCAGCCCGTGGCAACCAAACTGAGCACCTCTAACAGCTTTTAAGCATACACCAAGAGGATTCACAATGATAGCAGAGGTGAAGAGAATCAGTAGGCATTTAATACCTTCTGTGTATTAAAATATGTAAAAGCTCACAAGCAAACAAACACGAAGACCTCGCAGTGTCAGTTCTCAGATGCTTTGGTGTTTGAAAGCCACAGCAACCCGCTAAGTCCGGCAGAGCTTTGTACCTTCAATCACACCACGACCCAAAAGCAAGTACCATCCCATGGCAGCAGCTGAGCAAAGCCAAAGCTTCCCCTCCAAAAGTAGCTGCCTTCTCCCAGTATCCATTCTCTAACTTCCATCACCACAGACCAGCGCTCACAGCTACCCACAACTACTGGAGGGAGGAGGGGGGCCAGATCTAATATATCCATGGAGAAATCTGCCTCTTGTCATAACTTTCCAGCTGAGGTTCTGACACAGAGAGTGGTAAAAAGTAGTGTCCAAAAATGAGCAAAAAACCTATTAAAAATCCAAACAGTGGGTCCCACCCCCATGGCACCACAACTCCAAGTAATTAGTTCTGCAAGGTTCGCTTAGCGGCTTAGGACTCGAGGCAGAAGGAGGCTTCCCTCTCATTCTTAGTTTTGGAGCTTTTCTTTAATTAGCCTCAAGAAAACCCAGTGTTCCTATTTGAATAATCCAAGGTTTGGTTATTTATTCAGTTCCCTGCTGCTGCACATTACCCAGCCATGCGCTGCAGGAGCACATCACTTCTCGCTGGCGTTTGCTAACCAACCTCCACACGCAGCCCAGGGCACCAGGGGAAGCCAGACGGAGCCCCGCTGCGCCCAGTCCCCAGGTCTGGAGAAAACCAGTCAGCTCAGAAGACACAATTCAGTACCAGGCTGGGAATTAAAAGCAAAGAGAGAGCAGAGAAGCCCTGGAGATTCATGGTGTGACAAAACATGTCACAGGAAAGGATGCATACTTATGGGCGTTTCACAAAAGCAGTTTTTGTATCCACATCCACAAAAATTCAACAGTTTAGAGGATACACACCACAGAGAAGCTTGAACTGCAGCACAAAAGGAAAAACACTTTCCCTGGAGACATCCAAAGGGTCTCCCTTACCCTCATAGGGGTCTCTTAAATCCTTAGAGGATTAGTGGCCAGACCCTAGAGCACTCTCTCATCTGGGTGTCTGCCACACAGATCTGCACTGCTGCTTTCCAGCAGCTATTGTAGTAACCCCATTTCTTAGGGAACAAAGCTGAAGACAAAGAGTGCAGCTTCTATGTCTGAGAAGGTTCGATTTACATGCTGGAATAAAAGGAGCAAAGATGCTAACATAGAAATTTTGTAAACTGAAAACAAGCAGTATCGAGGCAGAACACGTGCTGGTACGTCAAAAGCAGGCAAGAAAACCCACAAAGTTGTCTGGGTACCTAAGCATCAGGTTCATCAGCTGCAGACCCTCGCCCTTCAGGAACCGATCCCGATTGGAACTGAGCATTAGGCAGGAGCAAAGGGAATCAAACAGGTTCTCCATCATTTCCTGCTCTTCTGCTGTACTGGGGTTGTGCCGTTTAAACACCTGCACAACAAAGAAAATAGAATTAGCCCCACGTGGAGGGCTCAGTTTAGTCCAAACTCTCACAGGGTACACATGAACACTTTACATCACGAGCCTTCAGGGTCTGATATGCACAAGGCCACTGCCATCAGAGCGGCACTCACACATGTCCCTGATGCATTCTCTCCTGTAACTCTGCTGCCCTTTTCGCTCTCCTGACTGTATCCCACCCAACATGCAGCTGGAAGACAATGCAGGGCCTCCAAAGGGAAGGGTAAATTCACTGATTGCACAATTTACAGAAGTATGTGGATAAGCTTGTTAGCAGAGGGCTCTGCTCTGCAGGGTCTGCTCTGCAGCACCCCAACCTCCTGACAGCCCTGCCTCAAAAGAAAATAGAGCTCAACTCAGAACACATTACCTTCTGCTGCCTCACATGTAGGCACAATGCAGCCCAGTGCCTGGAGTGGAGACTGCTGAAGGTGGCCAAATTCTAACCCTGTCTCCCTCCAACTTGCTGTGTAATTGTAACAAAGCACTTTAATTTCTGTGTACCTCCACACTAGCGTCTGTAAAAGAGAAATTATCCTCACTTCCCACAGATGACACACTTGTGTGGAAGTTACTCAGGAGGGACTATGCCACCACTAAATCCAAAGCACTGCTGTGCTTCAGTATCTACAGATACATCCCAGATGTCTACTAGGACAGCGCTACACCCAGAATCTCTTTCCCCTCCTCACACCCAGGCTGCGAGTCTCCTGACGGTAGAGAGGGCGTATGTGAATTACTCACAGATAACTGCTGAAGCAGCACATCGATCCCATCCAGCTCCCCAAGCAATTCTCTGTTGTCTAGACGGAGGTGGGGGGAAGGGGGAAAAAAAGAGAGAGAAAAATGAAGCTAACTGTCAGATTTTACAGCCATCTAACACTGATACATCAGCGAAGAAAATCAATACGGCTTGACAGAGTACAAAAGCTGCAGAGAAGGCGCATGCGTGTGGCAGAGAGGATATTCACAGGAGGGAGAGCACAAGCAAAGGGAAGCCAAAGGCAGAAGAGAGCTGTTGTGTTCTGAGAGAAGCCTGGATCCTACCCCGACAGAATATAGATACCAGAGGCATGTCTCACCGTCGTTATTCTGGAGCAAAATAGCCAGCACCTCGCTGCAGTACAGCTTGTTGGCATCAAAAGGCATCTTAGCCTGGTGAGGAAGAAGGAACAAGAGACTCATTAGGGCACGGCTCTCTGTGTCATTGATTTGAAGAACACATTAATCAAATCACCGAACGGATGAGAAACACTCAAACCAAAATACAAGAGCGGTAATTTTGCAGTCTGCCTCAATGACACCACAGCAATAATTCTCTCTGATTCAGGGCTGGCAGGGGGAGGTGTGTCTGTGCTCCCGTACTCAGCTCTGATGCTTCGCCCTGTGCTCCGTGAGTAGGTTTGACCAAGTTGGCTCAAAACAACTGAGAACAGTCTCCAGTTGTTTACAACAGGGAATCTCTTTCCTGCCCTAGATTTTCCATGATGTGCGTGGGCTCATCCTTATTCTGAAAGTCTGCACCTGTCACCAAAAACAGGATTTTGGGAAATACATCACAGTAACATTAAATAGTAACTGCCAGAATTTGGATGAGGATCACAATGTCACAGTCAGGAGCACCTGAGATGGGTTTAGCCTGCACAGTCCCCTAACATTCATTTCAGACGTTCCCTCCACATTCAAATATTTAAGAAAAAAAAAAATAAATCAAAACCAAAATGCGAAATTTGAAGGAAAAAACAAATTGCTGAAGACGCAGGACTACCTGTGGTGGGAGGGAGGGAACCTGCCTGCACAGGGCTGGGCGTGGGCCAATTATCTCGACCTGCTGCCCTAGAAAAGGTCACAGTCCCCCAGCACCACACAGCACAACGTCACGAGAAGCAGGAAGAGCCCAAATGCCACAGAGCATTGACCACAAATCAAGCTTTTCATTCCCAAGGATCCCACCCCACTCTGTTGGTGATGGTATTTACAGCAACCACATAACACTGCCGAGGGATCAGTGCCACGAGAAGGGGAGGGTGACGGGTGCTCTACAGCCCTGCTGGCTCCTGCCACGGTGCCCACCAACGGCGAGCAGCGTTAGGAAATGACGCTCTCTTCTCTCAAGGCCCCACACAACAGCATCAAACCCTGCTTATGTTCAGAGAAGTGAGCTATGGAGCTTTCCATGGGAGCCTCCCAAGGTGGTTCTGGGAGTCAGACCGCAATTGCACAACTGAAACGCAGTCGGAAAACACAACTTCTCCCTCTGTGCTGCCAGCCAGATGTCCTTACCGAGGCCTGGCTGCCAAACTCGAGCTCGTAGACGTTCTGCAGCAGCACAACGCTCTACGCCCAGATGCCGAGATCCTGGTTTAATCCTAAACACATCTGTCAGGGCGAGAGACTCGAGAGCAAGCGCTGCCGGCAGCGAAGGTGCCTCAGCGAGGGTTTCATTACCGCGCGGCTCCCCACGACGACAGCGTGTAAGCAAGGAAAACCACTGCCTGATCACACGTCCCCAGACAGAGGTGACACGTGCCAGGGCAAAGGAGCGACACATTCGGCGCCGAGCTTCAAGGGCGTTTAACATTCATTTTCTGTGGCACTAGGCAGGGGAATCCAAGGTGTGATTATTTTCCTTTCCCGAGCTCCTACGTCTTTCAGCTGCCAGAGTAATTACAAGGCCGGCAGCAGGCCTACGCTCGGTACGCACCTGCCTGGAATAAAATTAACTTAAGTTTTTGTTTTTAAGCAAAAGGAGTATAATGATGTTACTACCTGTAGTGAGAAATTACAGGTTACTTCTGCTAACAAGTAGATGAGGGGAACAGAGGGGTATCTGCACGCTTCCAAAGCTGAGAGAGTATTTCTGCGATACAGAGTCCTCCCAACCACAGAGACATTTAAGTGACGTGAAGTGCTAAGGCCTCCGAACCTACAAGGGCTAGGGAAAAGCCAGAATCTGTCAGCTAAATCCCCTTCACTAGCCCTGTAACAGAGCTGAACAATCATTTCCTTTCCTACAATATTTGCCATGGAATGTCTAGGCACCTTTTCACAAAAAAAAGCGTACCTCACTGCCACAGGATGCTAAGAATATGGAAAAGGAATGTTGAATTCAAAAGGCAATCAGGTGAGTTCAAAGAAAACGCCACCAGCAGCAGCAGTTAAGCAAAGACATCACTCGAAACTCCAAATAGTGTTAGAGATGTAAGAAGCAAAGTCATAACGTGGTCTTTATGAGTTTCCCCACTCGCTGATCAGCTTCTTGCATTCCTACAGGCCTCAGCCATGCACCAGAAATCCACCATGCAGGAATAACAGGAATAGAAGAAAAGACACCTTCCACTGTAAGATGTTTACAGTAGAAAGCCAAGACAAAACTATGTCCATTTAAACTAAAACCACAGAAGACACAAACCCCAAATTCTAACTTGTCCTTAGCTTGGCTTCTCCAATGCACACACACAGAGAACTGGCTCATTTTAAGCGATGTTTTAAGTCAATACTAACTGCTCCACAGAAGGAAGGCAGAGCTCTAGCACCACTGATGGCTGAACCAGGAACACGGCAGTATTGTGACTACCAGGGACAACCACAGCCGTGGGCGTAACCCAAGTGCTGTTTTGTAGTGCTGGGAAAGGACTAACTCCAGAGCAAAGACCATAGACCTTGCAGCAGGAGCAGGGATATGTTGTTGAAAAGAACTCCCAGGAAACAAGTAAAACCCACAGACATTAAAGAAGATTCAACATTAGATACTCTTCCGGGCAAACACCATGAAAACAAGAGTACTTCTACTCACAGACTTGCATCACATCACGTAGAGCTTCCTGCACAGTTTGTTCCTGCCATTTTGTTAATTGATAGTAAGTTAAAAGGAACACACTTCCTGGGTTGAGGCAAGTTTTGAATTCACTGTATTCACAAATGTTAGAACTTATCACAAAGATAACCTTATACCCATGGAAACAGCCAGTAATGAACTTCTTATACAGTTTGCTCCTGCCATTTTGTTAATTGATAGTTAAGTTAAAAGGAACATACTTCCCAGTTTGAGGCAAGTTTTGAATTCACTGTATTCACAAATGTTAGAACTTATCGCAAAGATAACCTTATGCCCATGGAAACAGACAGTCATAAACAGCTCAGACCTTTAGTATGTGGCCAAACACTGTCAGCTTCCAGAGCAGTGACCTGTCAGTTTTTATTGCAGTATCTCCCACATGACAGCAGGAAAACAAACTCACCTTCAGCCTCTTGAGCAACCACTGCATGAGGCCTTGCTGCGCCGCCTCTGTGCACATCTCGGGGCGGAACTCTGCCATGTTCTCCACGATTGCTGAGAAGACAGACACAGAAAACACCGGGTTTTCCCCACCTGCAGTTCAGCTCCGGCCTGTATCGATATTGCTTTGCCAGCTCCTTTCGAGGGCTACACTGCTCCTCTCAAAGTCACGTCTTACAAAACTACCTTTTTTGGGGTGAGACTTAAGCTCGGGTCTATGATATTCTGTGTTTTCACATTACCCACACAGTCCACCCTCACTGTGACACCAGCTCTTGCTGGAAGAAGCCTGAGATTCCTTCCCTTTACTCCAGCAGCAATTCTTACAGCACAAAACTAAACTTACAACAGCAGTGGCAGTAAAAATTCCCAAATTTCTGTTTCCAGCCTTTCCCATTCTTCCAGTGCTTGGGAGCTAACAATCCCAAATGACTGAAAGGAGCAGATGATGGTCTAAACACCAGTAACAGTGACACGCTGTGAAGCAGTTACTGTGTTGTGGAATGACTGGGGAACAGAGAGGTAACGATGTACTTACATGAAATACAAACGTTTTACTACCTGAAAGTTAAATATATTGGCAAGACATAAACAGCTCTCCAAACACAGTAAGTAGAGCTCAAAGACAAGTACCCAGAGAATGCACGGGCAGTGCAGCATCGCTGGTGTGGGGCACAGTTCCATCTGTGCATCAGCAACTCCTGGAGTAGGTGCTCTGGGAAGAGACACCCCACCCGCAGTCTCACAACAAACCCCAGCTCAAGGAACCCGGCTTTTTACCTGGAGTTAAAGCTCTGCTTGAACAAGAGCTGAACTGGGTCCTCTATCCTCGTGGTGACACTTCAAGGTAGGGAGGAAAGAAAAGGGAGGGATAATCCACACCCTGCTTTGTACAAAATACAGTAGGAAACAAGAGGCTGCGCAACAGGCACTTACCCAGGGTGTTGTGGACACCATCAGCTTCCTCCTTCACGCTTTCATCCAGGCGCTCTAAATTCTGGACCAACAAGGCCACAACCTGGCCCTCCACCTACATCACCAGGGTCATGGGAAAAGATAAAAGGACAAGAAAGACAACTGAGAAAAGGAAGATGAAGGAGGAAGGGAAGGGAGGATCGGGGGGAGGAGTAATAAATAGTAGAAATAAAGAAGCCCCACTGCAAAACCCCACCAGACACAATCAGAAGACATTAACGATCTTGCTCTAAAATCTCAGAGGAAGCAAAGGAATCACCAAGTAAATCTGCCAGGATGTTTGTCCTAATTAAACAACTTTTGTGTTTCAGATTAAACAGAAAAACATCTGGAGGAAAACATGCACCTTGTCACAGTCTTATTTTCTGAACCAGCCTGATTGATTTATAATCCCTCAAACTCCTAAGTGTGAGGCAGCACAAACTACCACGGACGGGCTCCCTGTCCGCGCCGCAAGCGGCTCCTCTTTCAGAGGCTGACTGCTGGCCTGCCTACAGTTCTGCTATATATTCTGCCTTCAAGGGTACAAATATCTGAAGGAACAACACTCACACACACAGATTCAAATCCAAAAGCTAAATTATCACCAGCTGAAGCCTTGCATTTAAATCCTAGCAAGAGGAATGCACCAAGCTGACTTCAGCAAGCCAAGGAAAGCCAGACAAACCAAGAGCAGGAACCCACATCTACAGGTGGATCCTCCTAATTGGAAAGCTAACACGAGAAGCACACCTCCAAAGCTGCAATTGGACAGGGTCCAGTTGGATTTGGGTAACTTTCCATTGTGGACATGAGCTTGGAGAAGTTAAACAAACTAATGTGTCCAATTCAAACACTGTTAACTACCTTTGGGCCTGGTGAACACACAGAAAAAAGACAAGCATCAGCTGCTGTGGAAGGTAGGGCAACAATCTTCACAGACACTCCATGTTATACCTACTTTCCTCTAAAAAGGGGGCAAAAAAAGCAATCTAAAAAGCAGATATAGAAACCTTTCTCCCAAGAGATGCCTGACTATTTTCTTTCAAAGAGGACAATAAAACATCTAAAACTTAGCTATTATCGGTGGGCTGGTGACAAGGAAAACAGAAAAAGAACTTTGCTTGATTTACTACCTCTCTGCACATTTTATAGAAAACATCTTCTCCAGCAGTTCCTCTCTACCACTTCATTCATCCAGCAATCTTTCCACGAAGGCAGAGTAATTAAGAACAGCCCAGAGGCCAGATAGAAGAACTCAGCTCCGGGCCACTGTCATTAACCTTTGGAAGGTAACATTATAGTGACTGGACAAGAAGGATTGTAGGAGAAAACAAGAGCAACCAAACAAAGGAAACAAAAGAAAACCCATAATTCCCCATCTTTCAACTTCAACATAATAGTTACAGAACAAGACACAGCCACAGCGATTCACAAACACAGTAATTCACCAGCAGAAGCTGCCCAAAGGTAGGACAGACATGGAAAGGGCAAGTTTTGACAGACATCGGTTCTCTGGAGGGCTTCTGCTCAGGTCAGCATCCTCCTCCCACCCCTGTGGAGCAGGAGGCATCCAGTGCAAACGCCAGGAAAAGAAGTCGTCCACCACAGCGAGTTACCGAGCAGGGAGCACTTAAGACAGAGCAATACATCTTCTAGTGCATGTAGATAATTTTCTGGGGTTGTTGAATCTCTCTGCCAAAAAGGATCTCCACACCCTCCTCCACCCTCAATACATATTAGCTCTGTTACATGAAAACTGTCATGCTTGGAACAGGAGTTACTGGGTAGAAGACTACTGCTCTCCCGTGCAGGTAACATGGAGCAATCACAGCAGCCCCGCTGTCCCTCAGGTAACAATCTGAGCCCTGCTTCAATTTTCCATGGGTGAACAGAGGTCACACTTTTCCACAAGGGAAAAAAAAAATTTATTCCAAGCTCCTATTTTCAACAGGACACTGTCCAAGTCACAAATAATACTTCATTCTCCCTCCCTGCATGAAAACATCTCCCAGCCTACACACACTTTGCAATACAAGCGTGTTCCTTCCAAAAAAGAAACGGTAGACAAAGCACAAGAACCACCTACTTCCCAGACTCTAGTGTACCATTAAAAACACGTTGTGCTCCTCAATACAGCATTTCAGTTACAAAAGAGCCAGCTCCTGACCTGGATAAGTTCATTGTGGTGGTGGCAACATGGATAACCACAACTGTAGAAAGCGTGGCAGTTCAGAGTCACAGAATCTCAGGGATTGGAAGGGACCTTGAAAGCTCCTCCAGTCCAATCCCCTGCCAGAGCAGGAACACCCAGAGCAGATCACTCAGGAACACGTCCAGGTGAGTTTTGAATGTCTCCAGAGAAGGAGACTCCACAACCTCCCTGGGCAGCCCCTGCCAGTGTTCCCTCACCCTCACTGTGAAGAAATTTTCCCTCATATTTAACTGGAATCTCCTCTGTTCCAGCTTGCACCCATTGCCCCTTGTCCTGTCATTGGATGTCACTGAGAAGAGCCTGGCTCCATCCTCCTGACACTCACCCTTTACCTATTTATAAACATTAATAAGGTCCCCCCTCAGTCTCCTCTTCTCCAAGCTCAAGAGACCCAGCTCCCTCAGAGTACTCTCTGCTGTGCTGTATAAGGCAGGTGTTGTTCAGGCATTAAAATAATGTGGTGTTTATTACTTACGAGAGCGTCTATGAGGACTTCAGCTCCTTCTTCACTCTCATGGAGAGTATCTATATCAGTCAGTTCTTGAAGCAGGTCTACCACAGCTATGGAAACATGTGCAAGGTTTTAAGGAAAGCCAACACAGAAGCAGAGACATTCCATTTCAAACACAGATTGCTCTTGGGCCTGAGGGCTCATGACACGATCCAAAACAACTGGTAAAACATTCCAGCACAGGAACACCAGAGCCAAGAGCACAGAGGCTACCTCAGCACAGTCCTCATAAGCACCAAAAATCAGAGAATCCTAACAATTACAATGATAAAACCAAGTATGATTGTGTCCTTACTGCATCAGGCAATCTTACTGTTCCTTGATGATACTTTTTGTTTTATTATTATTATTTTTTCCAACTCAGAAGTGCTAGAGTTGGTTTAACCAGGCACCATCTTGCATTGCTAAGATTGAATACAAGCAAGTAGAAATGAGTTACAATAATGTGATTTGGGCATTCTGCTCTCGGCGATACCCCCGCTAACCCGATACAGCACACACCTAACAAGGCCACCGCGGGGAGCAGGAGCCATCACCCCCTTCTGCCCAGCCCAATTAGGCCAGCATGCTCCTCTAACCACGGCCCTCGCAGCAACAGCAGAGCTTCTGCCAGCCCAATTTTCACTCATTAACTCGGGGCTGCATAACACATGGTTCCCCTGACTGCTGCACAGCTCTCCCGTACAAGGAGACGTATCCCACCTCATTAGACCCACTTTCCTATTCTCGCAGACACGCTGATCAATCTTGCCCGAGTCCCACTGGGGCAGAGCAGGATATGCCGTTTTCTGCGTGTCCTATATAACAACTTTGTGATGAATCTCTTTAAAATGCACAGGCTAACAACCCAGCCTCCCCATTCTCCTATTTGGGCATTTGCTCAGACACCCAAGCAGCAGCAGGAAAAGTATTTTCACCCAAAGTTTTGGCTGTGACTTACCCAGTCTCAGGAAAGACCATAAGAGAGCTGCCCGTCCCAGCCCCGAGTTAACCCACGTCTGGGCACTGCAGCAGACGGGTACCAGTAAGACTCCTACTTACTTCAGAGTCTGCAGCACTCCTTAAGCAAGACAAAGCTACCTGTGCATTTTCTTGATGGGCAGATGTCACTTCCAGCTGCAACTGGCATCAGGATGCAAACAGAAGGGTGGTTACTCCCCACCCGTGTTTATACAAAACCATGGTCAAAGGTGCTAGGGTACAATTTTTAAAGCGAGCTGGAGCACGACTCAACAAGCAAGCTCAGAGAAAATAACCAGCCTTGCATTTATTCTGCAAGGAATTAATAATTAATTAAGAAAAACTGGAGGAACAGGCCAATAGGAACCCCATGAAGTTCAAGAAGAAAAGCCCTAGGAATAACCTGGGAGGGAACGAGCCCGTGTGCTGGGGCTGCCTGGAGAGGTAAGCTCTGCAGAAGGGAATCTGGAACAAGCTGAAGGCCAGTCAGCCGTGAGCCACTGCAGCAGCGAAGGTAAGCACAGGCTGCACTGCAGCAGCCAGAGCAAAACCAGCAGGTCAAGAGAAGGGATTCTGATGGGGTTTGATCAGCCCAGAGAAGGGAGAGCTAAGGGAGGAAACTGCCTGCAGGCTCTGCTACAAAGACAACGGAGCCAGATCTTTCTGGTGCACAGCAAAGAACCCAAGCAGTCAGAGGAGTTCGTCTTGCAGAGTATTCCTGACTAGGAAGCTTCTGTTGAGGCTTCCAGTGAGAGTATCAGTTGTCCAATGAAATTTAGGAGATAGAAAAGCAAAACCTGACTGGAAGTTTTCCTTACTTTCATTAATAAAATCTTGTCAGTGATCATCTTTCATTCACATGTTTTGAGTAAAACTGCATGAATCATTCAGCAGATTATTTGCTCCCCCTGGACACTGCTTTTGTCTCCTTGCATTAGTCCCTCAAGACACCACATTTAAATCACATCTGAAGAGCCATTTGTTTAGCTCTGTCCTTGAAGACCTCATTTTTAAAATCTTTTTCCATTTGTTTGCACCAAGACACATCAGAAAACTTGAGCTGTATCAATTTAGTTTCACACTGAGACGCCTCCCTTTACAGGGCTCCCGACACAAGCAGCAGCAGGGTGAAGAGGCAGCACTACAGCCCGTGTCCTGCCTCCATCCAACTGATCTGAAAACACTTCAGCACTTTTATAACAAGAGAGAGATTTTTCCCAAAATTGCAATTCACAGGCCAAATTTCTACCCCTAAACTAACTGACAGACAAGTTGCAAAGCAATTAAAAAGAGTTCACAGTGGCAACACTGACAAGTCCTTGACAGCAGCAGTGACCCCAGGACACAGCTTTTCATGGCTGAAAGGACAAAGCCAGCTGTATTCCTGCGCACTCCAGCCGTGGATCAGCTCTGCTATCGCAGCCAGAATCCCCCCAGTTTACATTTTCCTACTGAATGAGAAATTCAGTGTAAGCTGTTAATGCCACGCACACAGCACACACAAAAAGCCTGCGGTGCCCGGCAAGAAAATAAGCAATGAAACTAGGAGAGCCACGAAACTCGTTCTGCACGGTGGGTGCTTCCCACTGTACAGCAGTAAATTGTTAACAAACATTTACTCAAGAGTAATTTCCATTACAGATCCGAGATAAGGAAAGCTGCAGTGTTTCTGTTTTGCAGGGACCAGCATTCTGCCACATCAAGGTTCAGCTTAGATGGAAGTCAAAACACCCAAAGACATAAGCAGTGCTTTCTAATATCAACTAGCATGCAATAAAATATTTATGTTTTATCTTCTGATCGCTGCACCCACTTACAATTAAGAATTATGAATTCTTAATACGCACCACTACAAGGAAAAGTGCTCAAAAAGAAAGCCAAGATTGTGTGCACTGGATCACAACACTTAACAGTCCTTTTAATATGGCATAATTCAACACACTTCAGAAAAGCTCGTAAATATTATCCACTTCCTCACACATAAAGAAAAGAAGTAAAGAATAAATTACTTTCCTAAGGTTGTGAATCAACAGAAAGGTAAAAAGCAAAGCCTGCTTGAGTGCCAAGGCTACGTCCAGTGCTCTTTCCACTGGGCTTCACTGCTTCCTCCATTCACTCAGGTTTGTCAGGACACAGACACACAATCTTCTCAAGTAACATCACAATTTTTCAACTTAACCTACTGTAGAATATTTTACAAGCAATGCAGGCTGAGCTCTACTTTTAAAGCCTGCACAATCGTAAGCCAGACGGAGCTCTATTTATCAGCTGGCAGCAAAGCATCAAGCCACCAGGATATTCCAAAGATGACACTGTTTTCATTCAAAACTATCGAAATCTCTAACAGCACAGACAGAAAACTCTCCCTGAGATGTCCTCAGATCTTTAGGGGAGCAGGAGGCAGGTGCATACAAGGGACCAGGTTCAGTGACACAAGAACTAACTGAGCATGAAAACCTCTCTGGCTATTAATGCACCCAGAGGGGCTGCCCACAGGCTCAGGCTCTGAGCAGACCAAGCTAAAGGCATGGATACACCCAGAGTTTATCACGTTTACAGAGGCAGGTGTAGTGCTGTGCTGAGCTCGCTCATGGCAAATAGCTGAACGCGTGACAGCTCAACAAAAAGGAGTAAATCATTTCTGGTTTTATGGGGGACTATTCCAGACAAAGTTTCCCCCCAGTTCAAGGCTCTATGCTGCTAAGCCCATACTTGAGCTTTTCCTGTATTGTTCATCTGTTCACACTTGAATGCAGCCACTCAAACCTAGATGAAAGGTCCATAAAACAAGAAACGAGAATAACAGCTCTGAAAAAAATTCAGAATCAATATTACTTGAAGAAAGAAGGCTTTCACTTTGGAAAAAAAAACAAAAAGAGAGAGAGAGACATAAATTCAGTGCGATGGGAAAGAAGAGAAAAACACACACAGGAGCCTTGAAAGTAGAACGTAAGAGATTAGAGCAAAGTCTGTAGAAAGCCTCTCGCAGGAGAGCTGCTTTAACAGCTGAAGGATATCTGTGTTGTCGTGTCCCAGCAGCCCAAGCAGAGACTGCACAGCGTTGAGCTCCACCAGCAGGTGATACAGGTCAGGCATCGTCGCAATCACATGCATTTCCTGAATGATGTCATTCAGATCCAGCTCTGACTCCATGAACCTGAGGCAAGGAAAAAACAACAAGCAGTTAATAAAAAGGCAAAAAGGACATCAGCTGTGCTCAACCCACAGCTCTTTTCAAAAAACAGACCACCACCTTCTAGGAGATCCCAGGTAAGACTTGTCCCCCCAGCTGCACATGGCCCCAGCATTTCTGGTCTTCTGTGGTCACATCAGTGTCACTGAGTCCAGAACTCCGGGTGGGAATCTGTGCCTCATCCTGTCCTACTCCTGCCCCTTCAAGTGGAATGAAGGGGTAGGATGTAGTAGTAGTAGGATGTAGTAGGATGAGCCTCCCTACTATTGTAATTTGCATAAAGTAAACAAGCAGATTTGTTCCAATTCTGTAAATTAGTTCTAGAACTTAAAAAAAACAACCACCACACACACACACACCCAAAACCCACCCCCCCCCCCCCCCCCCCACCCCCACCCCCCCACCACA